>JAWNPD010000602.1:0-514701 GCA_035045305.1 Drosophila maculinotata | reverse complement strand
AAGTCATGTTGACAAGTCAGTTTCCAAATTCCAAAAAATTACCTTCTGAGACTTCAAACAGCCATAACTTTGTCAAAACTGATCCGATTTACATTTCCAAAGTCATTTTGATCGTTGTTTATTGTCCTTAATAATTCTGTTATCAAAGATAAAAAACTTCGGAGATTCAGTTTACATGTCAAAAGTCATAATGAAAAAATTGTTGCCAAATTCCCAAAAATAACCTTCTGAGACTTCAAACAGCCATAACTTTGTCAAAACTGATCCGATTTACATTTCCAAAGTCATTTTGATCGTTGTTTATTGTCCTTAATAATTCTGTAATCAAAGTTAAAAAACTTCAGTAATTCGGTTTACTTGTCAAAAGTTATAATGACAAAATAGTTGCCAAATTCCCAAAAATAACCTTCTGAGACTTCAAACAGCCATTACTTTGTCAAAACTGATCCGATTTACATTTCTAAATTTTTTATTTCCTTATAATTCTGTAATCAAAGTTGAAAAACTTCGGAAATTTGGTTTACTTGTCAAAAGTCATGTTGACATGTCAGTTTCCAAATTCCAAAAAATTACCTTCTGAGACTTCAAACAGCCATAACTTTGTCAAAACTGATCCGATTTACATTTCCAAAGTCATTTTGATCGTTGTTTGTTGTCCTTAATAATTCTGTAATCAAAGTTAAAAAACTTCAGTAATTCGGTTTACTTGTCAAAAGTTATAATGACAAAATAGTTGCCCAATTCCCAAAAATAACCTCCTGAGACTTCAAACAGCCATTACTTTGTCAAAACTGATCCGATTTACATTTCTAAATAATTCTGTAATTAAAGTTGAAAAACTTTGGAAATTCGGTTTACTTGTCAAAAGTCATGTTGACATGTCAGTTTCCAAATTCCAAAAAATTACCTTCTGAGACTTCAAACAGCCATAACTTTGTCAAAACTGATCCGATTTACATTTCCAAAGTCATTTTGATCGTTGCTTATTGTCCTTAATAATTCTGTTATCAAAGATGAAAAACTTTGAAAAATCGGTTTACTTGTCAAAAGTCATAATGACAAAATAGTTGCCCAATTCCCAAAAATTACCTTCTGAGACTTCAAACAGCCATTATTTTGTCAAAACTGATCCGACTTACATTTCTAAAGTCATTTTGATCGCTGTTTATTGTCCTAAATAATTCTGTATTTAAAGTTGAAAAACTTTGGAAATTCGGTTTACTTGTCAAAAGTCATTTTGACATGTCAGTTTCCAAATTCCAAAAAATTACCTTCTGAGACTTCAAACAGCCATAACTTTGTCAAAACTGATCCGATTTACATTTCCAAAGTCATTTTGATCGTTGCTTATTGTCCTTAATAATTCTGTAATCAAAGTTAAAAAACTTCGGAAAATCGGTTTACTTGTCAAAAGTCATAATGACAAAATAGTTGCCCAATTCCCAAAAATAACCTCCTGAGACTTCAAACAGCCATTACTTTGTCAAAACTGATCCGATTTACATTTCCAAAGTTATTTTGCTAATTCTGTAATCAAAGTTAAAAAACTTCGGAAATTCTGTTTTCTTGTCAAAAGTCATGTTGACATGTTTGTTTCCAAATCCCCAAAAATTACCTTCTGAGACTTTAAACAGCCATAACTTTGTCAAAACTGATCCGATTTACATTTCCAAAGTCATTTTGATCGTTGTTAATTGTCTTTAATAATTCTGTAATCAAAGATAAAAAACTTCGGAGATTCAGTTTACATGTCAAAAGTCATAATGAAAAACAAGTAAGAGTGCTCTAGTCGAGAGTGCCCGACTAGGAGATACGCTGATCCAATGTCTTACACTCATTGAAGTTATTTATCAGCATTCATACATAGAAACACACACACACATATACAAACAAAAGCTGCTTGCTACGCGCGTCATACATTTGCTTTGATTCTTCTTCTTCCTTTGACTTGAAATTTGTAGGACACAAAGCTGGCATATAAATGTGCAACTATGTAAAATCCGAAGGTCATACCTTTAAAATTACGTATTTTTCGATTTCTGTGAGATTGGAGAAGGGTATCCAAAAAGTGAAATGTATTTTACCTTTGTATGCTATAGGAGAATATATGTTCCAAATTTGGTGACTCTAACCTCTATTACTTTTAAGCTATACCTAAAAAACACTGTTCTGGAATCTTAATTTATCGATAACTTTTGAAAGGATTGAGATATCCAAAAAAAAATGATAAGTTTGTATTAAGCCGGCAATACAGTAATCTAAACTTAAATATAGAATTGCGTTTATAACTTTCAAGTTATACCCAAAAAACACTTGGCTGGAATCGAAATTTATCGATAACTTTTGAACGGTACGAGATATTGAAAAAAAATAGATAAACTGGTCTTGTCCCGGCACCACGAGAACTTATATTTCAAATATGAAGTTTCTAGCTTTTGTAGTCTCTGAGAAACGTGCGTTCATACAGACGGACAGACGGACAGACGGTCAGACGGACAGACGGACGGACAGACGGACAGGGCTTACTCGACTCGGCTATTGAAAGTGATCAAGAATATATATACTTTATGGGGTCGGAGATGATTCCTTATGCCTGTTACATACTTTTGCACAAAACCATAATACCCCTTCTTCCCATTTTTAATGGGATCAGGGTATAAACAGTTGCCAAATTCCCAAAAACAACCTTCTGAGACTTCAAACTACCATAACTTTGTCAAAACTGATCCGATTAACATTTCCAAAGTCATTTTGATCGTTGTTTATTGTCCTTAATAATTCTGTAATCAAAGTTAAACAACTTCGAAAATTCAGTTTTCTTGTCAAAATTCATGTTAACAAGTTAGTTTCCAAATCCCCAAAAATGACCTTCTGAGACTTTAAACAGCCATTACTTTGTCAAAACTGATCCGATTTACATTTCCAAAGTCATTTTGATCGTTGTTAACTGTCCTTAATAATTCTGTAATCAAAGATGAAAAACTTCGGGATTTTGGTTTTTTTGTCAAAAGTCATGTTGACAAGTCAGTTTCCAAATTCCAAAAAATTACCTTCTGAGACTTCAAACAGCCATAACTTTGTCAAAACTGATCCGATTTACATTTCCAAAGTCATTTTGATCGTTGTTTATTGTCCTTAATAATTCTGTAATCAAAGTTGAAAAACTTCAGAAATTCGTTTTTCTTGTCAAAAGTCATGTTGACATGTAAATTTCTAAATTCAAAAATTTTATCTTCTGAAACTTCAAACTGACATAACTTTGTTAAAACTGATCCGATTTACATTTCCAAAGTCATTTTGATCGTTGTTTATTGTCCTTAATAATTCTGAAATCAAAGATGAAAAACTTAGGAAATTCGGTTAACTTGTCAGAAGTCATGTTGACATGTAAGTTTCCAAATCCCCAAAAATAACCTTCTGAGACTTCAAACAGCCATAACTTTGTCAAAACTGATCCGATTTACATTTCTAAAGTCATTTTGATCGCTGTTTATTGTCCTAAATAATTCTGTAATCAAAGTTGAAAAATTTCGGAAATTTGGTTTACTTGTCAAAAGTCATGTTGACATGTCAGTTTCCAAATTCCAAAAAATTACCTTCTGAGACTTCAAACAGCCATAACTTTGTCAAAACTGATCCGATTTACATTTCCAAAGTCATTTTGATCGTTGCTTATTGTCCTTAATAATTCTGTAATCAAAGTTAAAAAACTTCGGAAAATCGGTTTACTTGTCAAAAGTCATGTTGACAAAATATTGCCAAATTCCAAAAAATTACCTTCTGAGACTTCAAACAGCCATAACTTTGTCAAAACTGATCCGATTTACATTTCCTAAGTGATTTTGATCGTTGTTTATTGTCCTTAATAATTCTGTAGTCAAAGATAAAAAACTTCGGATATTCAGTTTACATGTCAAAAGTCATAATGAAAAAAAAATTGCCAATTTCCCAAAAATAACCTTCTGAGACTTCAAACAGCCATAACTTTGTCAAAACTGATCCGATTTACATTTCTAAAGTCATTTTGATCGCTGTTTATTGTCCTTAATAATTCTGTAATCAAAGTTGAAAAACTTCGGAAATTCGTTTTTCTTGTCAAAAGTCATGTTGACATGTCAGTTTCCAAATTCCAAAAAATTACCTTCTGAGACTTCAAACAGCCATAACTTTGTCAAAACTGATCCGATTTACCTTTTCAAAGTCATTTTGATCGTTGCTTATTGTCCTTAATAATTCTGTAATCAAAGTTAAAAAACTTCGGAAAATCGGTTTACTTGTCAAAAGTCATGTTGAAAAAATATTGCCAAATACCAAAAAATTACCTTCTGAGACTTCAAACAGCCATAACTTTGTCAAAACTGATCCGATTTACATTTCCTAAGTGATTTTGATCGTTGTTTATTGTCCTTAATAATTCTGTAGTCAAAAAAACTTCGGATATTCAGTTTACATGTCAAAAGTCATAATGAAAAAAAAATTGCCAATTTCCCAAAAATAACCTTCTGAGACTTCAAACAGCCATAACTTTGTCAAAACTGATCCGATTTACATTTCTAAAGTCATTTTGATCGCTGTTTATTGTCCTTAATAATTCTGTAATCAAAGTTGAAAAACTTCGGAAATTCGTTTTTCTTGTCAAAAGTCATGTTGACATGTCAGTTTCCAAATTCCAAAAAATTACCTTCTGAGACTTCAAACAGCCATAACTTTGTCAAAACTGATCCGATTTACCTTTTCAAAGTCATTTTGATCGTTGCTTATTGTCCTTAATAATTCTGTAATCAAAGTTAAAAAACTTCGGAAAATCGATTTACTTGTCAAAAGTCATGTTGAAAAAATATTGCCAAATACCAAAAAATTACCTTCTGAGACTTCAAACAGCCATTATTTTGTCAAAACTGATCCGATTTACATTTCTAAACTCATTTTGATCGTTGTTTATTGTCCTTAATAATTCTGTAATCAAAGTTAAAAAACTTCAGAAAATCGGTTTACTTGTCAAAAGTCATGTTGAAAAAATATTGCCAAATACCAAAAAATTAACTTCTGAGACTTCAAACAGCCATAACTTTGTCAAAACTGATCCGATTTACATTTCCAAAGTCATTTTGATCGTTGCTTATTGTCCTTAATAATTCTGTAATCAAAGTTAAAAAACTTCAGAAATTCGGTTTACTTGTCAAAAGTCATAATGACAAATTAGTTGCCAAATTCCCAAAAATAACCTTCTGAGACTTCAAACAGCCATAGCTTTGTCAAAACTGATCCGATTTACATTTCCAAAGTCATTTTGATCGTTGTTTATTGTCCTTAATAATTCTGTTATCAAAGTTGAAAAACTTCGGAAATTCGTTTTTCTTGTCAAAAGTCATGTTGACATGTAAGTTCCAAAATTCAAAAATTTTACCTTCTAAAACTTCAAACTGCCATAACTTTTTCAAAACTGATCCGATTTACATTTCCAAAGTCATTTTGATCCTTGTTTATTGTCCTTAATAATTCTGTAATCAAAGATGAAAAACTTCGAAAAATCGGTTTACTTGTCAAAAGTCATGTTGACATGTCAGCTTCCATATTCCAAAAAAATACCTTCTGAACCTTCAAACAGCCATAACTTTGTCAAAACTGATCCGATTTACATTTCCAAAGTCATTTTGATCGTTGCTTATTGTCCTTAATAATTCTGTAATCAAAGTTAAAAAACTTCGGAAAATCGGTTTACTTGTCAAAAGTCATGTTGAAAACATATTGCCAAATACCAAAAAATTAGCTTCTGAGACTTCAAACAGCCATAACTTTGGCAAAACTGATCCGATTTACATTTCCAAAGTCATTTTGATCGTTGTTTATTGTCCTTAATAATTCTGTAATCAAAGATAAAAAACTTCAGAAAATCGGTTTACTTGTCAAAAGTCATGTTGACAAAATATTGCCAAATTCCAAAAAATTACCTTCTGAGACTTCAAACAGCCATAACTTTGTCAAAACTGATCCGATTTACATTTCCTAAGTCATTTTGATCGTTGTTTATTGTCCTTAATAATTCTGTAGTCAAAGATAAAAAACTTCGGAGATTCAGTTTACATGTCAAAAGTCATAATGAAAAAAAAATTGCCAATTTCCCAAAAATAACCTTCTGAAACTTCAAACAGCCATAACTTTGTCAAAACTGATCCGATTTACATTTCCAAAGTCATTTTGATCGTTGCTTATTGTCCTTAATAATTCTGTAATCAAAGTTAAAAAACTTCAGAAATTCGGTTTACTTGTCAAAAGTCATAATGACAAATTAGTTGCCAAATTCCCAAAAATGACCTTCTGAGACTTCAAACAGCCATAGCTTTGTCAAAACTGATCCGATTTACATTTCCAAAGTCATTTTGATCGTTGTTTATTGTCCTTAATAATTCTGTAATCAAAGTTGAAAAACTTCGGAAAATCGGTTTACTTGTCAAAAGTCATGTTGAAAAAATATTGCCAAATTCCAAAAAATTACCTTCTGAGACTTCAAACAGCCATAACTTTGTCAAAACTGATCCGATTTACATTTCCAAAGTCATTTTGATCGTTGTTTATTGTCCTTAATAATTCTGTAGTCAAAGGTAAAAAACTTCGGAAATTCAGTTTACATGTCAAAAGTCATAATGACAAAATAGTTGCCAATTTCCCAAAAATAACCTTCTGAGACTTCAAACAGCCATAACTTTGTCAAAACTGATCCGATTTACATTTCCAAAGTCATTTTGATCGTTGTTTATTGTCCTTAATAATTCTGTAATCAAAGTTGAAAAACTTCGGAAATTCGGTTTTCTTGTCAAAAGTCATGTTGACATGTCAGTTTCCAAATTCCAAAAAATTACCTTCTGAGACTTCAAACAGCCATAACTTTGTCAAAACTGATCCGATTTACATTTTCAAAGTCATTTTGATCGTTGCTTATTGTCCTTAATAATTCTGTAATCAAAGTTAAAAAAACTTCGGAAAATCGGTTTACTTGTCAAAAGTCATGTTGACAAAATATTGCCAAATTCCAAAAAATTACCTTCTGAGACTTCAAACAGCCATAACTTTGTCAAAACTGATCCGATTTACATTTCCAAACTCATTTTGATCGTTGTTTATTGTCCTTAATAATTCTGTAATCAAAGTTAAAAAACTTCGGAAAATCGGTTTACTTGTCAAAAGTCATGTTGAAAAAATAGTTGCCAAATTCCAAAAAATTACCTTCTGAGACTTCAAACAGCCATAACTTTGTCAAAACTGATCCGATTTACATTTCCAAAGTCATTTTGATCGTTGTTTATTGTCCTTAATAATTCTGTAATCAAAGTTAAAAAACTTCGGAAATTCGGTTTACTTGTCAAAAGTCATAATGACAAATTAGTTGCCAAATTCCCAAAAATGACCTTCTGAGACTTCAAACAGCCATAACTTTGTCAAAACTGATCCGATTTACATTTCCAAAGTCATTTTGATCGTTGTTTATTGTCCTTAATAATTCTGTAATCAAAGTTGAAAAACTTCGGAAATTCGTTTTTCTTGTCAAAAGTCATGTTGACATGTAAGTTCCAAAATTCAAAAATTTTACCTTCTGAAACTTCAAACTGCCATAACTTTTTCAAAACTGATCCGATTTACATTTCCAAAGTCATTTTGATCGTTGTTTATTGTCCTTAATAATTCTGTAATCAAAGTTAAAAAACTTCGGAAAATCGGTTTACTTGTCAAAAGTCATGTTGACAAAATATTGCCAAATTCCAAAAAATTACCTTCTGAGACTTCAAACAGCCATAACTTTGTCAAAACTGATCCGATTTACATTTCCTAAGTCATTTTGATCGTTGTTTATTGTCCTTAATAATTCTGTAGTCAAAGATAAAAAACTTCGGAGATTCAGTTTACATGTCAAAAGTCATAATGAAAAAAAAATTGCCAATTTCCCAAAAATAACCTTCTGAGACTTCAAACAGCCATAACTTTGTCAAAACTGATCCGATTTACATTTCCAAAGTCATTTTGATCGCTGTTTATTGTCCTTAATAATTCTGTAATCAAAGTTGAAAAACTTCGGAAATTCGTTTTTCTTGTCAAAAGTCATGTTGACATGTCAGTTTCCAAATTCCAAAAAATTACCTTCTGAGACTTCAAACAGCCATAACTTTGTCAAAACTGATCCGATTTACCTTTTCAAAGTCATTTTGATCGTTGCTTATTGTCCTTAATAATTCTGTAATCAAAGTTAAAAAACTTCGGAAAATCGGTTTACTTGTCAAAAGTCATGTTGAAAAAATATTGCCAAATTCCAAAAAATTACCTTCTGAGACTTCAAACAGCCATAACTTTGTCAAAACTGATCCGATTTACATTTCCTAAGTCATTTTGATCGTTGTTTATTGTCCTTAATAATTCTGTAGTCAAAGATAAAAAACTTCGGAGATTCAGTTTACATGTCAAAAGTCATAATGAAAAAAAAATTGCCAATTTCCCAAAAATAACCTTCTGAGACTTCAAACAGCCATAACTTTGTCAAAACTGATCCGATTTACATTTCCAAAGTCATTTTGATCGTTGTTTATTGTCCTTAATAATTCTGTAATCAAAGTTGAAAAACTTCGGAAATTCGTTTTTCTTGTCAAAAGTCATGTTGACATGTCAGTTTCCAAATTCCAAAAAATTACCTTCTGAGACTTCAAACAGCCATAACTTTGTCAAAACTGATCCGATTTACATTTTCAAAGTCATTTTGATCGTTGCTTATTGTCCTTAATAATTCTGTAATCAAAGTTAAAAAACTTCGGAAAATCGGTTTACTTGTCAAAAGTCATGTTGAAAAAATATTGCCAAATTCCAAAAAATTACCTTCTGAGACTTCAAACAGCCATAACTTTGTCAAAACTGATCCGATTTACATTTCTAAACTCATTTTGATCGTTGTTTATTGTCCTTAATAATTCTGTAATCAAAGTTAAAAAACTTCGGAAAATCGGTTTACTTGTCAAAAGTCATGTTGAAAAAATAGTTGCCAAATTCCAAAAAATTACCTTCTGAGACTTCAAACAGCCATAACTTTGTCAAAACTGATCCGATTTACATTTCCAAAGTCATTTTGATCGTTGCTTATTGTCCTTAATAATTCTGTAATCAAAGTTAAAAAACTTCGGAAATTCGGTTTACTTGTCAAAAGTCATAATGACAAATTAGTTGCCAAATTCCCAAAAATAACCTTCTGAGACTTCAAACAGCCATAACTTTGTCAAAACTGATCCGATTTACATTTCCAAAGTCATTTTGATCGTTGTTTATTGTCCTTAATAATTCTGTAATCAAAGTTGAAAAACTTCGGAAATTCGTTTTTCTTGTCAAAAGTCATGTTGACATGTAAGTTCCAAAATTCAAAAATTTTACCTTCTGAAACTTCAAACTGCCATAACTTTTTCAAAACTGATCCGATTTACATTTCCAAAGTCATTTTGATCGTTGTTTATTGTCCTTAATAATTCTGTAATCAAAGATGAAAAACTTCGAAAAATCGGTTTACTTGTCAAAAGTCATGTTGACATGTCAGCTTCCAAATTCCAAAAAAATACCTTCTGAACCTTCAAACAGCCATAACTTTGTCAAAACTGATCCGATTTACATTTCCAAAGTCATTTTGATCGTTGCTTATTGTCCTTAATAATTCTGTAATCAAAGTTAAAAAACTTCGGAAAATCGGTTTACTTGTCAAAAGTCATGTTGACAAAATATTGCCAAATTCCAAAAAATTACCTTCTGAGACTTCAAACAGCCATAACTTTGTCAAAACTGATCCGATTTACATTTCCAAAGTCATTTTGATCGTTGTTTATTGTCCTTAATAATTCTGTAATCAAAGTTAAAAAACTTCAGAAAATCGGTTTACTTGTCAAAAGTCATGTTGAAAAAATATTGCCAAATTCCAAAAAATTACCTTCTGAGACTTCAAACAGCCATAACTTTGTCAAAACTGATCCGATTTACATTTCCAAAGTCATTTTGATCGTTGTTTATTGTCCTTAATAATTCTGTAGTCAAAGATAAAAAACTTCGGAGATTCAGTTTACATGTCAAAAGTCATAATGAAAAAAAAATTGCCAATTTCCCAAAAATAACCTTCTGAGACTTCAAACAGCCATAACTTTGTCAAAACTGATCCGATTTACATTTCCAAAGTCATTTTGATCGTTGCTTATTGTCCTTAATAATTCTGTAATCAAAGTTAAAAAACTTCTGAAATTCGGTTTTCTTGTCAAAAGTCATATTGACAAATTAGTTTCCAAATTCCCAAAAATGACCTTCTGAGACTTCAAACAGCCATAACTTTGTCAAAACTGATCCGATTTACATTTCCAAAGTCATTTTGATCGTTGTTTATTGTCCTTAATAATTCTGTAATCAAAGTTAAAAAACTTCGGAAAATCGGTTTACTTGTCAAAAGTCATGTTGACAAAATAGTTGCCAAATTCCAAAAAATTACCTTCTGAGACTTCAAACAGCCATAACTTTGTCAAAACTGATCCGATTTACATTTCCAAAGTCATTTTGATCGTTGTTTATTGTCCTTAATAATTCTGTAATCAAAGATAAAAAACTTCGGAAATTCAGTTTACATGTCAAAAGTCATAATGAAAAAAAAATTGCCAATTTGCCAAAAATAACCTTCTGAGACTTCAAACAGCCATAACTTTGTCAAAACTGATCCGATTAACATTTCCAAAGTCATTTTGATCGTTGTTTATTGTCCTTAATAATTCTGTAATCAAAGTTGAAAAACTTCGGAAATTCGGTTTTCTTGTCAAAAGTCATGTTGACATGTCAGTTTCCAAATTCCAAAAAATTACCTTCTGAGACTTCAAACAGCCATAACTTTGTCAAAACTGATCCGATTTACATTTCCAAAGTCATTTTGATCGTTGTTTATTGTCCTTAATAATTCTGTAATCAAAGTTAAAAAACTTCGGAAATTCGGTTTACTTGTCAAAAGTCATGTTGACAAAATAGTTGCCAAATTCCAAAAAATTACCTTCTGAGACTTCAAACAGCCATAACTTTGTCAAAACTGATCCGATTTACATTTCCAAAGTCATTTTGATCGTTGTTTATTGTCCTTAATAATTCTGTAATCAAAGTTAAAAAACTTCAGAAAATCGGTTTACTTGTCAAAAGTCATGTTGAAAAAATAGTTGCCAAATTCCAAAAAATTACCTTCTGAGACTTCAAACAGCCATAACTTTGTCAAAACTGATCCGATTTACATTTCCAAAGTCATTTTGATCGTTGTTTATTGTCCTTAATAATTCTGTAATCAAAGTTAAAAAACTTCGGAAATTCGGTTTACTTGTCAAAAGTCATAATGACAAATTAGTTGCCAAATTCCCAAAAATGACCTTCTGAGACTTCAAACAGCCATAACTTTGTCAAAACTGATCCGATTTACATTTCCAAAGTCATTTTGATCGTTGTTTATTGTCCTTAATAATTCTGTAATCAAAGTTGAAAAACTTCGGAAATTCGTTTTTCTTGTCAAAAGTCATGTTGACATGTAAGTTCCAAAATTCAAAAATTTTACCTTCTGAAACTTCAAACTGCCATAACTTTGTCAAAACTGATCCGATTTACATTTCCAAAGTCATTTTGATCGTTGTTTATTGTCCTTAATAATTCTGTAATCAAAGATGAAAAACTTCGAAAAATCGGTTTACTTGTCAAAAGTCATGTTGACATGTCAGCTTCCAAATTCCAAAAAATACCTTCTGAGACTTCAAACAGCCATAACTTTGTCAAAACTGATCCGATTTACATTTCCAAAGTCATTTTGATCGTTGCTTATTGTCCTTAATAATTCTGTAATCAAAGTTAAAAAACTTCGGAAATTCGGTTTACTTGTCAAAAGTCATGTTGACAAAATAGTTGCCAAATTCCAAAAATTACCTTCTGAGACTTCAAACAGCCATAACTTTGTCAAAACTGATCCGATTTACATTTCCAAAGTCATTTTGATCGTTGTTTATTGTCCTTAATAATTCTGTAATCAAAGTTAAAAAACTTCGGAAAATCGGTTTACTTGTCAAAAGTCATGTTGAAAAAATATTGCCAAATTCCAAAAAATTACCTTCTGAGACTTCAAACAGCCATAACTTTGTCAAAACTGATCCGATTTACATTTCCAAAGTCATTTTGATCGTTGTTTATTGTCCTTAATAATTCTGTAGTCAAAGATAAAAAACTTCGGAAATTCAGTTTACATGTCAAAAGTCATAATGAAAAAAAAATTGCCAATTTCCCAAAAATAACCTTCTGAGCCTTCAAACAGCCATAACTTTGTCAAAACTGATCCGATTTACATTTCCAAAGTCATTTTGATCGTTGCTTATTGTCCTTAATAATTCTGTAATCAAAGTTAAAAAACTTCGGAAAATCGGTTTACTTGTCAAAAGTCATGTTGACAAAATATTGCCAAATTCCAAAAAATTACCTTCTGAGACTTCAAACAGCCATAACTTTGTCAAAACTGATCCGATTTACATTTCCAAAGTCATTTTGATCGTTGTTTATTGTCCTTAATAATTCTGTAATCAAAGTTGAAAAACTTCGGAAATTTGGTTTTCTTGTCAAAAGTCATGTTGACATGTAAGTTCCAAAATTCCAAAAATTTACCTTCTGAAACTTCAAACAGCCATAACTTTGTCAAAACTGATCCGATTTACATTTCCAAAGTCATTTTGATCGTTGTTTATTGTCCTTAATAATTCTGTAGTCAAAGATAAAAAACTTCGAAGATTCAGTTAACATGTCAAAAGTCATAATGAAAAATAAATTGCCAAATTCCCAAAAATAACCTTCTGAGACTTCAAACAGCCATAACTTTGTCAAAACTGATCCGATTTACATTTCCTAAGTCATTTTGATCGTTGTTTATTGTCCTTAATAATTCTGTAATCAAAGATATAAAACTTCGGGATTTTGGTTTTTTTGTCAAAAGTCATGTTGACAAGTCAGTTTCCAAATTCCAAAAAATTACCTTCTGAGACTTCAAACAGCCATAACTTTGTCAAAACTGATCCGATTTACATTTCCAAAGTCATTTTGATCGTTGTTTATTGTCCTTAATAATTCTGTAATCAAAGTTAAAAAACTTCGAAAATTCGGTTTACTTGTCAAAAGTCATGTTGACAAGTTATTTCCAAATTCCAAAAAATTACCTTCTGAGACTTCAAACAGCCATAACTTTGTCAAAACTGATCCGATTTACATTTCCAAAGTCATTTTGATCGTTGTTTATTGTCCTTAATAATTCTGTAATCAAAGTTGAAAAACTTCGGAAATTCGTTTTTCTTGTCAAAAGTCATGTTGACATGTAAGTTCCAAAATTCAAAAATTTTACCTTCTGAGACTTCAAACAGCCATAACTTTGTCAAAACTGATCCGATTTACATTTCCAAAGTCATTTTGATCGTTGTTTATTGTCCTTAATAATTCTGTAGTCAAAGATAAAAAACTTCGGAGATTCAGTTTACATGTCAAAAGTCATAATGAAAAAAAAATTGCCAATTTCCCAAAAATAACCTTCTGAGACTTCAAACAGCCATTACTTTGTCAAAACTGATCCGATTTACATTTCCAAAGTCATTTTGATCGTTGTTTATTGTCCTTAATAATTCTGTAATCAAAGATAAAAAACTTCGGGATTTTGGTTTTTTTGTCAAAAGTCATGTTGACAAGTCAGTTTCCAAATTCCAAAAAATTACCTTCTGAGACTTCAAACAGCCATAACTTTGTCAAAACTGATCCGATTTACATTTCCAAAGTCATTTTGATCGTTGTTTATTGTCCTTAATAATTCTGTAATCAAAGTTAAAAAACTTCGGAAATTCGGTTTACTTGTCAAAAGTCATGTTGACAAAAAAGTGCCAAATTCCCAAAAATTACCTTCTGAGACTTCAAACAGCCATAACTTTGTCAAAACTGATCCGATTTACATTTCCAAAGTCATTTTGATCGTTGTTTATTGTCCTTAATAATTCTGTAATCAAAGTTGAAAAACTTCGGAAATTCGGTTTACTTGTCAAAAGTCATGTTGACATGTCAGTTTCCAAATTCCAAAAAATTACCTTCTGAACCTTCAAACAGCCATAACTTTGTCAAAACTGATCCGATTTACATTTCCAAAGTCATTTTGATCGTTGCTTATTGTCCTTAATAATTCTGTAATCAAAGTTAAAAAACTTCGGAAATTCGGTTTACTTGTCAAAAGTCATAATGACAAAATAGTTGCCAAATTCCCAAAAATGACCTTCTGAGACTTCAAACAGCCATAGCTTTGTCAAAACTGATCCGATTTACATTTCCAAAGTCATTTTGATCGTTGTTTATTGTCCTTAATAATTCTGTAATCAAAGTTAAAAAACTTCGGAAAATCGGTTTACTTGTCAAAAGTCATGTTGACAAAATAGTTGCCAAATTCCAAAAAATTACCTTCTGAGACTTCAAACAGCCATAACTTTGTCAAAACTGATCCGATTTACATTTCCAAAGTCATTTTGATCGTTGTTTATTGTCCTTAATAATTCTGTAATCAAAGATGAAAAACTTCGGAAAATCGGTTTACTTGTCAAAAGTCATGTTGACAAGTTAGTTTCCAAATTCCCAAAAATTACCTTCTGAGACTTCAAACAGCCATAACTTTGTCAAAACTGATCCGATTTACATTTCCAAAGTCATTTTGATCGTTGTTTATTGTCCTTAATAATTCTGTAATCAAAGATAAAAAACTTCGGAGATTCAGTTTACATGTCAAAAGTCATAATGACAAAAATTGTTGCCAAATTCCCAAAAATAACCTTCTGAGACTTCAAACAGCCATAACTTTGTCAAAACTGATCCGATTTACATTTCTAAAGTCATTTTGATCGTTGTTTATTGTCCTTAATAATTCTGTAATCAAAGTTAAAAAACTTCGGAAATTCGGTTTTCTTGTCAAAAGTCATGTTAACAAGTTCCAAAATTCCCAAAAATTTTACCTTCTGAGACTTCAAACAGCCATAACTTTGTCAAAACTGATCCGATTTACATTTCCAAAGTCATTTTGATCGTTGTTTATTGTCCTTAATAATTCTGTAGTCAAAGATAAAAAACTTCGGAGATTCAGTTTACTTGTCAAAAGTCATAATGAAAAACAAATTGCCAATTTCCCAAAAATAACCTTCTGAGACTTCAAACAGCCATAACTTTGTCAAAACTGATCCGATTTACATTTCCAAAGTCATTTTGATCGTTGTTTATTGTCCTTAATAATTCTGTAATCAAAGTTGAAAAACTTCGGAAATTCGGTTTACTTGTCAAAAGTCATGTTAACAAGTTCCAAAATTCCAAAAATTTACCTTCTGAGACTTCAAACAGCCATAACTTTGTCAAAACTGATCCGATTTACATTTCCAAAGTCATTTTGATCGTTGTTTATTGTCCTTAATAATTCTGTAATCAAAGATATAAAACTTCGGGATTTTGGTTTTTTTGTCAAAAGTCATGTTGACAAGTCAGTTTCCAAATTCCAAAAAATTACCTTCTGAGACTTCAAACAGCCATAACTTTGTCAAAACTGATCCGATTTACATTTCCAAACTCATTTTGATCGTTGTTTATTGTCCTTAATAATTCTGTAATCAAAGTTAAAAAACTTCGAAAATTTAGTTTTCTTGTCAAAATTCATGTTAACAAGTTAATTTCCTAATCCCCAAAAATTACCTTCTGAGACTTCAAACAGCCATAACTTTGTCAAAACTGATCCGATTTACATTTCCAAAGTCATTTTGATCGATGTTAATTGTCCTTAATAATTCTGTAATCAAAGATATAAAACTTCGGGATTTTGGTTTTTTTGTCAAAAGTCATGTTGACAAGTCAGTTTCCAAATTCCAAAAAATTACCTTCTGAGACTTCAAACAGCCATAACTTTGTCAAAACTGATCCGATTTACATTTCCAAAGTCATTTTGATCGTTGTTTATTGTCCTTAATAATTCTGTAATCAAAGATGAAAAACTTCGAAAATTCGGTTTACTTGTCAAAAGTCATGTTGACAAAATAGTTGCCAAATTCCAAAAAATTACCTTCTGAGACTTCAAACAGCCATAACTTTGTCAAAACTGATCCGATTTACATTTCCTAAGTCATTTTGATCGTTGTTTATTGTCCTTAATAATTCTGTAATCAAAGATAAAAAACTTCGGAGATTCAGTTTACTTGTCAAAAGTCATAATGACAAAAAATTGCCAATTTCCCAAAAATAACCTTCTGAGACTTCAAACAGCCATAACTTTGTCAAAACTGATCCGATTTACATTTCCAAAGTCATTTTGATCGTTGTTTATTGTCCTTAATAATTCTGTAATCAAAGTTAAAAAACTTCGGAAATTCGGTTTACTTGTCAAAAGTCATGTTGACATGTCAGCTTCCAAATTCCAAAAAAATACCTTCTGAACCTTCAAACAGCCATAACTTTGTCAAAACTGATCCGATTTACATTTCCAAAGTCATTTTGATCGTTGTTAATTGTCCTTAATAATTCTGTAATCAAAGATAAAAAACTTCGGAAATTCGGTTTACTTGTCAAAAGTCATGTTGACAAGTCAGTTTCCAAATTCCAAAAAATTACCTTCTGAGACTTCAAACAGCCATAACTTTGTCAAAACTGATCCGATTTACATTTCTAAACTCATTTTGATCGTTGTTTATTGTCCTTAATAATTCTGTAATCAAAGTTAAAAAACTTCGAAAATTTAGTTTTCTTGTCAAAATTCATGTTAACAAGTTAATTTCCTAATCCCCAAAAATTACCTTCTGAGACTTCAAACAGCCATAACTTTGTCAAAACTGATCCGATTTACATTTCCAAAGTCATTTTGATCGATGTTAATTGTCCTTAATAATTCTGTAATCAAAGATATAAAACTTCGGGATTTTGGTTTTTTGTCAAAAGTCATGTTGACAAGTCAGTTTCCAAATTCCAAAAAATTACCTTCTGAGACTTCAAACAGCCATAACTTTGTCAAAACTGATCCGATTTACATTTCCAAAGTCATTTTGATCGTTGTTTATTGTCCTTAATAATTCTGTAATCAAAGATGAAAAACTTTGAAAAATCGGTTTACTTGTCAAAAGTCATGTTGACAAAATATAGCCAAATTCCAAAAAATTACCTTCTGAGACTTCAAACAGCCATAACTTTGTCAAAACTGATCCGATTTACATTTCCTAAGTCATTTTGATCGTTGTTTATTGTCCTTAATAATTCTGTAGTCAAAGATAAAAAACTTCGGAGATTCAGTTTACATGTCAAAAGTCATAATAAAAAAAAAATTGCCAATTTCCCAAAAATAACCTTCTGAGACTTCAAACAGCCATTACTTTGTCAAAACTGATCCGATTTACATTTCCAAAGTCATTTTGATCGCTGTTTATTGTCCTAAATAATTCTGTAATCAAAGTTAAAAAACTTCGGAAAATCGGTTTACTTGTCAAAAGTCATGTTGACATGTCAGCTTCCAAATTCCAAAAAATACCTTCTGAACCTTCAAACAGCCATAACTTTGTCAAAACTGATCCGATTTACATTTCCAAAGTCATTTTGATCGTTGTTTATTGTCCTTAATAATTCTGTAATCAAAGTTAAAAAACTTCGGAAATTCGGTTTACTTGTCAAAAGTCATGTTGACAAAATAGTTGCCAAATTCCAAAAAATTACCTTCTGAGACTTCAAACAGCCATAACTTTGTCAAAACTGATCCGATTTACATTTCCAAAGTCATTTTGATCGTTGTTTATTGTCCTTAATAATTCTGTAATCAAAGATAAAAAACTTCGGAAATTCGGTTTACTTGTCAAAAGTCATGTTGACAAGTAAGTTTCCAAATTCCCAAAAATTACCTTCTGAGACTTCAAACAGCCATAACTTTGTCAAAACTGATCCGATTTACATTTCCAAAGTCATTTTGATCGTTGTTTATTGTCCTTAATAATTCTGTAATCAAAGATAAAAAACTTCGGAGATTCAGTTTACATGTCAAAAGTCATAATGAAAAAATTGTTGCCAAATTCCCAAAAATAACCTTCTGAGACTTCAAACAGCCATAACTTTGTCAAAACTGATCCGATTTACATTTCCAAAGTCATTTTGATCGTTGTTTATTGTCCTTAATAATTCTGTAATCAAAGTTAAAAAACTTCGGAAATTCGGTTTTCTTGTCAAAAGTCATGTTACAAGTTCCAAAATTCAAAAATTTTACCTTCTGAAACTTCAAACAGCCATAACTTTGTCAAAACTGATCCGATTTACATTTCCAAAGTCATTTTGATCGTTGTTTATTGTCCTTAATAATTCTGTAGTCAAAGATAAAAAACTTCGGAGATTCAGTTTACATGTCAAAAGTCATAATGAAAAAAAAATTGCCAATTTCCCAAAAATAACCTTCTGAGACTTCAAACAGCCATAACTTTGTCAAAACTGATCCGATTTACATTTCAAAAGTCATTTTGATCGTTGTTTATTGTCCTTAATAATTCTGTAATCAAAGTTAAAAAACTTCGGAAATTCGGTTTTCTTGTCAAAAGTCATGTTTCAAAGTTCCAAAATTAAAAAATTTTACCTTCTGAGACTTCAAACAGCCATAACTTTGTCAAAACTGATCCGATTTACATTTCCAAAGTCATTTTGATCGTTGTTTATTGTCCATAATAATTCTGTAATCAAAGTTAAAAAACTTCGAAAATTTAGTTTTCTTGTCAAAATTCATGTTAACAAGTTAATTTCCTAATCCCCAAACATTACCTTCTGAGACTTCAAACAGCCATAACTTTGTCAAAACTGATCCGATTTACATTTCCAAAGTCATTTTGATCGATGTTAATTGTCCTTAATAATTCTGTAATCAAAGATAAAAAACTTCGGGATTTTGGTTTTTTTGTCAAAAGTCATGTTGACAAGTCAGTTTCCAAATTCCAAAAAATTACCTTCTGAGACTTCAAACAGCCATAACTTTGTCAAAACTGATCCGATTTACATTTCCAAAGTCATTTTGATCGTTGTTTATTGTCCTTAATAATTCTGTAATCAAAGATAAAAAACTTCGGAGATTCAGTTTACATGTCAAAAGTCATAATGAAAAAAAAATTGCCAATTTCCCAAAAATAACCTTCTGAGACTTCAAACAGCCATAACTTTGTCAAAACTGATCCGATTTACATTTCCAAAGTCATTTTGATCGTTGTTTATTGTCCTTAATAATTCTGTAATCAAAGTTAAAAAACTTCGGAAAATCGGTTTACTTGTCAAAAGTCATGTTGACATGTCAGCTTCCAAATTCCAAAAAAATACCTTCTGAACCTTCAAACAGCCATAACTTTGTCAAAACTGATCCGATTTACATTTCCAAAGTCATTTTGATCGTTGTTTATTGTCCTTAATAATTCTGTAATCAAAGTTAAAAAACTTCGAAAAATCGGTTTACTTGTCAAAAGTCATGTTGACAAAATATTGCCAAATTCCAAAAAATTACCTTCTGAGACTTCAAACAGCCATAACTTTGTCAAAACTGATCCGATTTACATTTCCAAAGTCATTTTGATCGTTGTTTATTGTCCTTAATAATTCTGTAATCAAAGATGAAAAACTTCGGAAAATCGGTTTACTTGTCAAAAGTCATGTTGACAAGTTTGTTACCAAATTCCCAAAAATTACCTTCTGAGACTTCAAACAGCCATAACTTTGTCAAAACTGATCCGATTTACATTTCCAAAGTCATTTTGATCGTTGTTTATTGTCCTTAATAATTCTGTAATCAAAGATAAAAAACTTCGGAGATTCAGTTTACATGTCAAAAGTCATAATGAAAAAATTGTTGCCAAATTCCCAAAAATAACCTTCTGAGACTTCAAACAGCCATAACTTTGTCAAAACTGATCCGATTTACATTTCCAAAGTCATTTTGATCGTTGTTTATTGTCCTTAATAATTCTGTAATCAAAGTTGAAAAACTTCGGAAATTCGTTTTTCTTGTCAAAAGTCATGTAAGTTCCAAAATTCAAAAATTTTACCTTCTGAAACTTCAAACAGCCATAACTTTGTCAAAACTGATCCGATTTACATTTCCAAAGTCATTTTGATCGTTGTTTATTGTCCTTAATAATTCTGTAGTCAAAGATAAAAAACTTCGGAGATTCAGTTTACATGTCAAAAGTCATAATGAAAAACAAATTGCCAATTTCCCAAAAATAACCTTCTGAGACTTCAAACAGCCATAACTTTGTCAAAACTGATCCGATTTACATTTCCAAAGTCATTTTGATCGTTGTTTATTGTCCTTAATAATTCTGTAATCAAAGTTGAAAAACTTCGGAAATTCGTTTTTCTTGTCAAAAGTCATGTAAGTTCCAAAATTCAAAAATTTTACCTTCTGAGACTTCAAACAGCCATAACTTTGTCAAAACTGATCCGATTTACATTTCCAAAGTCATTTTGATCGTTGTTTATTGTCCTTAATAATTCTGTAATCAAAGTTAAAAAACTTCGAAAATTTAGTTTTCTTGTCAAAATTCATGTTAACAAGTTAATTTCCTAATCCCCAAAAATTACCTTCTGAGACTTCAAACAGCCATAACTTTGTCAAAACTGATCCGATTTACATTTCCAAAGTCATTTTGATCGATGTTAATTGTCCTTAATAATTCTGTAATCAAAGATATAAAACTTCGGGATTTTGGTTTTTTTGTCAAAAGTCATGTTGACAAGTCAGTTTCCAAATTCCAAAAAATTACCTTCTGAGACTTCAAACAGCCATAACTTTGTCAAAACTGATCCGATTTACATTTCCAAAGTCATTTTGATCGTTGTTTATTGTCCTTAATAATTCTGTAATCAAAGTTAAAAAACTTCGAAAATTTAGTTTTCTTGTCAAAATTCATGTTAACAAGTTAATTTCCTAATCCCCAAATATTACCTTCTGAGACTTCAAACAGCCATAACTTTGTCAAAACTGATCCGATTTACATTTCCAAAGTCATTTTGATCGATGTTAATTGTCCTTAATAATTCTGTAATCAAAGATATAAAACTTCGGGATTTTGGTTTTTTTGTCAAAAGTCATGTTGACAAGTCAGTTTCCAAATTCCAAAAAATTACCTTCTGAGACTTCAAACAGCCATAACTTTGTCAAAACTGATCCGATTTACATTTCCAAAGTCATTTTGATCGTTGTTTATTGTCCTTAATAATTCTGTAATCAAAGATGAAAAACTTTGAAAAATCGGTTTACTTGTCAAAAGTCATGTTGACAAAATATAGCCAAATTCCAAAAAATTACCTTCTGAGACTTCAAACAGCCATAACTTTGTCAAAACTGATCCGATTTACATTTCCTAAGTCATTTTGATCGTTGTTTATTGTCCTTAATAATTCTGTAGTCAAAGATAAAAAACTTCGGAGATTCAGTTTACATGTCAAAAGTCATAATAAAAAAAAAATTGCCAATTTCCCAAAAATAACCTTCTGAGACTTCAAACAGCCATTACTTTGTCAAAACTGATCCGATTTACATTTCCAAAGTCATTTTGATCGCTGTTTATTGTCCTAAATAATTCTGTAATCAAAGTTAAAAAACTTCGGAAAATCGGTTTACTTGTCAAAAGTCATGTTGACATGTCAGCTTCCAAATTCCAAAAAAATACCTTCTGAACCTTCAAACAGCCATAACTTTGTCAAAATTGATCCGATTTACATTTCCAAAGTCATTTTGATCGTTGTTTATTGTCCTTAATAATTCTGTAATCAAAGTTAAAAAACTTCGGAAAATCGGTTTACTTGTCAAAAGTCATGTTGACATGTCAGCTTCCAAATTCCAAAAAAATACCTTCTGAAACTTCAAACAGCCATAACTTTGTCAAAACTGATCCGATTTACATTTCCAAAGTCATTTTGATCGTTGTTTATTGTCCTTAATAATTCTGTAATCAAAGATGAAAAACTTCGAAAAATCGGTTTACTTGTCAAAAGTCATGTTGACAAAATATAGCCAAATTCCAAAAAATTACCTTCTGAGACTTCAAACAGCCATAACTTTGTCAAAACTGATCCGATTTACATTTCCAAAGTCATTTTGATCGTTGTTTATTGTCCTTAATAATTCTGTAGTCAAAGATAAAAAACTTCGGAGATTCAGTTTACATGTCAAAAGTCATAATAAAAAAAAATTGCCAATTTCCCAAAAATAACCTTCTGAGACTTCAAACAGCCATAACTTTGTCAAAACTGATCCGATTTACATTTCAAAAGTCATTTTGATCGTTGTTTATTGTCCTTAATAATTCTGTAATCAAAGTTAAAAAACTTCGGAAAATCGGTTTACTTGTCAAAAGTCATGTTGACAAGTCAGTTTCCAAATTCCAAAAAATTACCTTCTGAGACTTCAAACAGCCATAACTTTGTCAAAACTGATCCGATTTACATTTCCAAAGTCATTTTGATCGTTGTTTATTGTCCTTAATAATTCTGTAATCAAAGTTGAAAAACTTCGGAAATTCGGTTTACTTGTCAAAAGACATGTTGACAAGTTTGTTAACAAATCCCCAAAAATTACCTTCTGAGACTTCAAACAGCCATAACTTTGTCAAAACTGATCCGATTTACATTTCAAAAGTCATTTTGATCGTTGTTTATTGTCCTTAATAATTCTGTAATCAAAGATAAAAAACTTCGGAGATTCAGTTTACATGTCAAAAGTCATAATGAAAAAATTGTTGCCAAATTCCCAAAAATAACCTTCTGAGACTTCAAACAGCCATAACTTTGTCAAAACTGATCCGATTTACATTTCTAAACTCATTTTGATCGTTGTTTATTGTCCTTAATAATTCTGTAATCAAAGTTAAAAAACTTCGAAAATTTAGTTTTCTTGTCAAAATTCATGTTAACAAGTTAATTTCCTAATTCCCAAAAATTACCTTCTGAGACTTTAAACAGCCATAACTTTGTCAAAACTGATCCGATTTACATTTCCAAAGTCATTTTGATCGTTGTTTATTGTCCTTAATAATTCTGTAATCAAAGATAAAAAACTTCGGGATTTTGGTTTTTTTGTCAAAAGTCATGTTGACAAGTCAGTTTCCAAATTCCAAAAAATTACCTTCTGAGACTTCAAACAGCCATAACTTTGTCAAAACTGATCCGATTTACATTTCCAAAGTCATTTTGATCGTTGTTTATTGTCCTTAATAATTCTGTAATCAAAGATGAAAAACTTCGGAAATTCGGTTTACTTGTCAAAAGTCATTTTGACATGTCAGTTTCCAAATTCCAAAAAATTACCTTCTGAGACTTCAAACAGCCATAACTTTGTCAAAACTGATCCGATTTACATTTCTAAATAATTCTGTAATCAAAGTTGAAAAACTTTGGAAATTCGGTTTACTTGTCAAAAGTCATGTTGACATGTCAGTTTCCAAATTCCAAAAAATTACCTTCTGAGACTTCAAACAGCCATAACTTTGTCAAAACTGATCCGATTTACATTTCCAAAGTCATTTTGATCGTTGCTTATTGTCCTTAATAATTCTGTAATCAAAGTTGAAAAACTTCGGAAATTCGGTTTACTTGTCAAAAGTCATTTTGACATGTCAGTTTCCAAATTCCAAAAAATTACCTTCTGAGACTTCAAACAGCCATAACTTTGTCAAAACTGATCCGATTTACATTTCCAAAGTCATTTTGATCGTTGTTTATTGTCCTTAATAATTCTGTAATCAAAGATGAAAAACTTAGGAAATTCGTTTTACTTGTCAAAAGTCATGTTGACATGTAAGTTCCAAAATTCAAAAATTTTACCTTCTGAAACTTCAAACTGCCATAACTTTGTCAAAACTGATCCGATTTACATTTCCAAAGTCATTTTGATCGTTGTTTATTGTCCTTAATAATTCTGTAATCAAAGATGAAAAACTTCGGAAATTCGGTTTACTTGTCAAAAGTCATGTTGACATGTAAGTTTCCAAATTCCCAAAAATTACCTTCTGAGACTTCAAACAGCCATTATTTTGTCAAAACTGATCCGATTTACATTTCCAAAGTCATTTTGATCGTTGTTTATTGTCCTAAATAATTCTGTAATCAAAGATGAAAAACTTCGGAAATTCGGTTTACTTGTCAAAAGTCATGTTGACATGTCAGTTTCCAAATTCCAAAAAATTACCTTCTGAAACTTCAAACTGCCATAACTTTGTCAAAACTGATCCGATTTACATTTCCAAAGTCATTTTGATCGTTGTTTATTGTCCTTAATAATTCTGTAATCAAAGATGAAAAACTTCGAAAATTCGGTTTACTTGTCAAAAGTCATGTTGACAAAATATAGCCAAATTCCAAAAAATTACCTTCTGAGACTTCAAACAGCCATAACTTTGTCAAAACTGATCCGATTTACATTTCCTAAGTCATTTTGATCGTTGTTTATTGTCCTTAATAATTCTGTAGTCAAAGATAAAAAACTTCGGAGATTCAGTTTACATGTCAAAAGTCATAATGAAAAAAAAATTGCCAATTTCCCAAAAATAACCTTCTGAGACTTCAAACAGCCATAACTTTGTCAAAACTGATCCGATTTACATTTCCAAAGTCATTTTGATCGTTGTTTATTGTCCTTAATAATTCTGTAATCAAAGTTAAAAAACTTCGGAAAATCGGTTTACTTGTCAAAAGTCATGTTGACATGTCAGCTTCCAAATTCCAAAAAAATACCTTCTGAACCTTCAAACAGCCATAACTTTGTCAAAACTGATCCGATTTACATTTCCAAAGTCATTTTGATCGTTGTTTATTGTCCTTAATAATTCTGTAATCAAAGTTAAAAAACTTCGGAAATTCGGTTTACTTGTCAAAAGTCATGTTGACATGTCAGTTTCCAAATTCCAAAAAATTACCTTCTGAAACTTCAAACAGCCATAACTTTGTCAAAACTGATCCGATTTACATTTCCAAAGTCATTTTGATCGTTGTTTATTGTCCTTAATAATTCTGTAATCAAAGATGAAAAACTTTGAAAAATCGGTTTACTTGTCAAAAGTCATGTTGACAAAATATAGCCAAATTCCAAAAAATTACCTTCTGAGACTTGAAACAGCCATAACTTTGTCAAAACTGATCCGATTTACATTTCCTAAGTCATTTTGATCGTTGTTTATTGTCCTTAATAATTCTGTAGTCAAAGATAAAAAACTTCGGAGATTCAGTTTACATGTCAAAAGTCATAATATAAAAAAATTGCCAAATTCCAAAAAAATACCTTCTGAACCTTCAAACAGCCATAACTTTGTCAAAACTGATCCGATTTACATTTCCAAAGTCATTTTGATCGTTGTTTATTGTCCTTAATAATTCTGTAATCAAAGATGAAAAACTTCGGAAAATCGGTTTACTTGTCAAAAGACATGTTGACAAGTTTGTTAACAAATCCCCAAAAATTACCTTCTGAGACTTCAAACAGCCATAACTTTGTCAAAACTGATCCGATTTACATTTCAAAAGTCATTTTGATCGTTGTTTATTGTCCTTAATAATTCTGTAATCAAAGATAAAAAACTTCGGAGATTCAGTTTACATGTCAAAAGTCATAATGAAAAAATTGTTGCCAAATTCCCAAAAATAACCTTCTGAGACTTCAAACAGCCATAACTTTGTCAAAACTGATCCGATTTACATTTCTAAACTCATTTTGATCGTTGTTTATTGTCCTTAATAATTCTGTAATCAAAGTTAAAAAACTTCGAAAATTTAGTTTTCTTGTAAAAATTCATGTTAACAAGTTAATTTCCTAATGCCCAAAAATTACCTTCTGAGACTTTAAACAGCCATAACTGATCCGATTTACATTTCCAAAGTCATTTTGATCGATGTTTATTGTCCTTAATAATTCTGTAGTCAAAGATAAAAAACTTCGGGATTTTGGTTTTTTTGTCAAAAGTCATGTTGACAAGTCAGTTTCCAAATTCCAAAAAATTACCTTCTGAGACTTCAAACAGCCATAACTTTGTCAAAACTGATCCGATTTACATTTCCAAAGTCATTTTGATCGTTGTTTATTGTCCTTAATAATTCTGTAATCAAAGTTGAAAAACTTCGGAAATTCGTTTTACTTGTCAAAAGTCATGTTGACATGTAAGTTCCAAAATTCAAAAATTTTACCTTCTGAAACTTCAAACTGCCATAACTTTGTCAAAACTGATCCGATTTACATTTCCAAAGTCATTTTGATCGTTGTTTATTGTCCTTAATAATTCTGTAATCAAAGATGAAAAACTTAGGAAATTCAGTTTACTTGTCAAAAGTCATGTTGACATGTAAGTTTCCAAATCCCCAAAAATTACCTTCTGAGACTTCAAACAGCCATTATTTTGTCAAAACTGATCCGATTTACATTTCTAAAGTCATTTTGATCGC
Source organism: Drosophila maculinotata (assembly GCA_035045305.1). NCBI lineage: Eukaryota > Metazoa > Arthropoda > Insecta > Diptera > Drosophilidae > Drosophila > Drosophila maculinotata. Next base: position 488,205 of record JAWNPD010000602.1, on the reverse strand, counting down.
TGTTTATTGTCCTAAATAATTCTGTAATTAAAGTTGAAAAACTATGGAAATTCGGTTTACTTGTCAAAAGTCATGTTGACATGTCAGTTTCCAAATTCCAAAAAATTACCTTCTGAACCTTTAAAAAGCCATAACTTTGTCAAAACTGATCCGATTTACATTTCCAAAGTCATTTTGATCGTTGCTTATTGTCTTAATAATTCTGTAATCTAAGTTAAAAAACTTCAGTAATTCGGTTTACTTGTCAAAAGTTATAATGACAAAATAGTTGCCCAATTCCCAAAAATAACCTCCTGAGACTTCAAACAGCCATTACTTTGTCAAAACTGATCCGATTTACATTTCTAAATAATTCTGTAATTAAAGTTGAAAAACTTTGGAAATTCGGTTTACTTGTCAAAAGTGATGTTGACATGTCAGTTTCCAAATTTCAAAAAATTACCTTCTGAGACTTCAAACAGCCATAACTTTGTCAAAACTGATCCGATTTACATTTCCAAAGTCATTTTGATCGTTGCTTATTGTCCTTAATAATTCTGTATTTAAAGTTGAAAAACTTTGGAAATTCGGTTTACTTGTCAAAAGTCATTTTGACATGTCAGTTTCCAAATTCCAAAAAATTACCTTCTGAGACTTCAAACAGCCATAACTTTGTCAAAACTGATCCGATTTACATTTCCAAAGTCATTTTGATCGTTGTTTATTGTCCTTAATAATTCTGTAATCAAAGTTGAAAAACTTCGGAAATTCGTTTTACTTGTCAAAAGTCATGTTGACATGTAAGTTCCAAAATTCAAAAATTTTACCTTCTGAAACTTCAAACTGCCATAACTTTGTCAAAACTGATCCGATTTACATTTCCAAAGTCATTTTGATCGTTGTTTATTGTCCTTAATAATTCTGTAATCAAAGATGAAAAACTTAGGAAATTCGGTTTACTTGTCAAAAGTCATGTTGACATGTAAGTTTCCAAATCCCCAAAAATTACCTTCTGAGACTTCAAACAGCCATTATTTTGTCAAAACTGATCCGATTTACATTTCTAAAGTCATTTTGATCGCTGTTTATTGTCCTAAATAATTCTGTAATTAAAGTTGAAAAACTATGGAAATTCGGTTTACTTGTCAAAAGTCATGTTGACATGTCAGTTTCCAAATTCCAAAAAATTACCTTCTGAACCTTCAAACAGCCATAACTTTGTCAAAACTGATCCGATTTACATTTCCAAAGTCATTTTGATCGTTGCTTATTGTCCTTAATAATTCTGTAATCTAAGTTAAAAAACTTCAGTAATTCGGTTTACTTGTCAAAAGTTATAATGACAAAATAGTTGCCCAATTCCCAAAAATAACCTCCTGAGACTTCAAACAGCCATTACTTTGTCAAAACTGATCCGATTTACATTTCTAAATAATTCTGTAATTAAAGTTGAAAAACTTTGGAAATTCGGTTTACTTGTCAAAAGTCATGTTGACATGTCAGTTTCCAAATTTCAAAAAATTACCTTCTGAGACTTCAAACAGCCATAACTTTGTCAAAACTGATCCGATTTACATTTCCAAAGTCATTTTGATCGTTGCTTATTGTCCTTAATAATTCTGTATTTAAAGTTGAAAAACTTTGGAAATTCGGTTTACTTGTCAAAAGTCATTTTGACATGTCAGTTTCCAAATTCCAAAAAATTACCTTCTGAGACTTCAAACAGCCATAACGTTGTCAAAACTGATCCGATTTACATTTCCAAAGTCATTTTGATCGTTGCTTATTGTCCTTAATAATTCTGTAATCAAAGTTAAAAAACTTCGGAAAATCGGTTTACTTGTCAAAAGTCATAATGACAAAATAGTTGCCCAATTCCCAAAAATAACCTCCTGAGACTTCAAACAGCCATTACTTTGTCAAAACTGATCCGATTTACATTTCCAAAGTCATTTTGATCTTTAATTCTGTAATCAAAGTTAAAAAACTTCGGAAATTCTGTTTTCTTGTCAAAAGTCATGTTGACATGTTTGTTTCCAAATCCCCAAAAATTACCTTCTGAGACTTCAAACAGCCATAACTTTGTCAAAACTGATCCGATTTACATTTCCAAAGTCATTTTGATCGTTGCTTATTGTCCTTAATAATTCTGTAATCAAAGATGAAAAACTTCGAAAAATCGGTTTACTTGTCAAAAGTCATGTTGACAAAACATTGCCAAATTCCAAAAAAATACCTTCTGAGACTTCAAACAGCCATAACTTTGTCAAAACTGATCCGATTTACATTTCCAAAGTCATTTTGATCGTTGCTTATTGTCCTTAATAATTCTGTAATCAAAGTTAAAAAACTTCGAAAAATCGGTTTACTTGTCAAAAGTCATGTTGACAAAATATTGCCAAATTCCAAAAAATTACCTTCTGAGACTTCAAACAGCCATAACTTTGTCAAAACTGATCCGATTTACATTTCAAAAGTCATTTTGATCGTTGTTTATTGTCCTTAATAATTCTGTAATCAAAGATAAAAAACTTCGGAGATTTAGTTTACATGTCAAAAGTCATAATGAAAAAATTGTTGCCAAATTCCCAAAAATAAGCTTCTGAGACTTCAAACAGCCATAACTTTGTCAAAACTGATCCGATTTACATTTCTAAACTCATTTTGATCGTTGTTTATTGTCCTTAATAATTCTGTAATCAAAGTTAAACAACTTCGAAAATTCAGTTTTCTTGTCAAAATTCATGTTAACAAGTTAATTTCCTAATGCCCAAAAATTACCTTCTGAGACTTTAAACAGCCATAACTGATCCGATTTACATTTCCAAAGTCATTTTGATCGATGTTTATTGTCCTTTATAATTCTGTAGTCAAAGATAAAAAACTTCGGGATTTTGGTTTTTTTGTCAAAAGTCATGTTGACAAGTCAGTTTCCAAATTCCAAAAAATTACCTTCTGAGACTTCAAACAGCCATAACTTTGTCAAAACTGATCCGATTTACATTTCCAAAGTCATTTTGATCGTTGTTTATTGTCCTTAATAATTCTGTAATCAAAGTTGAAAAACTTCGGAAATTCGTTTTACTTGTCAAAAGTCATGTTGACATGTAAGTTCCAAAATTCAAAAATTTTACCTTCTGAAACTTCAAACTGCCATAACTTTGTCAAAACTGATCCGATTTACATTTCCAAAGTCATTTTGATCGTTGTTTATTGTCCTTAATAATTCTGTAATCAAAGATGAAAAACTTAGGAAATTCGTTTTACTTGTCAAAAGTCATGTTGACATGTAAGTTCCAAAATTCAAAAATTTTACCTTCTGAAACTTCAAACTGCCATAACTTTGTCAAAACTGATCCGATTTACATTTCCAAAGTCATTTTGATCGTTGCTTATTGTCTTAATAATTCTGTAATCTAAGTTAAAAAACTTCAGTAATTCGGTTTACTTGTCAAAAGTTATAATGACAAAATAGTTGCCCAATTCCCAAAAATAACCTCCTGAGACTTCAAACAGCCATTACTTTGTCAAAACTGATCCGATTTACATTTCCAAAGTTATTTTGCTAATTCTGTAATCAAAGTTAAAAAACTTCGGAAATTCTGTTTTCTTGTCAAAAGTCATGTTGACATGTTAGTTTCCAAATCCCCAAAAATTACCTTCTGAGACTTCAAACAGCCATTATTTTGTCAAAACTGATCCGATTTACATTTCCAAAGTCATTTTGATCGTTGCTTATTGTCCTTAATAATTCTGTATTTAAAGTTGAAAAACTTTGAAAAATCGGTTTACTTGTCAAAAGTCATAATGACAAAATAGTTGCCCAATTCCCAAAAATGACCTTCTGAGACTTCAAACAGCCATAGCTTTGTCAAAACTGATCCGATTTACATTTCCAAAGTCATTTTGATCGTTGTTTATTGTCCTTAAAAATTCTGTAATCAACGTTGAAAAACTTCGGAAATTCGTTTTACTTGTCAAAAGTCATGTTGACATGTAAGTTCCAAAATTCAAAAATTTTACCTTCTGAAACTTCAAACTGCCATAACTTTGTCAAAACTGATCCGATTTACATTTCCAAAGTCATTTTGATCGTTGTTTATTGTCCTTAATAATTCTGTAATCAAAGATGAAAAACTTCGGAAATTCGGTTTACTTGTCAAAAGTCATGTTGACATGTAAGTTTCCAAATCCCCAAAAATTACCTTCTGAGACTTCAAACAGCCATTATTTTGTCAAAACTGATCCGATTTACATTTCCAAAGTCATTTTGATCGTTGCTTATTGTCCGTAATAATTCTGTAATCAAAGTTAAAAAACTTCGAAAAATCGGTTTACTTGTCAAAAGTCATGTTGACAAAATATTGCCAAATTCCAAAAAATTACCTTCTGAGACTTCAAACAGCCATAACTTTGTCAAAACTGATCCGATTTACATTTCAAAAGTCATTTTGATCGTTGTTTATTGTCCTTTATAATTCTGTAATCAAAGATAAAAAACTTCGGAGATTTAGTTTACATGTCAAAAGTCATAATGAAAAAATTGTTGCCAAATTCCCAAAAATAACCTTCTGAGACTTCAAACAGCCATAACTTTGTCAAAACTGATCCGATTTACATTTCTAAACTCATTTTGATCGTTGTTTATTGTCCTTAATAATTCTGTAATCAAAGTTAAACAACTTCGAAAATTCAGTTTTCTTGTCAAAATTCATGTTAACAAGTTAATTTCCTAATGCCCAAAAATTACCTTCTGAGACTTTAAACAGCCATAACTGATCCGATTTACATTTCCAAAGTCATTTTGATCGATGTTTATTGTCCTTAATAATTCTGTAGTCAAAGATAAAAAACTTCGGGATTTTGGTTTTTTTGTCAAAAGTCATGTTGACAAGTCAGTTTCCAAATTCCAAAAAATTACCTTCTGAGACTTCAAACAGCCATAACTTTGTCAAAACTGATCCGATTTACATTTCCAAAGTCATTTTGATCGTTGTTTATTGTCCTTAATAATTCTGTAATCAAAGTTGAAAAACTTCGGAAATTCGTTTTACTTGTCAAAAGTCATGTTGACATGTAAGTTCCAAAATTCAAAAATTTTACCTTCTGAAACTTCAAACTGCCATAACTTTGTCAAAACTGATCCGATTTACATTTCCAAAGTCATTTTGATCGTTGTTTATTGTCCTTAATAATTCTGTAATCAAAGATGAAAAACTTAGGAAATTCGGTTTACTTGTCAAAAGTCATGTTGACATGTAAGTTTCCAAATTCCAAAAAATTACCTTCTGAGACTTCAAACAGCCATTATTTTGTCAAAACTGATCCGATTTACATTTCTAAAGTCATTTTGATCGCTGTTTATTGTCCTAAATAATTCTGTAATCAAAGTTGAAAAACTTTGGAAATTCGGTTTACTTGTCAAAAGTCATGTTGACATGTCAGTTTCCAAATTCCAAAAAATTACCTTCTGAACCTTCAAACAGCCATAACTTTGTCAAAACTGATCCGATTTACATTTCCAAAGTCATTTTGATCGTTGCTTATTGTCCTTAATAATTCTGTAATCAAAGTTAAAAAACTTCAGTAATTCGGTTTACTTGTCAAAAGTCATAATGACAAAATAGTTGCCCAATTCCCAAAAATAACCTCCTGAGACTTCAAACAGCCATTACTTTGTCAAAACTGATCCGATTTACATTTCTAAATTTTTTTAATTCTGTAATTAAAGTTGAAAAACTTTGGAAATTCGGTTTACTTGTCAAAAGTCATGTTGACATGTCAGTTTCCAAATTTCAAAAAATTACCTTCTGAGACTTCAAACAGCCATAACTTTGTCAAAACTGATCCGATTTACATTTCCAAAGTCATTTTGATCGTTGCTTATTGTCCTTAATAATTCTGTATTTAAAGTTGAAAAACTTTGGAAATTCGGTTTACTTGTCAAAAGTCATTTTGACATGTCAGTTTCCAAATTCCAAAAAATTACCTTCTGAGACTTCAAACAGCCATAACGTTGTCAAAACTGATCCGATTTACATTTCCAAAGTCATTTTGATCGTTGCTTATTGTCCTTAATAATTCTGTAATCAAAGTTAAAAAACTTCGGAAAATCGGTTTACTTGTCAAAAGTCATAATGACAAAATAGTTGCCCAATTCCCAAAAATAACCTCCTGAGACTTCAAACAGCCATTACTTTGTCAAAACTGATCCGATTTACATTTCCAAAGTTATTTTGCTAATTCTGTAATCAAAGTTAAAAAACTTCGGAAATTCTGTTTTCTTGTCAAAAGTCATGTTGACATGTTTGTTTCCAAATCCCCAAAAATTACCTTCTGAGACTTTAAACAGCCATAACTTTGTCAAAACTGATCCGATTTACATTTCAAAAGTCATTTTGATCGTTGTTTATTGTCCTTAATAATTCTGTAATCAAAGATAAAAAACTTCGGAGATTTAGTTTACATGTCAAAAGTCATAATGAAAAAATTGTTGCCAAATTCCCAAAAATAAGCTTCTGAGACTTCAAACAGCCATAACTTTGTCAAAACTGATCCGATTTACATTTCTAAACTCATTTTGATCGTTGTTTATTGTCCTTAATAATTCTGTAATCAAAGTTAAAAAACTTCGAAAATTTAGTTTTCTTGTAAAAATTCATGTTAACAAGTTAATTTCCTAATGCCCAAAAATTACCTTCTGAGACTTTAAACAGCCATAACTGATCCGATTTACATTTCCAAAGTCATTTTGATCGATGTTTATTGTCCTTTATAATTCTGTAGTCAAAGATAAAAAACTTCGGGATTTTGGTTTTTTTGTCAAAAGTCATGTTGACAAGTCAGTTTCCAAATTCCAAAAAATTACCTTCTGAGACTTCAAACAGCCATAACTTTGTCAAAACTGATCCGATTTACATTTCCAAAGTCATTTTGATCGTTGTTTATTGTCCTTAATAATTCTGTAATCAAAGTTGAAAAACTTCGGAAATTCGTTTTACTTGTCAAAAGTCATGTTGACATGTAAGTTCCAAAATTCAAAAATTTTACCTTCTGAAACTTCAAACTGCCATAACTTTGTCAAAACTGATCCGATTTACATTTCCAAAGTCATTTTGATCGTTGTTTATTGTCCTTAATAATTCTGTAATCAAAGATGAAAAACTTAGGAAATTCGGTTTACTTGTCAAAAGTCATGTTGACATGTAAGTTTCCAAATCCCCAAAAATTACCTTCTGAGACTTCAAACAGCCATTATTTTGTCAAAACTGATCCGATTTACATTTCTAAAGTCATTTTGATCGCTGTTTATTGTCCTAAATAATTCTGTAATTAAAGTTGAAAAACTATGGAAATTCGGTTTACTTGTCAAAAGTCATGTTGACATGTCAGTTTCCAAATTCCAAAAAATTACCTTCTGAACCTTTAAACAGCCATAACTTTTTCAAAACTGATCCGATTTACATTTCCAAAGTCATTTTGATCGTTGCTTATTGTCTTAATAATTCTGTAATCTAAGTTAAAAAACTTCAGTAATTCGGTTTACTTGTCAAAAGTTATAATGACAAAATAGTTGCCCAATTCCCAAAAATAACCTCCTGAGACTTCAAACAGCCATTACTTTGTCAAAACTGATCCGATTTACATTTCTAAATAATTCTGTAATTAAAGTTGAAAAACTTTGGAAATTCGGTTTACTTGTCAAAAGTGATGTTGACATGTCAGTTTCCAAATTTCAAAAAATTACCTTCTGAGACTTCAAACAGCCATAACTTTGTCAAAACTGATCCGATTTACATTTCCAAAGTCATTTTGATCGTTGCTTATTGTCCTTAATAATTCTGTATTTAAAGTTGAAAAGTTTGGAAATTCGGTTTACTTGTCAAAAGTCATTTTGACATGTCAGTTTCCAAATTCCAAAAAATTACCTTCTGAGACTTCAAACAGCCATAACTTTGTCAAAACTGATCCGATTTACATTTCCAAAGTCATTTTGATCGTTGTTTATTGTCCTTAATAATTCTGTAATCAAAGTTGAAAAACTTCGGAAATTCGTTTTTCTTGTCAAAAGTCATGTTGACATGTAAGTTCCAAAATTCAAAAATTTTACCTTCTGAAACTTCAAACTGCCATAACTTTGTCAAAACTGATCCGATTTACATTTCCAAAGTCATTTTGATCGTTGTTTATTGTCCTTAATAATTCTGTAATCAAAGATGAAAAACTTAGGAAATTCGGTTTACTTGTCAAAAGTCATGTTGACATGTAAGTTTCCAAATCCCCAAAAATTACCTTCTGAGACTTCAAACAGCCATTATTTTGTCAAAACTGATCCGATTTACATTTCTAAAGTCATTTTGATCGCTGTTTATTGTCCTAAATAATTCTGTAATTAAAGTTGAAAAACTATGGAAATTCGGTTTACTTGTCAAAAGTCATGTTGACATGTCAGTTTCCAAATTCCAAAAAATTACCTTCTGAACCTTTAAACAGCCATAACTTTGTCAAAACTGATCCGATTTACATTTCCAAAGTCATTTTGATCGTTGCTTATTGTCCTTTATAATTCTGTAATCTAAGTTAAAAAACTTCAGTAATTCGGTTTACTTGTCAAAAGTTATAATGACAAAATAGTTGCCCAATTCCCAAAAATAACCTCCTGAGACTTAGAACAGCCGTTACTTTGTCAAAACTGATCCGATTTACATTTCTAAATAATTCTGTAATTAAAGTTGAAAAACTTTGGAAATTCGGTTTACTTGTCAAAAGTCATGTTGACATGTCAGTTTCCAAATTTCAAAAAATTACCTTCTGAGACTTCAAACAGCCATAACTTTGTCAAAACTGATCCGATTTACATTTCCAAAGTCATTTTGATCGTTGCTTATTGTCCTTAATAATTCTGTATTTAAAGTTGAAAAACTTTGGAAATTCGGTTTACTTGTCAAAAGTCATTTTGACATGTCAGTTTCCAAATTCCAAAAAATTACCTTCTGAGACTTCAAACAGCCATAACGTTGTCAAAACTGATCCGATTTACATTTCCAAAGTCATTTTGATCGTTGTTTATTGTCCTTAATAATTCTGTAATCAAAGTTGAAAAACTTCGGAAATTCGGTTTACTTGTCAAAAGTCATGTTGACATGTAGTTTCCAAATTCCAAAAAATTACCTTCTGAAACTTTAAACAGCCATAACTTTGTCAAAACTGATCCGATTTACATTTCCAAAGTCATTTTGATCGTTGCTTATTGTCCTTAATAATTCTGTAATCAAAGTTAAAAAACTTCAGAATTCGGTTTACTTGTCAAAAGTAGATGACAAAATAGTTGCCCAAATTCCCAAAAATAACCTTCTGAGACTTCAAACAGCCATACTTTGTCAAAACTGATCCGATTTACATTTCAAAAACCCAATAATTCTGTAATTAAAGTGAAAAACTTTGGAAATTCGGTTTACTTGTCAAAAGTCATGTTGACATGTCAGTTTCCAAATTCAAAAAATTACCTTCTGAGACTTCAAACAGCCATAACTTTGTCAAAACTGATCCGATTTACATTTCCAAAGTCATTTTGATCGTTGTTTATTGTCCTTAATAATTCTGTAATCAAAGTTGAAAAACTTCGGAAATTCGGTTTACTTGTCAAAAGTCATGTTGACATGTAAGTTCAAAATTCCAAAAATTACCTTCTGAAACTTCAAACAGCCATAACTTTGTCAAAACTGATCCGATTTACATTTCCAAAGTCATTTTGATCGTTGTTTATTGTCCTTAATAATTCTGTAATCAAAGATGAAAAACTTAGGAAATTCGGTTTACTTGTCAAAAGTCATAATGACAAAATAGTTTCCATATCCCCAAAAATTACCTTCTGAGACTTCAAACAGCCATTATTTTGTCAAAACTGATCCGATTTACATTTCTAAAGTCATTTTGATCGCTGTTTATTGTCCTAAATAATTCTGTAATTAAAGTTGAAAAACTTGGAAATTCGGTTTACTTGTCAAAAGTCATGTTGACATGTCAGTTTCCAAATTCCAAAAAATTACCTTCTGAGACTTCAAACAGCCATAACTTTGTCAAAACTGATCCGATTTACATTTCCAAAGTCATTTTGATCGTTGTTATTGTCCTTAATAATTCTGTAATCAAAGTTGAAAAACTTTGGAAATTCGGTTTACTTGTCAAAAGTCATTTGACATGTAAGTTCCAAATTCAAAAATTTACCTTCTGAAACTTCAAACAGCCATAACTTTGTCAAAACTGATCCGATTTACATTTCCAAAGTCATTTTGATCGTTGCTTATTGTCCTTAATAATTCTGTAATCAAAGTTAAAAAACTTCGGAAAATCGGTTTACTTGTCAAAAGTCATAATGACAAAATAGTTGCCCAATTCCCAAAAATAACCTCCTGAGACTTCAAACAGCCATTACTTTGTCAAAACTGATCCGATTTACATTTCCAAAGTTATTTTGCTAATTCTGTAATCAAAGTTAAAAAACTTCGGAAATTTGGTTTTCTTGTCAAAAGTCATGTTGACATGTTAGTTTCCAATTTCCAAAAAATTATCTTCTGAGACTTTAAACAGCCATAACTTTGTCAAAACTGATCCGATTTACATTTCCAAAGTCATTTTGATCGTTGCTTATTGTCCTTAATAATTCTGTATTTAAAGTTGAAAAACTTTGAAAAATCGGTTTACTTGTCAAAAGTCATAATGACAAAATAGTTGCTCAATTCCCAAAAATTACTTTCTGAGACTTCAAACAGCCATTTTTTTGTCAAAACTGATCCGACTTACATTTCCAAAGTTATTTTGCTAATTCTGTAATCAAAGTTAAAAAACTTCGGAAATTCTGTTTTCTTGTCAAAAGTCATGTTGACATGTTTGTTTCCAAATCCCCAAAAATTACCTTCTGAGACTTTAAACAGCCATAACTTTGTCAAAACTGATCCGATTTACATTTCCAAAGTCATTTTGATAGTTGTTAATTGTCTTTAATAATTCTGTAATCAAAGATAAAAAACTTCGGAGATTCAGTTTACATGTCAAAAGTCATAATGAAAAACAAGTAAGAGTGCTCTAGTCGAGAGTGCCCGACTAGGAGATACGCTGATCCAATGTCTTACACTCATTGAAGTTATTTATCAGCATTCATACATAGAAACACACACACACATATACAAACAAAAGCTGCTTGCTACGCGCGTCATACATTTGCTTTGGTTCTTCTTCTTCCTTTGACTTTAAACTATGGTACATTGAATCGTTAATAACGTCTTTGTTTATTGTCTGATCAAAATGAAATTGTAGGACACAAAGCTGGCATATAAATGTGCAACTATGTAAAATCCGAAGGTCATACCTTTAAAATTCCGTATTTTTCGATTTCTGTGAGATTGGAGAAGGGTATCCAAAAAGTGAAATGTATTTACCTTTGTATGCTATAGGAGAATATATGTTCCAAATTTGGTGACTCTAACCTCTATAACTTTTAAGCTATACCTTAAAAACACTGTTCTGGAATCTTAATTTATCGATAACTTTTGAAAGGATTGAGATATCCAAAAAAAAAATGATAAGTTTGTATTAAGCCGGCAGTACAGTAACCTAAACTTAAATATAGAATTGCTAGCGTTTATAACTTTCAAGTTATACCCGAAAAACACTTGGCTGGAATCGAAATTTATCGATAACTTTTGAACGGTACGAGATATTGAAAAAAAATGAAAAACTGGTCTTGTCCCGGCACCACGAGAACTTATATTTCAAATATGAAGTTTCTAGCTTTTGTAGTCTCTGAGAAACGTGCGTTCATACAGACGGACAGACGGTCAGACGGACAGACGGACGGACAGACGGACAGGGCTTAATCGACTCGGCTATTGATAGTGATCAAGAATATATATACTTTATGGGGTCGGAGATGATTCCTTATGCCTGTTACATACTTTTGAACAAAACCATAATACCCCTTCTTCCCATTTTTAATGGGATCAGGGTATAAACAGTTGCCAAATTCCCAAAAACAACCTTCTGAGACTTCAAACTACCATAACTTTGTCAAAACTGATCCGATTAACATTTCCAAAGTCATTTTGATCGTTGTTTATTGTCCTTAATAATTCTGCAATCAAAGTTAAACAACTTCGAAAATTCAGTTTTCTTGTCACAATTCATGTTAACAAGTTAGTTTCCAAATCATCAAAAATGACCTTCTGAGACTTTAAACAGCCATTACTTTGTCAAAACTGATCCGATTTACATTTCCAAAGTCATTTTGATCGTTGTTAACTGTCCTTAATAATTCTGTAATCAAAGATGAAAAACTTCGGGATTTTGGTTTTTTTGTCAAAAGTCATGTTGACAAGTCAGTTTCCAAATTCCAAAAAATTACCTTCTGAGACTTCAAACAGCCATAACTTTGTCAAAACTGATCCGATTTACATTTCCAAAGTAATTTTGATCGTTGTTTATTGTCCTTAATAATTCTGTAATCAAAGTTAAAAAACTTCAGAAATTCAGTTTTTCTTGTCAAAAGTCATGTCGACATGTAAATTTCTAAATTCAAAAATTTTATCTTCTGAAACTTCAAACTGCCATAACTTTGTTAAAACTGATCCGATTTACATTTCCAAAGTCATTTTGATCGTTGTTTATTGTCCTTAATAATTAAATCAAAGACGAAAAACTTAGGAAATTCGGTTTACTTGTCAGAAGTCATGTTGACATGTAAGTTTCCAAATCCCCAAAAATTACCTTCTGAGACTTCAAAAAGCCATTATTTTGTCAAAACTGATCCGATTTACATTTCTAAAGTCATTTTGATCGCTGTTTTTTGTCCTAAATAATTCTGTAATCAAAGTTGAAAAATTTTGGAAATTTGGTTTACTTGTCAAAAGTCATGTTGACATGTCAGTTTCCAAATTCCAAAAAATTACCTTCTGAGACTTCAAACAGCCATAACTTTGTCAAAACTGATCCGATTTACATTTCTAAAGTCATTTTGATCGCTGTTTATTGTCCTTAATAATTCTGTAATCAAAGTTGAAAAACTTCGGAAATTCGTTTTTCTTGTCAAAAATCATGTTGACATGTAAGTTTCTAAATTCAAAAATTTTACCTTCTGAAACTTCAAACTGCCATAACTTTGTCAAAACTGATCCGATTTACATTTCCAAAGTCATTTTGATCGTTGTTTATTGTCCTTAATAACTCTGTAATCAAAGATGAAAAACTTCGAAAAATCGGTTTACTTGTCAAAAGTCATGTTGACATGTCAGCTTCCATATTCCAAAAAAAAACCTTCTGAAACTTCAAACAGCCATAACTTTGTCAAAACTGATCCGATTTACATTTCCAAAGTCATTTTGATCGTTGCTTATTGTCCTTAATAATTCTGTAATCAAAGTTAAAAAACTTCAGAAATTCGGTTTACTTGTCAAAAGTCATAATGACAAAATATTGCCAAATTCCAAAAAATTACCTTCTGAGACTTCAAACAGCCATAACTTTGTCAAAACTGATCCGATTTACATTTCCAAAGTCATTTTGATCGTTGCTTATTGTCCTTAATAATTCTGTAATCAAAGTTAAAAAACTTCAGAAATTCAGTTTACTTGTCAAAAGTCATGTTGACAAGTAAGTTCCAAAATTCAAAAATTTTACCTTCTGAAACTTCAAACTGCCATAACTTTGTCGAAACTGATCCGATTTACATTTCCTAAGTCATTTTGATCGTTGTTTATTGTCCTTAATAATTCTGTAATCAAAGATGAAAAACTTTGAAAAATCGGTTTACTTATCAAAAGTCATGTTGACATGTCAGCTTCCATATTCCAAAAAAATTACCTTCTGAGACTTCAAACTGCCATAAATTTGTCAAAACTGATCCGATTTACATTTCCTAAGTCATTTTGATCGTTGTTTATTGTCCTTAATAATTCTGTAATCAAAGATGAAAAACTTCGGAAATTTGGTTTTCTTGTCAAAAGTCATGTTGACATGTTAGTTTCCAATTTCCAAAAAATTATCTTCTGAGACTTTAAACAGCCATAACTTTGTCAAAACTGATCCGATTTACATTTCCAAAGTCATTTTGATCGTTGCTTATTGTCCTTAATAATTCTGTAATCAAAGTTAAAAAACTTCAGAAATTCAGTTTACTTGTCAAAAGTCATAAAGAGAAAATAGTTGCCAAATTCCCAAAAATAACCTTCTGAGACTTCAAACAGCCATAACTTTGTCAAAACTGATCCGATTTACATTTGCAAAGTCATTTTGATCGTTGTTTATTGTCCTTAATAATTCTGTAGTCAAAGATAAAAAACTTCGGAAATTCAGTTTACTTGTCAAAAGTCATGTTGACATGTCAGCTTCCAAATTCCAAAAAATTCCTTCTCAACCTTCAAACAGCCATAGCTTTGTTAAAACTGATCCCATTTACATTTCCAAAGTCATTTTGATCATTGCTTATTGTCCTTAATAATTCTGTTATCAAAGTTTAAAAACTTCTGAAATTCGGTTTTTTTGTCAAAAGTCACAATGACAAAATAGATGCCAAATTCAGAAATTTTACCTTCTGAGACTTCAAACAGCCATAACTTTGTCAAAACTGATCCGATTTACATTTCCAAAGTCATTTTGATCGTTGTTTATTGTCCTGAATAATTCTGTAATCAAAGTTAAAAAACTTCGGAAATTCAGTTTTCTTGTCAAAATTCATGTTAACAAGTTAGTTTCCAATTCCCCAAAAATTACCTTCTGAGACTTTAAACAGCCATAGCTTTGTCAAAACTGATCCGATTTACATTTCCAAAGTCATTTTGATCGTTGTTTATTGTCCTTTATAATTCTGTTATCAAAGATAAAAAACTTCGGAGATTCGGTTTACATGTCAAAAGTCATAATGAAAAAAAAATTGCCAAATTCCCAAAAATAACCTTCTGAGACTTCAAGCAGCCATGACTTTGTCAAAACTGATCCGATTTACATTTCCAAAGACATTTTGATCGTTGCTTATTGTCCTTAATAATTCTGTAATCAAAGATAAAAAACTTCGGAAATTCGTTTTTCTTGTCAAAAATCATGTTGACATGTAAGTTTCTAAATTCAAAAATTTTACCTTCTGAAACTTCAAACTGCCATAACTTTGTCAAAACTGATCCGATTTACATTTCCAAAGTCATTTTGATCGTTGTTTAATGTCCTTAATAATTCTGTAATCAAAGATGAAAAACTTCGGGATATCAGTTTTCTTGTCAAAAGTCATAATGACAAGTTGGTTTCCAAATCCCCAAAAATTACCTACTGAGGCTTTAAACAGCCATAGCTTTGTCAAAACTGATCCGATTTACATTTCCAAAGTCATTTTGATGGTTGTTAACTGTCCTTAATAATTCTGTAATCAAAGATGAAAAACTTCGGGATTTTGGTTTTTTTGTCAAAAGTCATGTTGACAAGTCAGTTTCCAAATTCCAAAAAATGACCTTCTGAGACTTCAAACAGCCATAACTTTGTCAAAACTGATCCGATTTACATTTCCAAAGTCATTTTGATCGTTGTTTATTGTCCTTAATAATTCTGTAATCAAAGTTGAAAAACTTCGGAAATTCGTTTTTCTTGTCAAAAGTCATGTCGACATGTAAATTTCTAAATTCAAAAATTTTATCTTCTGAAACTTCAAACTGCCATAACTTTGTTAAAACTGATCCGATTTACATTTCCAAAGTCATTTTGATCGTTGTTTATTGTCCTTAATAATTCTGAAATCTAAGTTAAAAAACTTCAGTAATTCGGTTTACTTGTCAAAAGTTATAATGACAAAATAGTTGCCCAATTCCCAAAAATAACCTCCTGAGACTTCAAACAGCCATTACTTTGTCAAAACTGATCCGATTTACATTTCTAAATAATTCTGTAATTAAAGTTGAAAAACTTTGGAAATTCGGTTTACTTGTCAAAAGTCATGTTGACATGTCAGTTTCTAAATTTCAAAAAATTACCTTCTGAGACTTCAAACAGCCATAACTTTGTCAAAACTGATCCGATTTACATTTCCAAAGTCATTTTGATCGTTGCTTATTGTCCTTAATAATTCTGTATTTAAAGTTGAAAAACTTTGGAAAATCGGTTTACTTGTCAAAAGTCATAATGACAAAATAGTTGCCCAATTCCCAAAAATGACCTTCTGAGACTTCAAACAGCCATAGCTTTGTCAAAACTGATCCGATTTACATTTCCAAAGTCATTTTGATCGTTGCTTATTGTCCATAATAATTCTGTAATCAAAGTTAAAAAACTTCGAAAAATCGGTTTACTTGTCAAAAGTCATGTTGACAAAATATTTCCAAATTCCAAAAAATTACCTTCTGAGACTTCAAACAGCCATAACTTTGTCAAAACTGATCCGATTTACATTTCCTAAGTCATTTTGATCGTTGTTTATTGTCCTTAATAATTCTGTAATCAAAGTAAAAAACTTCGGAAAATCGGTTTACTTGTCATAAGACATGTTGACAAGTTTGTTAACAAATCCCCAAAAATTACCTTCTGAGACTTCAAACAGCCATAACTTTGTCAAAACTGATCCGATTTACATTTCAAAAGTCATTTTGATCGTTGTTTATTGTCCTTAATAATTCTGTAATCAAAGATAAAAAACTTCGGAGATTCAGTTTACATGTCAAAAGTCATAATGAAAAAATTGTTGCCAAATTCCCAAAAATAACCTTCTGAGACTTCAAACAGCCATAACTTTGTCAAAACTGATCCGATTTACATTTCTAAACTCATTTTGATCGTTGTTTATTGTCCTTAATAATTCTGTAATCAAAGTTAAAAAACTTCGAAAATTTAGTTTTCTTGTAAAAATTCATGCTAACAAGTAAATTTCCTAATGCCCAAAAATTACCTTCTGAGACTTTAAACAGCCATAACTGATCCGATTTACATTTCCAAAGTCATTTTGATCGATGTTAATTGTCCTTAATAATTCTGTAGTCAAAGATAAAAAACTTCGGGATTTTGGTTTTTTTGTCAAAAGTCATGTTGACAAGTCAGTTTCCAAATTCCAAAAAATTACCTTCTGAGACTTCAAACAGCCATAACTTTGTCAAAACTACTTTCTTTCCAAAGTCATTTTGATCGTTGTTTATTGTCCTTAATAATTCTGTAATCAAAGATAAAAAACTTCGGGATTTTGGTTTACTTGTCAAAAGTCATGTTGACATGTCAGTTTCCAAATTCCAAAAAATTACCTTCTGAAACTTCAAACAGCCATAACTTTGTCAAAACTGATCCGATTTACATTTCCAAAGTCATTTTGATCGTTGTTTATTGTCCTTAATAATTCTGTAATCAAAGTTGAAAAACTTCGGAAATTCGGTTTACTTGTCAAAAGTCATGTTGACATGTCAGTTTCCAAATTCCAAAAAATTACCTTCTGAGACTTCAAACAGCCATAACTTTGTCAAAACTGATCCGATTTACATTTCCAAAGTCATTTTGATCGTTGTTTATTGTCCTTAATAATTCTGTAATCAAAGTTGAAAAACTTCGGAAATTCGTTTTTCTTGTCAAAAGTCATGTTGACAAGTCAGTTTCCAAATTCCAAAAAATTACCTTCTGAGACTTCAAACAGCCATAACTTTGTCAAAACTGATCCGATTTACATTTCCAAAGTCATTTTGATCGTTGTTTATTGTCCTTAATAATTCTGTAATCAAAGATGAAAAACTTCGAAAAATCGGTTTACTTGTCAAAAGTCATGTTGACAAAATATTGCCAAATTCCAAAAAATTACCTTCTGAGACTTCAAACAGCCATAACTTTGTCAAAACTGATCCGATTTACATTTCCAAAGTCATTTTGATCGTTGTTTATTGTCCTTAATAATTCTGTAGTCAAAGATAAAAAACTTCGGAAATTCAGTTTACATGTCAAAAGTCATAATAAAAAAAAAATTGCCAATTTCCCAAAAATAACCTTCTGAGACTTCAAACAGCCATTACTTTGTCAAAACTGATCCGATTTACATTTCCAAAGTCATTTTGATCGCTGTTTATTGTCCTAAATAATTCTGTTATCAAAGTTAAAAAACTTCGGAAAATCGGTTTACTTGTCAAAAGTTATGTTGACATGTCAGCTTCCAAATTCCAAAAAAATACCTTCTGAACCTTCAAACAGCCATAACTTTGTCAAAACTGATCCGATTTACATTTCCAAAGTCATTTTGATCGTTGTTTATTGTCCTTAATAATTCTGTAATCAAAGTTGAAAAACTTCGGAAATTCGTTTTACTTGTCAAAAGTCATGTTGACATGTCAGTTTCCAAATTCCAAAAAATTACCTTCTGAGACTTCAAACAGCCATAACTTTGTCAAAACTGATCCGATTTACATTTCCAAAGTCATTTTGATCGTTGCTTATTGTCCTTAATAATTCTGTAATCAAAGTTAAAAAACTTCGGAAAATCGGTTTACTTGTCAAAAGTCATAATGACAAAATAGTTGCCCAATTCCCAAAAATTACCTTCTGAGACTTCAAACAGCCATTATTTTGTCAAAACTGATCCGACTTACATTTCTAAAGTCATTTTGATCGCTGTTTATTGTCCTAAATAATTCTGTAATTAAAGTTGAAAAACTATGGAAATTCGGTTTACTTGTCAAAAGTCATGTTGACATGTCAGTTTCCAAATTCCAAAAAATTACCTTCTGAACCTTCAAACAACCATAACTTTGTCAAAACTGATCCGATTTACATTTCCAAAGTCATTTTGATCGTTGCTTATTGTCCTTAATAATTCTGTAATCAAAGTTAAAAAACTTCGGAAAATCGGTTTACTTGTCAAAAGTCATAATGACAAAATAGTTGCCCAATTCCCAAAAATGACCTTCTGAGACTTCAAACAGCCATAGCTTTGTCAAAACTGATCCGATTTACATTTCCAAAGTCATTTTGATCGTTGTTTATTGTCCTTAATAATTCTGTAATCAAAGTTAAAAAACTTCGAAAATTCGGTTTACTTGTCAAAAGTCATGTTGACAAAATAGTTGCCAAATTCCAAAAAATTACCTTCTGAGACTTCAAACAGCCATAACTTTGTCAAAACTGATCCGATTTACATTTCCAAAGTCATTTTGATCGTTGTTTATTGTCCTTAATAATTCTGTAATCAAAGTAAAAAACTTCGGAAAATCGGTTTACTTGTCAAAAGTCATGTTGACAAGTTTGTTAACAAATTCCCAAAAATTACCTTCTGAGACTTCAAACAGCCATAACTTTGTCAAAACTGATCCGATTTACATTTCTAAAGTCATTTTGATCGTTGTTTATTGTCCTTAATAATTCTGTAATCAAAGTTAAAAAACTTCGAAAATTCAGTTTTCTTGTCAAAAGTCATGTTAACAAGTTAATTTCCAAATGCCCAAAAATTACCTTCTGAGACTTTAAACAGCCATAACTGATCCGATTTACATTTCCAAAGTCATTTTGATCGATGTTTATTGTCCTTAATAATTCTGTAGTCAAAGATAAAAAACTTCGGGATTTTGGTTTTTTTGTCAAAAGTCATGTTGACAAGTCAGTTTCCAAATTCCAAAAAATTACCTTCTGAGACTTCAAACAGCCATAACTTTGTCAAAACTGATCCGATTTACATTTCCAAAGTCATTTTGATCGTTGTTTATTGTCCTTAATAATTCTGTAGTCAAAGATAAAAAACTTCGGAAATTCAGTTTACATGTCAAAAGTCATAATAAAAAAAAAATTGCCAATTTCCCAAAAATAACCTTCTGAGACTTCAAACAGCCATTACTTTGTCAAAACTTTTGATCGCTGTTTATTGTCCTAAATAATTCTGTAATCAAAGTTAAAAAACTTCGGAAAATCGGTTTACTTGTCAAAAGTCATGTTGACATGTCAGCTTCCAAATTCCAAAAAAATACCTTCTGAACCTTCAAACAGCCATAACTTTGTCAAAATTGATCCGATTTACATTTCCAAAGTCATTTTGATCGTTGTTTATTGTCCTTAATAATTCTGTAATCAAAGTTGAAAAACTTCGGAAATTCGTTTTACTTGTCAAAAGTCATGTTGACATGTCAGTTTCCAAATTCCAAAAAATTACCTTCTGAGACTTCAAACAGCCATAACTTTGTCAAAACTGATCCGATTTACATTTCCAAAGTCATTTTGATCGTTGCTTATTGTCCTTAATAATTCTGTAATCAAAGTTAAAAAACTTCGGAAAATCGGTTTACTTGTCAAAAGTCATAATGACAAAATAGTTGCCCAATTCCCAAAAATTACCTTCTGAGACTTCAAACAGCCATTATTTTGTCAAAACTGATCCGACTTACATTTCTAAAGTCATTTTGATCGCTGTTTATTGTCCTAAATAATTCTGTAATTAAAGTTGAAAAACTTTGGAAATTCGGTTTACTTGTCAAAAGTCATGTTGACATGTCAGTTTCCAAATTCCAAAAAATTACCTTCTGAGACTTCAAACAGCCATAACTTTGTCAAAACTGATCCGATTTACATTTCCAAAGTCATTTTGATCGTTGCTTATTGTCCTTAATAATTCTGTAATCAAAGTTAAAAAACTTCGGAAAATCGGTTTACTTGTCAAAAGTCATAATGACAAAATAGTTGCCCAATTCCCAAAAATGACCTTCTGAGACTTCAAACAGCCATAGCTTTGTCAAAACTGATCCGATTTACATTTCCAAAGTCATTTTGATCGTTGTTTATTGTCCTTAATAATTCTGTAATCAAAGTTAAAAAACTTCGAAAAATCGGTTTACTTGTCAAAAATCATGTTGACAAAATATTGCCAAATTCCAAAAAATTACCTTCTGAGACTTCAAACAGCCATAACTTTGTCAAAACTGATCCGATTTACATTTCCTAAGTCATTTTGATCGTTGTTTATTGTCCTTAATAATTCTGTAATCAAAGATGAAAAACTTCGGAAAATCGGTTTACTTGTCATAAGACATGTTGACAAGTTTGTTAACAAATCCCCAAAAATTACCTTCTGAGACTTCAAACAGCCATAACTTTGTCAAAACTGATCCGATTTACATTTCTAAACTCATTTTGATCGTTGTTTATTGTCCTTAATAATTCTGTAATCAAAGTTAAAAAACTTCGAAAATTTAGTTTTCTTGTAAAAATTCATGTTAACAAGTTAATTTCCTAATGCCCAAAAATTACCTTCTGAGACTTTAAACAGCCATAACTGATCCGATTTACATTTCCAAAGTCATTTTGATCGATGTTTATTGTCCTTAATAATTCTGTATTCAAAGATAAAAAACTTCGGGATTTTGGTTTTTTTGTCAAAAGTCATGTTGACAAGTCAGTTTCCAAATTCCAAAAAAATTACCTTCTGAGACTTCAAACAGCCATAACTTTGTCAAAACTGATCCGATTTACATTTCCAAAGTCATTTTGATCGTTGTTTATTGTCCTTAATAATTCTGTAATCAAAGTTAAAAAACTTCAGAAATTCAGTTTACTTGTCAAAAGTCATGTTGACATGTAAGTTCCAAAATTCAAAAATTTTACCTTCTGAAACTTCAAAC
This sequence comes from Drosophila maculinotata, assembly GCA_035045305.1. NCBI lineage: Eukaryota > Metazoa > Arthropoda > Insecta > Diptera > Drosophilidae > Drosophila > Drosophila maculinotata. The sequence goes on along the minus strand of JAWNPD010000602.1, from coordinate 466,630 downwards.
TGCCATAACTTTGTCAAAACTGATCCGATTTACATTTCCAAAGTCATTTTGATCGTTGTTTATTGTCCTTAATAATTCTGTAATCAAAGATGAAAAACTTAGAAAATTCGGTTTACTTGTCAAAAGTCATGTTGACATGTTAGTTTCCAAATTCCAAAAAATTACCTTCTGAGACTTCAAACAGCCATAACTTTGTCAAAACTGATCCGATTTACATTTCCAAAGTCATTTTGATCGTTGCTTATTGTCCTTAATAATTCTGTAATCAAAGTTAAAAAACTTCAGAAATTCAGTTTACTTGTCAAAAGTCATGTTGACATGTAAGTTCCAAAATTCAAAAATTTTACCTTCTGAAACTTCAAACTGCCATAACTTTGTCAAAACTGATCCGATTTACATTTCCAAAGTCATTTTGATCGTTGTTTATTGTCCTTAATAATTCTGTAATCAAAGATGAAAAACTTAGGAAATTCGGTTTACTTGTCAAAAGTCATGTTGACATGTAAGTTTCCAAATCCCCAAAAATTACCTTCTGAGACTTCAAACAGCCATAACTTTGTCAAAACTGATCCGATTTACATTTCTAAAGTCATTTTGATCGCTGTTTATTGTCCTAAATAATTCTGTATTTAAAGTTGAAAAACTTTGGAAATTCGGTTTACTTGTCAAAAGTCATTTTGACATGTCAGTTTCCAAATTCCAAAAAATTACCTTCTGAGACTTCAAACAGCCATAACTTTGTCAAAACTGATCCGATTTACATTTCCAAAGTCATTTTGATCGTTGCTTATTGTCCTTAATAATTCTGTAATCAAAGATGAAAAACTTCGGGATTTTGGTTTTTTTGTCAAAAGTCATGTTGACAAGTCAGTTTCCAAATTCCAAAAAATTACCTTCTGAGACTTCAAACAGCCATAACTTTGTCAAAACTGATCCGATTTACATTTCCAAAGTCATTTTGATCGTTGTTTATTGTCCTTAATAATTCTGTAATCAAAGTTGAAAAACTTCGGAAATTCGTTTTTCTTGTCAAAAGTCATGTCGACATGTAAATTTCTAAATTCAAAAATTTTATCTTCTGAAACTTCAAACTGCCATAACTTTGTTAAAACTGATCCGATTTACATTTCCAAAGTCATTTTGATCGTTGTTTATTGTCCTTAATAATTCTGAAATCAAAGATGAAAAACTTAGGAAATTCGGTTAACTTGTCAGAAGTCATGTTGACATATAAGTTTCCAAATCCCCAAAAATTACCTTCTGAGACTTCAAAAAGCCATTATTTTGTCAAAACTGATCCGATTTACATTTCTAAAGTCATTTTGATCGCTGTTTATTGTCCTAAATAATTCTGTAATTAAAGTTGAAAAATTTTGGAAATTTGGTTTACTTGTCAAAAGTCATGTTGACATGTCAGTTTCCAAATTCCAAAACATTACCTTCTGAGACTTCAAACAGCCATAACTTTGTCAAAACTGATCCGATTTACATTTCTAAAGTCATTTTGATCGCTGTTTATTGTCCTTAATAATTCTGTAATCAAAATTGAAAAACTTCGGAAATTCGTTTTTCTTGTCAAAAATCATGTTGACATGTAAGTTTCTAAATTCAAAAATTTTACCTTCTGAAACTTAAAACTGCCATAACTTTGTCAAAACTGATCCGATTTACATTTCCAAAGTCATTTTGATCGTTGTTTATTGTCCTTAATAATTCTGTAATCAAAGATGAAAAACTTCGAAAAATCGGTTTACTTGTCAAAAGTCATGTTGACATGTCAGCTTCCATATTCCAAAAAAATACCTTCTGAACCTTCAAACAGCCATAACTTTGTCAAAACTGATCCGATTTACATTTCCAAAGTCATTTTGATCGTTGCTTATTGTCCTTAATAATTCTGTAATCAAAGTTAAAAAACTTCAGAAATTCGGTTTACTTGTCAAAAGTCATAATGACAAAATATTGCCAAATTCCAAAAAATTACCTTCTGAGACTTCAAACAGCCATAACTTTGTCAAAACTGATCCGATTTACATTTCCAAAGTCATTTTGATCGATGCTTATTGTCCTTAATAATTCTGTAATCAAAGTTAAAAAACTTCAGAAATTCAGTTTACTTGTCAAAAGTCATAAAGAGAAAATAGTTGCCAAATTCCCAAAAATTACCTTCTGAGACTTCAAACAGCCATAACTTTGTCAAAACTGATCCGATTTACATTTCCAAAGTCATTTTGATCGTTGTTTATTGTCCTTAATAATTCTGTAATCAAAGATGAAAAACTTTGAAAAATCGGTTTACTTGTCAAAAGTCATGTTGACATGTCAGCTTCCATATTCCAAAAAAATTACCTTCTGAGACTTCAAACTGCCATAACTTTGTCAAAACTGATCCGATTTACATTTCCTAAGTCATTTTGATCGTTGTTTATTGTCCTTAATAATTCTGTAATCAAAGATGAAAAACTTCGGAAATTTGGTTTTCTTGTCAAAAGTCATGTTGACATGTTAGTTTCCAATTTCCAAAAAATTATCTTCTGAGACTTTAAACAGCCATAACTTTGTCAAAACTGATCCGATTTACATTTCCAAAGTCATTTTGATCGTTGCTTATTGTCCTTAATAATTCTGTAATCAAAGTTAAAAAACTTCAGAAATTCAGTTTACTTGTCAAAAGTCATGTTGACATGTAAGTTCCAAAATTCAAAAATTTTACCTTCTGAAACTTCAAACTGCCATAACTTTGTCGAAACTGATCCGATTTACATTTCCAAAGTCATTTTGATCGTTGTTTATTGTCCTTAATAATTCTGTAATCAAAGATGAAAAACTTAGGAAATTCGGTTTACTTGTCAAAAGTCATGTTGACATGTAAGTTTCCAAATCCCCAAAAATTACCTTCTGAGACTTCAAACAGCCATTATTTTGTCAAAACTGATCCGATTATATTTCTAAAGTCATTTTGATCGCTGTTTATTGTCCTAAATAATTCTGTAATTAAAGTTGAAAAACTATGGAAATTCGGTTTACTTGTCAAAAGTCATGTTGACATGTCAGTTTCCAAATTCCAAAAAATTACCTTCTGAACCTTTAAACAGCCATAACTTTGTCAAAACTGATCCGATTTACATTTCCAAAGTCATTTTGATCGTTGCTTATTGTCCTTAATAATTCTGTAATCTAAGTTAAAAAACTTCAGTAATTCGGTTTACTTGTCAAAAGTTATAATGACAAAATAGTTGCCCAATTCCCAAAAATAACCTCCTGAGACTTCAAACAGCCATTACTTTGTCAAAACTGATCCGATTTACATTTCCAAAGTTATTTTGCTAATTCTGTAATCAAAGTTAAAAAACTTCGGAAATTCGGTTTTCTTGTCAAAAGTCATGTTGACATGTTAGTTTCCAAATTCCAAAAAATTACCTTCTGAGACTTCAAACAGCCATAACTTTGTCAAAACTGATCCGATTTACATTTCCAAAGTCATTTTGATCGTTGCTTATTGTCCTTAATAATTCTGTATTTAAAGTTGAAAAACTTTGAAAAATCGGTTTACTTGTCAAAAGTCATAATGACAAAATAGTTGCCCAATTCCCAAAAATTACCTTCTGAGACTTCAAACAGCCATTATTTTGTCAAAACTGATCCGACTTACATTTCTAAAGTCATTTTGATCGCTGTTTATTGTCCTAAATAATTCTGTATTTAAAGTTGAAAAACTTTGGAAATTCGGTTTACTTGTCAAAAGTCATTTTGACATGTCAGTTTCCAAATTCCAAAAAATTACCTTCTGAGACTTCAAACAGCCATAAATTTGTCAAAACTGATCCGATTTACATTTCCAAAGTCATTTTGCTAATTCTGTAATCAAAGTTAAAAAACTTCGGAAATTCTGTTTTCTTGTCAAAAGTCATGTTGACATGTTTGTTTCCAAATCCCCAAAAATGACCTTCTGAGACTTTAAACAGCCATTACTTTGTCAAAACTGATCCGATTTACATTTCCAAAGTCATTTTGATCGTTGTTTATTGTCCTTAATAATTCTGTAATCAAAGATGAAAAACTTCGGAATTTTGGTTTTTTTGTCAAAAGTCATGTTGACAAGTCAGTTTCCAAATTCCAAAAAATTACCTTCTGAGACTTCAAACAGCCATAACTTTGTCAAAACTGATCCGATTTACATTTCCAAAGTCATTTTGATCGTTGTTTATTGTCCTTAATAATTCTGTAATCAAAGTTGAAAAACTTCGGAAATTCGTTTTTCTTGTCAAAAGTCATGTCGACATGTAAATTTCTAAATTCAAAAATTTTACCTTCTGAAACTTCAAACTGCCATAACTTTGTCAAAACTGATCCGATTTACATTTCCAAAGTCATTTTGATCGTTGTTTATTGTCCTTAATAATTCTGTAATCAAAGATGAAAAACTTCGAAAAATCGGTTTACTTGTCAAAAGTCATGTTGACATGTCAGCTTCCATATTCCAAAAAAATTACCTTCTGAGACTTCAAACTGCCATAACTTTGTCAAAACTGATCCGATTTACATTTCCAAAGTCATTTTGATCGTTGCTTATTGTCCTTAATAATTCTGTAATCAAAGTTAAAAAACTTCAGAAATTCGGTTTACTTGTCAAAAGTCATATTGACAAAATGTTGCCAAATTCCAAAAAATTACCTTCTGAGACTTCAAACAGCCATAACTTTGTCAAAACTGATCCGATTTACATTTCCAAAGTCATTTTGATCGTTGCTTATTGTCCTTAATAATTCTGTAATCAAAGTTAAAAAACTTCAGAAATTCGGTTTACTTGTCAAAAGTCATAATGACAAAATAGTTGCCAAATTCCAAAAAATTACCTTCTGAGACTTCAAACAGCCATAACTTTGTCAAAACTGATCCGATTTACATTTCCAAAGTCATTTTGATCGTTGTTTATTGTCCTTAATAATTCTGTAATCAAAGATGAAAAACTTTGAAAAATCGGTTTACTTGTCAAAAGTCATGTTGACATGTCAGCTTCCATATTCCAAAAAAATTACCTTCTGAGACTTCAAACTGCCATAACTTTGTCAAAACTGATCCGATTTACATTTCCTAAGTCATTTTGATCGTTGTTTATTGTCCTTAATAATTCTGTAATCAAAGATGAAAAACTTCGGAAATTTGGTTTTCTTGTCAAAAGTCATGTTGACATGTTAGTTTCCAAATTCCAAAAAATTACCTTCTGAGACTTTAAACAGCCATAACTTTGTCAAAACTGATCCGATTTACATTTCCAAAGTCATTTTGATCGTTGCTTATTGTCCTTAATAATTCTGTAATCAAAGTTAAAAAACTTCAGAAATTCAGTTTACTTGTCAAAAGTCATAAAGAGAAAATAGTTGCCAAATTCCCAAAAATTACCTTCTGAGACTTCAAACAGCCATAACTTTGTCAAAACTGATCCGATTTACATTTCCAAAGTCATTTTGATCGTTGTTTATTGTCCTTAATAATTCTGTAGTCAAAGATAAAAAACTTCGGAAATTCAGTTTACTTGTCAAAAGTCATGTTGACATGTCAGCTTCCAAATTCCAAAAAAATACCTTCTCAACCTTCAAACAGCCATAACTTTGTTAAAACTGATCCCATTTACATTTCCAAAGTCATTTTGATCATTGCTTATTGTCCTTAATAATTCTGTTATCAAAGTTTAAAAACTTCTGAAATTCGGTTTACTTGTCAAAAGTCACAATGACAAAATAGATGCCAAATTCAGAAATTTTACCTTCTGAGACTTCAAACAGCCATAACTTTGTCAAAACTGATCCGATTTACATTTCCAAAGTCATTTTGATCGTTGCTTATTGTCCTTAATAATTCTGTATTCAAAGTTGAAAAACTTTGAAAAATCGGTTTACTTGTCAAAAGTCATAATGACAAAATAGTTGCCCAATTCCCAAAAATTACCTTCTGAGACTTCAAATAGCCATTATTTTGTCAAAACTGATCCGACTTACATTTCAAAAGTCATTTTGATCGCTGTTTATTGTCCTAAATAATTCTGTATTTAAAGTTAAAAAACTTTGGAAATTCGGTTTACTTGTCAAAAGTCATTTTGACATGTCAGTTTCCAAATTCCAAAAAATTACCTTCTGAGACTTCAAACAGCCATAAATTTGTCAAAACTGATCCGATTTACATTTCCAAAGTCATTTTGATCGTTGCTTATTGTCCTTAATAATTCTGTAATCAAAGTTAAAAAACTTCGGAAAATCGGTTTACTTGACAAAAGTCATAATGACAAAATAGTTGCCCAATCCCAAAAGTAACCTCCTGAGACTTCAAACAGCCATTACTTTGTCAAAACTGATCCGATTTACATTTTCAAAGTTATTTTGCTAATTCTGTAATCAAAGTTAAAAAACTTCGGAAATTCTGTTTTCTTGTCAAAAGTCATGTTGACATGTTTGTTTCCAAATTCCAAAAAATTACCTTCTGAGACTTCAAACAGCCATAACTTTGTCAAAACTGATCCGATTAACATTTCAAAAGTCATTTTGATCGTTGTTTATTGTCCTTAATAATTCTGTAATCAAAGTTAAACAACTTCGAAAATTCAGTTTTCTTGTCAAAATTCATGTTAACAAGTTAGTTTCCAAATCCCCAAAAATTACCTTCTGAGACTTTAAACAGCCATAACTTTGTCAAAACTGATCCGATTTACATTTCCAAAGTCATTTTGATCGTTGTTAACTGTCCTTAATAATTCTGTAATCAAAGATGAAAAACTTCGGGATTTTGGTTTTTTTGTCAAAAGTCATGTTGACAAGTCAGTTTCCAAATTCCAAAAAATTACCTTCTGAGACTTCAAACAGCCATAACTTTGTCAAAACTGATCCGATTTACATTTCCAAAGTCATTTTGATCGTTGTTTATTGTCCTTAATAATTCTGTAATCAAAGTTGAAAAACTTCGAAAAATCGGTTTACTTGTCAAAAGTCATGTTGACATGTCAGCTTCCATATTCCAAAAAAATACCTTCTGAACCTTCAAACAGCCATAACTTTGTCAAAACTGATCCGATTTACATTTCCAAAGTCATTTTGATCGTTGCTTATTGTCCTTAATAATTCTGTAATCAAAGTTAAAAAACTTCAGAAATTCGGTTTACTTGTCAAAAGTCATAATGACAAAATGTTGCCAAATTCCAAAAAATTACCTTCTGAGACTTCAAACAGCCATAACTTTGTCAAAACTGATCCGATTTACATTTCCAAAGTCATTTTGATCGTTGCTTATTGTCCTTAATAATTCTGTAATCAAAGTTAAAAAACTTCAGAAATTCAGTTTACTTGTCAAAAGTCATAATGACAAAATAGTTGCCAAATTCCAAAAAATTACCTTCTGAGACTTCAAACTGCCATAACTTTGTCAAAACTGATCCGATTTACATTTCCAAAGTCATTTTGATCGTTGTTTATTGTCCTTAATAATTCTGTAATCAAAGATGAAAAACTTTGAAAAATCGGTTTACTTGTCAAAAGTCATGTTGACATGTCAGGTTCCATATTCCAAAAAATTACCTTCTGAGACTTCAAACAGCCATAACTTTGTCAAAACTGATCCGATTTACATTTCCTAAGTCATTTTGATCGTTGTTTATTGTCCTTAATAATTCTGTAATCAAAGATGAAAAACTTCGGAAATTTGGTTTTCTTGTCAAAAGTCATGTTGACATGTTAGTTTCCAATTTCCAAAAAATTATCTTCTGAGACTTTAAACAGCCATAACTTTGTCAAAACTGATCCGATTTACATTTCCAAAGTCATTTTGATCGTTGCTTATTGTCCTTAATAATTCTGTAATCAAAGTTAAAAAACTTCAGAAATTCAGTTTACTTGTCAAAAGTCATAAAGAGAAAATAGTTGCCAAATTCCCAAAAATTACCTTCTGAGACTTCAAACAGCCATAACTTTGTCAAAACTGATCCGATTTACATTTCCTAACTCATTTTGATCGTTGTTTATTGTCCTTAATAATTCTGTAGTCAAAGATAAAAAACTTCGGAAATTCAGTTTACTTGTCAAAAGTCATGTTGACATGTCAGCTTCCAAATTCCAAAAAAATACCTTCTCAACCTTCAAACAGCCATAGCTTTGTTAAAACTGATCCCATTTACATTTCCAAAGTCATTTTGATCATTGCTTATTGTCCTTAATAATTCTGTTATCAAAGTTTAAAAACTTCTGAAATTCGGTTTACTTGTCAAAAGTCACAATGACAAAATAGATGCCAAATTCAGAAATTTTACCTTCTGAGACTTCAAACAGCCATAACTTTGTCAAAACTGATCCGATTTACATTTCCAAAGTCATTTTGATCGTTGCTTATTGTCCTTAATAATTCTGTATTTAAAGTTGAAAAACTTTGAAAAATCGGTTTACTTGTCAAAAGTCATAATGACAAAATAGTTGCCCAATTCCCAAAAATTACCTTCTGAGACTTCAAACAGCCATTATTTTGTCAAAACTGATCCGACTTACATTTCAAAAGTCATTTTGATCGCTGTTTATTGTCCTAAATAATTCTGTATTTAAAGTTAAAAATCTTTGGAAATTCGGTTTACTTGTCAAAAGTCATTTTGACATGTCAGTTTCCAAATTCCAAAAAATTACCTTCTGAGACTTCAAACAGCCATAAATTTGTCAAAACTGATCCGATTTACATTTCCAAAGTCATTTTGATCGTTGCTTATTGTCCTTAATAATTCTGTAATCAAAGTTAAAAAACTTCGGAAAATCGGTTTACTTGACAAAAGTCATAATGACAAAATAGTTGCCCAATCCCAAAAATAACCTCCTGAGACTTCAAACAGCCATTACTTTGTCAAAACTGATCCGATTTACATTTCCAAAGTTATTTTGCTAATTCTGTAATCAAAGTTAAAAAACTTCGGAAATTCTGTTTTCTTGTCAAAAGTCATGTTGACATGTTTGTTTCCAAATTCCAAAAAATTACCTTCTGAGACTTCAAACAGCCATAACTTTGTCAAAACTGATCCGATTAACATTTCCAAAGTCATTTTGATCGTTGTTTATTGTCCTTAATAATTCTGTAATCAAAGTTAAAAAACTTCGAAAATTCAGTTTTCTTGTCAAAATTCATGTTAACAAGTTAGTTTCCAAATCCCCAAAAATTACCTTCTGAGACTTCAAACAGCCATAACTTTGTCAAAACTGATCCGATTTACATTTCCAAAGTCATTTTGATCGTTGTTAATTGTCCTTAATAATTCTGTAATCAAAGATGAAAAACTTCGGGATTTTGGTTTTTTTGTCAAAAGTCATGTTGACAAGTCAGTTTCCAAATTCCAAAAAATTACCTTCTGAGACTTCAAACAGCCATAATTTGTCAAAACTGATCCGATTTACATTTCCAAAGTCATTTTGATCGTTGTTTATTGTCCTTAATAATTCTGTAATCAAAGTTGAAAAACTTCGGAAATTCGTTTTTCTTGTCAAAAGTCATGTCGACATGTAAATTTCTAAATTCAAAAATTTTATCTTCTGAAACTTCAAACTGCCATAACTTTGTTAAAACTGATCCGATTTACATTTCCAAAGTCATTTTGATCGTTGTTTATTGTCCTTTATAATTCTGAAATCAAAGATGAAAAACTTAGGAAATTCGGTTAACTTGTCAGAAGTCATGTTGACATGTAAGTTTCCAAATCCCCAAAAATTACCTTCTGAGACTTCAAAAAGCCATTATTTTGTCAAAACTGATCCGATTTACATTTCTAAAGTCATTTTGATCGCTGTTTATTGTCCTAAATAATTCTGTAATTAAAGTTGAAAAATTTTGGAAATTTGGTTTACTTGTCAAAAGTCATGTTGACATGTAAGTTTCCAAATTTTAAAAAATTACCTTCTGAGACTTCAAACAGCCATAACTTTGTCAAAACTGATCCGATTTACATTTCCAAAGTCATTTTGATCGTTGTTTATTGTCCTTAATAATTCTGTAATCAAAGTTGAAAAACTTCGGAAATTCGTTTTTCTTGTCAAAAATCATGTTGACATGTAAGTTTCTAAATTCAAAAATGTTACCTTCTGAAACTTCAAACTGCCATAACTTTGTCAAAACTGATCCGATTTACATTTCCAAAGTCATTTTGATCGTTGTTTATTGTCCTTAATAATTCTGTAATCAAAGATGAAAAACTTCGAAAAATCGGTTTACTTGTCAAAAGTCATGTTGACATGTCAGCTTCCATATTCCAAAAAAATACCTTCTGAACCTTCAAACAGCCATAACTTTGTCAAAACTGATCCGATTTACATTTCCAAAGTCATTTTGATCGTTGCTTATTGTCCTTAATAATTCTGTAATCAAAGTTAAAAAACTTCAGCAATTCGGTTTACTTGTCAAAAGCCATTTTGACAAAATATTGCCAAATTCCAAAAAATTACCTTCTGAGACTTCAAACAGCTATAACTTTGTCAAAACTGATCCGATTTACATTTCCAAAGTCATTTTGATCGTTGCTTATTGTCCTTAATAATTCTGTAATCAAAGTTAAAAAACTTCAGAAATTCAGTTTACTTGTCAAAAGTCATAAAGAGAAAATAGTTGCCAAATTCCCAAAAATTACCTTCTGAGACTTCAAACAGCCATAACTTTGTCAAAACTGATCCGATTTACATTTCCAAAGTCATTTTGATCGTTGTTTATTGTCCTTAATAATTCTGTAATCAAAGATGAAAAACTTTGAAAAATCGGTTTACTTGTCAAAAGTCATGTTGACATGTCAGCTTCCATATTCCAAAAAAATTACCTTCTGAGACTTTAAACTGCCATAACTTTGTCAAAACTGATCCGATTTACATTTCCAAAGTCATTTTGATCGTTGTTTATTGTCCTTAATAATTCTGTAATCAAAGATGAAAAACTTCGAAAAATCGGTTTACTTGTCAAAAGTCATGTTGACATGTCAGCTTCCATATTCCAAAAAAATACCTTCTGAACCTTCAAACAGCCATAACTTTGTCAAAACTGATCCGATTTACATTTCCAAAGTCATTTTGATCGTTGCTTATTGTCCTTAATAATTCTGTAATCAAAGTTAAAAAACTTCAGAAATTCGGTTTACTTGTCAAAAGTCATAATGACAAAATAGTTGCCAAATTCCAAAAAATTACCTTCTGAGACTTCAAACAGCCATAACTTTGTTAAAACTGATCCGATTTACATTTCCAAAGTCATTTTGATCGTTGCTTATTGTCCTTAATAATTCTGTAATCAAAGTTAAAAAACTTCACAAATTCAGTTTACTTGTCAAAAGTCATAAAGAGAAAATAGTTGCCAAATTCCCAAAAATTACCTTCTGAGACTTCAAACAGCCATAACTTTGTCAAAACTGATCCGATTTACATTTCCAAAGTCATTTTGATCGTTGTTTATTGTCCTTAATAATTCTGTAATCAAAGATGAAAAACTTTGAAAAATCGGTTTACTTGTCAAAAGTCATGTTGACATGTCAGCTTCCATATTCCAAAAAAATTACCTTCTGAGACTTCAAACTGCCATAACTTTGTCAAAACTGATCCGATTTACATTTCCTAAGTCATTTTGATCGTTGTTTATTGTCCTTAATAATTCTGTAATCAAAGATGAAAAACTTCGGAAATTTGGTTTTCTTGTCAAAAGTCATGTTGACATGTTAGTTTCCAATTTCCAAAAAATTATCTTCTGAGACTTTAAACAGCCATAACTTTGTCAAAACTGATCCGATTTACATTTCCAAAGTCATTTTGATCGTTGCTTATTGTCCTTAATAATTCTGTAATCAAAGTTAAAAAACTTCAGAAATTCAGTTTACTTGTCAAAAGTCATAAAGAGAAAATAGTTGCCAAATTCCCAAAAATTACCTTCTGAGACTTCAAACAGCCATAACTTTGTCAAAACTGATCCGATTTACATTTCCTAAGTCATTTTGATCGTTGTTTATTGTCCTTAATAATTCTGTAGTCAAAGATAAAAAACTTCGGAAATTCAGTTTACTTGTCAAAAGTCATGTTGACATGTCAGCTTCCAAATTCCAAAAAAATACCTTCTCAACCTTCAAACAGCCATAGCTTTGTTAAAACTGATCCCATTTACATTTCCAAAGTCATTTTGATCATTGCTTATTGTCCTTAATAATTCTGTTATCAAAGTTTAAAAACTTCTGAAATTCGGTTTACTTGTCAAAAGTCACAATGACAAAATAGATGCCAAATTCAGAAATTTTACCTTCTGAGACTTCAAACAGCCATAACTTTGTCAAAACTGATCCGATTTACATTTCCAAAATCATTTTGATCGTTGTTTATTGTCCTGAATAATTCTGTAATCAAAGTTAAAAAACTTCGGAAATTCAGTTTTCTTGTCAAAATTCATGTTAACAAGTTAGTTTACAAATCCCCAAAAATTACCTTCTGAAACTTTAAACAGCCATAGCTTTGTCAAAACTGATCCGATTTACATTTCCAAAGTCATTTTGATCGTTGTTTATTGTCCTTTATAATTCTGTTATCAAAGATAAAAAACTTCGGAGATTCGGTTTACATGTCAAAAGTCATAATGAAAAAAAAATTGCCAAATTCCCAAAAATAACCTTCTGAGACTTCAAGCAGCCATGACTTTGTCAAAACTGATCCGATTTACATTTCCAAAGACATTTTGATCGTTGCTTATTGTCCTTAATAATTCTGTAATCAAAGATAAAAAACTTCGGAAATTCGTTTTTCTTGTCAAAAATCATGTTGACATGTAAGTTTCTAAATTCAAAAATTTTACCTTCTGAAACTTCAAACTGCCATAACTTTGTCAAAACTGATCCGATTTACATTTCTAAAGTCATTTTGATCGTTTTTTAATGTCCTTAACAATTCTGTAATCAAAGATGAAAAACTTCGGGATTTTAGTTTTTTTGTCAAAAGTCATGTTGACAAGTTAGTTTTCAAATTCCAAGGAATTACCTTCTGAGACTTCAAACAGCCATAACTTTGTCAAAACTGATCCGATTTACATTTCCAAAGTCATTTTGATCGTTGTTAATTGTCCTTAATAATTCTGTAATCAAAAATGTAAAACTTCAGAAATTCAGTTTTCTTGTCAAAAGTCATAATGACAAGTTGGTTTCCAAATCCCCAAAAATTACCTACTGAGGCTTTAAACAGCCATAGCTTTGTCAAAACTGATCCGATTTACATTTCCAAAGTCATTTTGATCGTTGTTAACTGTCCTTAATAATTCTGTAATCAAAGATGAAAAACTTCGGGATTTTGGTTTTTTTGTCAAAAGTCATGTTGACAAGTCAGTTTCCAAATTCCAAAAAATTACCTTCTGAGACTTCAAACAGCCATAACTTTGTCAAAACTGATCCGATTTACATTTCCAAAGTCATTTTGATCGTTGTTTATTGTCCTTAATAATTCTGTAATCAAAGTTGAAAAACTTCGGAAATTCGTTTTTCTTGTCAAAAGTCATGTCGACATGTAAATTTCTAAATTCAAAAATTTTATCTTCTGAAACTTCAAACTGCCATAACTTTGTTAAAACTGATCCGATTTACATTTCCAAAGTCATTTTGATCGTTGTTTATTGTCCTTAATAATTCTGAAATCTAAGTTAAAAAACTTCAGTAATTCGGTTTACTTGTCAAAAGTTATAATGACAAAATAGTTGCGTAATTCCCAAAAATAACCTCCTGAGACTTCAAACAGCCATTACTTTGTCAAAACTGATCCGATTTACATTTCTAAATAATTCTGTAATAAAAGTTGAAAAACTTTGGAAATTCGGTTTACTTGTCAAAAGTCATGTTGACATGTCAGTTTCCAAATTTCAAAAAATTACCTTCTGAGACTTCAAACAGCCATAACTTTGTCAAAACTGATCCGATTTACATTTCCAAAGTCATTTTGATCGTTGCTTATTGTCCTTAATAATTCTGTATTTAAAGTTAAAAAACTATGGAAATTCGGTTTACTTGTCAAAAGTCATGTTGACATGTCAGTTTCCAAATTCCAAAAAATTACCTTCTGAACCTTCAAACAGCCATAACTTTGTCAAAACTGATCCGATTTACATTTCCAAAGTCATTTTGATCGTTGTTTATTGACCTGAATAATTCTGTAATCAAAGTTAAAAAACTTCGGAAATTCAGTTTTCTTGTCAAAATTCATGTTAACAAGTTAGTTTCCAAATCCCCAAAAATTACCTTCTGAAACTTTAAACAGCCATAGCTTTGTCAAAACTGATCCGATTTACATTTCCAAAGTCATTTTGATCGTTGTTTATTGTCCTTTATAATTCTGTTATCAAAGATAAAAAACTTCGGAGATTCGGTTTACATGTCAAAAGTCATAATGAAAAAAAAATTGCCAAATTCCCAAAAATAACCTTCTGAGACTTCAAGCAGCCATGACTTTGTCAAAACTGATCCGATTTACATTTCCAAAGACATTTTGATCGTTGCTTATTGTCCTTAATAATTCTGTAATCAAAGATAATAAACTTCGGAAATTAGTTTTTCTTGTCAAAAATCATGTTGACATGTAGTTTCTAAATTCAAAAATTTTACCTTCTGAAACTTCAAACTGCCATAACTTTGTCAAAACTGATCCGATTTACATTTCTAAAGTCATTTTGATCGTTTTTTAATGTCCTTAACAATTCTGTAATCAAAGATGAAAAACTTCGGGATTTTAGTTTTTTTCAAAAGTCATGTTGACAAGTTAGTTTTCAAATTCCAAGGAATTACCTTCTGAGACTTCAAACAGCCATAACTTTGTCAAAACTGATCCGATTTACATTTCCAAAGTCATTTTCATCGTTGTTTATTGTCCTTAATAATTCTGTAATCAAAAATGTAAAACTTCAGAAATTCAGTTTTCTTGTCAAAAGTCATAATGACAAGTTGGTTTCCAAATCCCCAAAAATTACCTACTGAGGCTTTAAACAGCCATAGCTTTGTCAAAACTGATCCGATTTACATTTCCAAAGTCATTTTGATCGTTGTTTATTGTCCTTAATAATTCTGTAATCAAAGTTAAAAAACTTCGAAAATTTAGTTTTCTTGTCAAAAGTCATGTTCACAAGTTAGTTTCCTAATTCCCAAAAATTACCTTCTGAGACTTTAAACAGCCATAACTGATCCGATTTACATTTCCAAAGTCATTTTGATCGATGTTAATTGTCCTTAATAATTCTGTTATCAAAGATATAAAACTTCGGGATTTTGGTTTTTTTGTCAAAAGTCATGTTGACAAGTCAGTTTCCAAATTCCAAAAAATTACCTTCTGAGACTTCAAACAGCCATAACTTTGTCAAAACTGATCCGATTTACATTTCTAAACTCATTTTGATCGTTGTTTATTGTCCTTAATAATTCTGTAATCAAAGTTAAAAAACTTCGAAAATTTAGTTTTCTTGTCAAAATTCATGTTAACAAGTTAATTTCCTAATCCCCAAATATTACCTTCTGAGACTTTAAACAGCCATAACTTTGTCAAAACTGATCCGATTTACATTTCCAAAGTCATTTTGATCGATGTTAATTGTCCTTAATAATTCTGTAATCAAAGATATAAAACTTCGGGATTTTGGTTTTTTTGTCAAAAGTCATGTTGACAAGTCAGTTTCCAAATTCCAAAAAATTACCTTCTGAGACTTCAAACAGCCATAACTTTGTCAAAACTGATCCGATTTACATTTCCAAAGTCATTTTGATCGTTGTTTATTGTCCTTAATAATTCTGTAATCAAAGATGAAAAACTTCGAAAATTCGGTTTACTTGTCAAAAGTCATGTTGACAAAATATAGCCAAATTCCAAAAAATTACCTTCTGAGACTTGAAACAGCCATAACTTTGTCAAAACTGATCCGATTTACATTTCCTAAGTCATTTTGATCGTTGTTTATTGTCCTTAATAATTCTGTAGTCAAAGATAAAAAACTTCGGAGATTCAGTTTACATGTCAAAAGTCATAATAAAAAAAAAATTGCCAATTTCCCAAAAATAACCTTCTGAGACTTCAAACAGCCATTACTTTGTCAAAACTGATCCGATTTACATTTCTAAAGTCATTTTGATCGCTGTTTATTGTCCTAAATAATTCTGTAATCAAAGTTAAAAAACTTCGGAAAATCGGTTTACTTGTCAAAAGTCATGTTGACATGTCAGCTTCCAAATTCCAAAAAAATACCTTCTGAACCTTCAAACAGCCATAACTTTGTCAAAATTGATCCGATTTACATTTCAAAAGTCATTTTGATCGTTGTTTATTGTCCTTAATAATTCTGTAATCAAAGTTGAAAAACTTCGGAAATTCGTTTTACTTGTCAAAAGTCATGTTGACATGTCAGTTTCCAAATTCCAAAAAATTACCTTCTGAGACTTCAAACAGCCATAACTTTGTCAAAACTGATCCGATTTACCTTTACAAAGTCATTTTGATCGTTGCTTATTGTCCTTAATAATTCTGTCATCAAAGTTAAAAAACTTCGGAAAATCGGTTTACTTGTCAAAAGTCATAATGACAAAACAGTTGCCCAATTCCCAAAAGTTACCTTCTGAGACTTCAAACAGCCATTATTTTGTCAAAACTGATCCGACTTACATTTCTAAAGTCATTTTGATCGCTGTTTATTGTCCTAAATAATTCTGTAATTAAAGTTGAAAAACTATGGAAATTCGGTTTACTTGTCAAAAGTCATGTTGACATGTCAGTTTCCAAATTCCAAAAAATTACCTTCTGAACCTTCAAACAACCATAACTTTGTCAAAACTGATCCGATTTACATTTCCAAAGTCATTTTGATCGTTGCTTATTGTCCTTAATAATTCTGTAATCAAAGTTAAAAAACTTCGGAAAATCGGTTTACTTGTCAAAAGTCATAATGACAAAATAGTTGCCCAATTCCCAAAAATGACCTTCTGAGACTTCAAACAGCCATAGCTTTGTCAAAACTGATCCGATTTACATTTCCAAAGTCATTTTGATCGTTGCTTATTGTCCTTAATAATTCTGTAATCAAAGTTAAAAAACTTCGAAAAATCGGTTTACTTGTCAAAAGTCATGTTGACAAAATATTTCCAAATTCCAAAAAATTACCTTCTGAGACTTCAAACAGCCATAACTTTGTCAAAACTGATCCGATTTACATTTCCTAAGTCATTTTGATCGTTGTTTATTGTCCTTAATAATTCTGTAATCAAAGATGAAAAACTTCGGAAAATCGGTTTACTTGTCATAAGACATGTTGACAAGTTTGTTAACAAATCCCCAAAAATTACCTTCTGAGACTTCAAACAGCCATAACTTTGTCAAAACTGATCCGATTTACATTTCAAAAGTCATTTTGATCGTTGTTTATTGTCCTTAATAATTCTGTAATCAAAGATAAAAAACTTCGGAGATTCAGTTTACATGTCAAAAGTCATAATGAAAAAATTGTTGCCAAATTCCCAAAAATAACCTTCTGAGACTTCAAACAGCCATAACTTTGTCAAAACTGATCCGATTTACATTTCTAAACTCATTTTGATCGTTGTTTATTGTCCTTAATAATTCTGTAATCAAAGTTAAAAAACTTCGAAAATTTAGTTTTCTTGTAAAAATTCATGTTAACAAGTTAATTTCCAAATGCCCAAAAATTACCTTCTGAGACTTTAAACAGCCATAACTGATCCGATTTACATTTCCAAAGTCATTTTGATCGATGTTAATTGTCCTTAATAATTCTGTAGTCAAAGATAAAAAACTTCGGGATTTTGGTTTTTTTGTCAAAAGTCATGTTGACAAGTCAGTTTCCAAATTCCAAAAAATTACCTTCTGAGACTTCAAACAGCCATAACTTTGTCAAAACTGATCCGATTTACATTTCCAAAGTCATTTTGATCGTTGTTTATTGTCCTTAATAATTCTGTAATCAAAGTTGAAAAACTTCGGAAATTCGTTTTTCTTGTCAAAAGTCATGTTGACATGTAAGTTCCAAAATTCAAAAATTTTACCTTCTGAAACTTCAAACTGCCATAACTTTGTCAAAACTGATCCGATTTACATTTCCAAAGTCATTTTGATCGTTGTTTATTGTCCTTAATAATTCTGTAATCAAAGATAAAAAACTTCGGAGATTTTGGTTTTCTTGTCAAAAGTCATGTTGACAAGTTAGTTTCCAAATTCCAAAAAATTACCTTCTGAGACTTCAAACAGCCATAACTTTGTCAAAACTGATCCGATTTACATTTCCAAAGTCATTTTGATCGTTGTTTATTGTCCTTAATAATTCTGTAATCAAAGATAAAAAACTTCGGAAATTCGGTTTACTTGTCAAAAGTCATAATGACAAGTTAGTTTCCAAATTCCCAAAAATTACCTTCTGAGACTTCAAACAGCCATAACTTTGTCAAAACTGATCCGATTTACATTTCCAAAGTCATTTTGATCGTTGTTTATTGTCCTTAATAATTCTGTAATCAAAGTTGAAAAACTTCGGAAATTCGTTTTTCTTGTCAAAAGTCATGTTGACATGTAAGTTCCAAAATTCAAAAATTTTACCTTCTGAAACTTCAAACTGCCATAACTTTGTCAAAACTGATCCGATTTACATTTCCAAAGTCATTTTGATCGTTGTTTATTGTCCTTAATAATTCTGTAGTCAAAGATAAAAAACTTCGGAGATTCAGTTTACATGTCAAAAGTCATAATGAAAAAAAAATTGACAATTTCCCAAAAATAACCTTCTGAGACTTCAAACAGCCATTACTTTGTCAAAACTGATCCGATTTACATTTCCAAAGTCATTTTGATCGATGTTAATTGTCCTTAATAATTCTGTTATCAAAGATATAAAACTTCGGGATTTTGGTTTTTTTGTCAAAAGTCATGTTGACAAGTCAGTTTCCAAATTCCAAAAAATTACCTTCTGAGACTTCAAACAGCCATAACTTTGTCAAAACTGATCCGATTTACATTTCTAAACTCATTTTGATCGTTGTTTATTGTCCTTAATAATTCTGTAATCAAAGTTAAAAAACTTCGAAAATTTAGTTTTCTTGTCAAAATTCATGTTAACAAGTTAATTTCCTAATCCCCAAATATTACCTTCTGAGACTTTAAACAGCCATAACTTTGTCAAAACTGATCCGATTTACATTTCCAAAGTCATTTTGATCGATGTTAATTGTCCTTAATAATTCTGTAATCAAAGATATAAAACTTCGGGATTTTGGTTTTTTTGTCAAAAGTCATGTTGACAAGTCAGTTTCCAAATTCCAAAAAATTACCTTCTGAGACTTCAAACAGCCATAACTTTGTCAAAACTGATCCGATTTACATTTCCAAAGTCATTTTGATCGTTGTTTATTGTCCTTAATAATTCTGTAATCAAAGATGAAAAACTTTGAAAAATCGGTTTACTTGTCAAAAGTCATGTTGACAAAATATAGCCAAATTCCAAAAAATTACCTTCTGAGACTTGAAACAGCCATAACTTTGTCAAAACTGATCCGATTTACATTTCCTAAGTCATTTTGATCGTTGTTTATTGTCCTTAATAATTCTGTAGTCAAGGATAAAAAACTTCGGAGATTCAGTTTACATGTCAAAAGTCATAATAAAAAAAAAATTGCCAATTTCCCAAAAATAACCTTCTGAGACTTCAAACAGCCATTACTTTGTCAAAACTGATCCGATTTACATTTCTAAAGTCATTTTGATCGCTGTTTATTGTCCTAAATAATTCTGTTATCAAAGTTAAAAAACTTCGGAAAATCGGTTTACTTGTCAAAAGTCATGTTGACATGTCAGCTTCCAAATTCCAAAAAAATACCTTCTGAACCTTCAAACAGCCATAACTTTGTCAAAATTGATCCGATTTACATTTCAAAAGTCATTTTGATCGTTGTTTATTGTCCTTAATAATTCTGTAATCAAAGTTGAAAAACTTCGGAAATTCGTTTTACTTGTCAAAAGTCATGTTGACATGTCAGTTTCCAAATTCCAAAAAATTACCTTCTGAGACTTCAAACAGCCATAACTTTGTCAAAACTGATCCGATTTACCTTTTCAAAGTCATTTTGATCGTTGCTTATTGTCCTTAATAATTCTGTAATCAAAGTTAAAAAACTTCGGAAAATCGGTTTACTTGTCAAAAGTCATAATGACAAAATAGTTGCCCAATTCCCAAAAATTACCTTCTGAGACTTCAAACAGCCATTATTTTGTCAAAACTGATCCGATTTACATTTCCAAAGTCATTTTGATCGCTGTTTATTGTCCTAAATAATTCTGTAATCAAAGTTGAAAAACTTCGGAAATTCGGTTTACTTGTCAAAAGTCATGTTGACATGTCAGTTTCCAAATTCCAAAAAATTACCTTCTGAACCTTCAAACAACCATAACTTTGTCAAAACTGATCCGATTTACATTTCCAAAGTCATTTTGATCGTTGCTTATTGTCCTTAATAATTCTGTAATCAAAGTTAAAAAACTTCGGAAAATCGGTTTACTTGTCAAAAGTCATAATGACAAAATAGTTGCCAAATTCCCAAAAATGACCTTCTGAGACTTCAAACAGCCATAACTTTGTCAAAACTGATCCGATTTACATTTCCAAAGTCATTTTGATCGTTGCTTATTGTCCTTAATAATTCTGTAATCAAAGTTAAAAAACTTCGAAAATTAAGTTTTCTTGTAAAAATTCATGTTAACAAGTTAATTTCCTAATGCCCAAAAATTACCTTCTGAGACTTTAAACAGCCATAACTGATCCGATTTACATTTCCAAAGTCATTTTGATCGATGTTTATTGTCCTTAATAATTCTGTAGTCAAAGATAAAAAACTTCGGGATTTTGGTTTTTTTGTCAAAAGTCATGTTGACAAGTCAGTTTCCAAATTCCAAAAAATTACCTTCTGAGACTTCAAACAGCCATAACTTTGTCAAAACTGATCCGATTTACATTTCCAAAGTCATTTTGATCGTTGTTTATTGTCCTTAATAATTCTGTAATCAAAGTTGAAAAACTTCGGAAATTCGTTTTACTTGTCAAAAGTCATGTTGACATGTAAGTTCCAAAATTCAAAAATTTTACCTTCTGAAACTTCAAACTGCCATAACTTTGTCAAAACTGATCCGATTTACATTTCCAAAGTCATTTTGATCGTTGTTTATTGTCCTTAATAATTCTGTAATCAAAGATGAAAAACTTAGGAAATTCGGTTTACTTGTCAAAAGTCATGTTGACATTTAAGTTTCCAAATCCCCAAGAATTACCTTCTGAGACTTCAAACAGCCATTATTTTGTCAAAACTGATCCGATTTACATTTCTAAAGTCATTTTGATCGCTGTTTATTGTCCTAAATAATTCTGTAATTAAAGTTGAAAAACTATGGAAATTCGGTTTACTTGTCAAAAGTCATGTTGACATGTCAGTTTCCAAATTCCAAAAAATTACCTTCTGAACCTTCAAACAGCCATAACTTTGTCAAAACTGATCCGATTTACATTTCCAAAGTCATTTTGATCGTTGCTTATTGTCCTTAATAATTCTGTAATCTAAGTTAAAAAACTTCAGTAATTCGGTTTACTTGTCAAAAGTTGTAATGACAAAATAGTTGCCCAGTTCCCAAAAATAACCTCCTGAGACTTCAAACCGCCATTACTTTGTCAAAACTGATCCGATTTACATTTCTAAAATAATTCTGTAATTAAAGTTGAAAAACTTTGGAAATTCGGTTTACTTGTCAAAAGTGATGTTGACATGTCAGTTTCCAAATTTCAAAAAATTACCTTCTGAGACTTCAAACAGCCATAACTTTGTCAAAACTGATCCGATTTACATTTCCAAAGTCATTTTGATCGTTGCTTATTGTCCTTAATAATTCTGTATTTAAAGTTGAAAAACTTTGGAAATTCGGTTTACTTGTCAAAAGTCATTTTGACATGTCAGTTTCCAAATTCCAAAAAATTACCTTCTGAGACTTCAAACAGCCATAACTTTGTCAAAACTGATCCGATTTACATTTCCAAAGTCATTTTGATCGTTGTTTATTGTCCTTAATAATTCTGTAATCAAAGATGAAAAACTTCGGAAATTCGGTTTACTTGTCAAAAGTCATGTTGACATGTAAGTTTCCAAATTCCCAAAAATTACCTTCCGAGACTTCAAACAGCCATTACTTTGTCAAAACTGATCCGATTTACATTTCCACAGCTATTTTGATAGTTGTTTATTGTCCTAAATAATTCTGTAATCAAAGATGAAAAACTTCGGAAATTCGGTTTACTTGTCAAAAGTCATGTTGACATGTTAGTTTCCAAATTCCAAAAAATTACCTTCTGAGACTTCAAACAGCCATAACTTTGTCAAAACTGATCCGATTTACATTTCTAAAGTCATTTTGATCGTTGTTTATTGTCCTTAATAATTCTGTAATCAAAGTTAAAAAACTTCGAAAATTCAGTTTTCTTGTCAAAAGTCATGTTAACAAGTTAATTTCCAAATCCCCAAAAATTACCTTCTGAGACTTTAAACAGCCATAACTTTGTCAAAACTGATCCGATTTACATTTCCAAAGTCATTTTGATCGATGTTAATTGTCCTTAATAATTCTGTAATCAAAGATATAAAACTTCGGGATTTTGGTTTTTTTGTCAAAAGTCATGTTGACAAGTCAGTTTCCAAATTCCAAAAAATTACCTTCTGAGACTTCAAACAGCCATAACTTTGTCAAAACTGATCCGATTTACATTTCCAAAGTCATTTTGATCGTTGTTTATTGTCCTTAATAATTCTGTAATCAAAGATGAAAAATTCTGTAGTCAAAATAGTTGCCCAATTCCCAAAAATAACCTCCTGACACTTCAAACAGCCATTACTTTGTCAAAACTGATCCGATTTACATTTCCAAAGTTATTTTGCTAATTCTGTAATCAAAGTTTCTTGTCATGTTGACATAATTGTTTCCAAATCCCCAAAAATTACCTTCTGAGACTTCAAACAGCCATAACTTTGTCAAAACTGATCCGATTTACATTTCCAAAGTCATTTTGATCGTTGCTTATTGTCCTTAATAATTCTGTATTTAAAGTTGAAAAACTTTGAAAATTCGGTTTACTTGTCAAAAGTCATAATGACAAAATAGTTGCCCAATTCCCAAAAATTACCTTCTGAGACTTCAAACAGCCATAACTTTGTCAAAACTGATCCGATTTACATTTCTAAAGTCATTTTGATCGCTGTTTATTGTCCTAAATAATTCTGTATTTAAAGTTGAAAAACTTTGGAAATTCGGTTTACTTGTCAAAAGTCATTTTGACATGTCAGTTTCCAAATTCCAAAAAATTACCTTCTGAGACTTCAAACAGCCATAACTTTGTCAAAACTGATCCGATTTACATTTCCAAAGTCATTTTGATCGTTGCTTATTGTCCTTAATAATTCTGTAATCAAAGTTAAAAAACTTCGGAAAATCGGTTTACTTGTCAAAAGTCATAATGACAAAATAGTTGCCCAATTCCCAAAAATAACCTCCTGAAACAGCCATTACTTTGTCAAAACTGATCCGATTTACATTTCCAAAGTCATTTTGATCGTTGTTTATTGTCCTTAATAATTCTGTAATCAAAGATGAAAAACTTCGGAAATTCGGTTTACTTGTCAAAAGTCATGTTGACATGTAAGTTTCCAAATCCCCAAAAATGACCTTCTGAGACTTCAAACAGCCATAACTTTGTCAAAACTGATCCGATTTACATTTCCAAAGTCATTTTGATCGCTGTTTATTGTCCTAAATAATTCTGTAATTAAAGTTGAAAAACTTTGGAAATTCGGTTTACTTGTCAAAAGTCATGTTGACATGTCAGTTTCCAAATTCCAAAAAATTACCTTCTGAGACTTCAAACAGCCATAACTTTGTCAAAACTGATCCGATTTACATTTCTAAACTCATTTTGATCGTTGTTTATTGTCCTTAATAATTCTGTAATCAAAGTTAAAAAACTTCGAAAATTTAGTTTTCTTGTCAAAATTCATGTTAACAAGTTAATTTCCTAATCCCCAAATATTACCTTCTGAGACTTTAAACAGCCATAACTTTGTCAAAACTGATCCGATTTACATTTCCAAAGTCATTTTGATCGATGTTAATTGTCCTTAATAATTCTGTAATCAAAGATATAAAACTTCGGGATTTTGGTTTTTTTGTCAAAAGTCATGTTGACAAGTCAGTTTCCAAATTCCAAAAAATTACCTTCTGAGACTTCAAACAGCCATAACTTTGTCAAAACTGATCCGATTTACATTTCCAAAGTCATTTTGATCGTTGTTTATTGTCCTTAATAATTCTGTAATCAAAGATGAAAAATTCTGTAGTCAAAATAGTTGCCCAATTCCCAAAAAATAACCTCCTGACACTTCAAACAGCCATTACTTTGTCAAAACTGATCCGATTTACATTTCCAAAGTTATTTTGCTAATTCTGTAATCAAAGTTTCTTGTCATGTTGACATAATTGTTTCCAAATCCCCAAAAATTACCTTCTGAGACTTTAAACAGCCATAACTTTGTCAAAACTGATCCGATTTACATTTCCAAAGTCATTTTGATCGTTGCTTATTGTCCTTAATAATTCTGTATTTAAAGTTGAAAAACTTTGAAAAATCGGTTTACTTGTCAAAAGTCATAATGACAAAATAGTTGCCCAATTCCCAAAAATTACCTTCTGAGACTTCAAACAGCCATTATTTTGTCAAAACTGATCCGACTTACATTTCTAAAGTCATTTTGATCGCTGTTTATTGTCCTAAATAATTCTGTATTTAAAGTTGAAAAACTTTGGAAATTCGGTTTACTTGTCAAAAGTCATTTTGACATGTCAGCTTCCAAATTCCAAAAAATTACCTTCTGAGACTTCAAACAGCCATAAATTTGTCAAAACTGATCCGATTTACATTTCCAAAGTCATTTTGATCTTTGCTTATTGTCCTTAATAATTCTGTAATCGAAGTTAAAAAACTTCGGAAAATCGGTTTACTTGTCAAAAGTCATAATGACAAAATAGTTGCCCAATTCCCAAAAATAACCTCCTGAAACAGCCATTACTTTGTCAAAACTGATCCGATTTACATTTCCAAAGTTATTTTGCTAATTCTGTAATCAAAGTTAAAAAACTTCGGAAATTCTGTTTTCTTGTCAAAAGTCATGTTGACATGTTTGTTTCCAAATTCCAAAAAATTACCTTCTGAGACTTCAAACAGCCATAACTTTGTCAAAACTGATCCGATTTACATTTCCAAAGTCATTTTGATCGTTGTTAATTGTCTTTAATAATTCTGTAATCAAAGATAAAAAACTTCGGAGATTCAGTTTACATGTCAAAAGTCATAATGAAAAACAAGTAAGAGTGCTCTAGTCGAGAGTGCCCGACTAGGAGATACGCTGATCCAATGTCTTACACTCATTGAAGTTATTTATCAGCATTCATACATAGAAACACACACACACATATACAAACAAAAACTGCTTGCTACGCGCGTCATACATTTGCTTTGATTCTTCTTCTTCCTTTGACTTTAAACTATGGTACATTGAATCGTTAATAACGTCTTTGTTTATTGTCTGATCAAAATGAAATTTGTAGGACACAAAGCTGGCATATAAATGTGCAACTATGTAAAATCCGAAGGTCATACCTTTAAAATTACGTATTTTTCGATTTCTGTGAGATTGGAGAAGGGTATCCAAAAAGTGAAATGTATTTACCTTTGTATGCTATAGGAGAATATAAGTTCCAAATTTGGTGACTCTAACCTCTATAACTTTTAAGCTATACCTTAAAAACACTGTTCTGGAATCTTAATTTATCGATAACTTTTGAAAGGATTGAGATATCCAAAAAAAAATGATAAGTTTGTATTAAGCCGGCAGTACAGTAACCTAAACTTAAATATAGAATTGCTAGCGTTTATAACTTTCAAGTTATACCCGAAAAACACTTGGCTGGAATCGAAATTTATCGATAACTTTTGAACGGTACGAAATATTGAAAAAAAATGAAAAACTGGTCTTGTCCCGGCACCACGAGAACTTATATTTCAAATATGAAGTTTCTAGCTTTTGTAGTCTCTGAGAAACGTGCGTTCATACAGACGGACAGACGGTCAGACGGACAGACGGACGGACAGACGGACAGGGCTTAATCGACTCGGCTATTGATAGTGATCAAGAATATATATACTTTATGGGGTCGGAGATGATTCCTTATGCCTGTTACATACTTTAGCACAAAACCATAATACCCCTTCTTCCCATTTTTAATGGGATCAGGGTATAAACAGTTGCCAAATTCCCAAAAACAACCTTCTGAGACTTCAAACTACCATAACTTTGTCAAAACTGATCCGATTAACATTTCCAAAGTCATTTTGATCGTTGTTTATTGTCCTTAATAATTCTGTAATCAAAGTTAAACAACTTCGAAAATTCAGTTTTCTTGTCAAAATTCATGTTAACAAGTTAGTTTCCAAATCCCCAAAAATGACCTTCTGAGACTTTAAACAGCCATTACTTTGTCAAAACTGATCCGATTTACATTTCTAAAGTCATTTTGATCGCTGTTTATTGTCCTAAATAATTCTGTAATTAAAGTTGAAAAATTTTGGAAATTTGGTTTACTTGTCAAAAGTCATGTTGACATGTCAGTTTCCAAATTCCAAAAAATTACCTTCTGAGACTTCAAACAGCCATAACTTTGTCAAAACTGATCCGATTTACATTTCTAAAGTCATTTTGATCGCTGTTTATTGTCCTTAATAATTCTGAAATCAAAGATGAAAAACTAAGGAAATTCGGTTAACTTGTCAGAAGTCATGTTGACATGTAAGTTTCCAAATCCCCAAAAAATACCTTCAGAGACTTCAAAAAGCCATTATTTTGTCAAAACTGATCCGATTTACATTTCTAAAGTCATTTTGATCGCTGTTTATTGTCCTAAATAATTCTGTAATTAAAGTTGAAAAATTTTGGAAATTTGGTTTACTTGTCAGAAGTCATGTTGACATGTAAGTTTCCAAATCCCCAAAAATTACCTTCTGAGACTTCAAAAAGCCATTATTTTGTCAAAACTGATCCGATTTACATTTCTAAAGTCATTTTGATCGCTGTTTATTGTCCTAAATAATTCTGTAATTAAAGTTGAAAAATTTTGGAAATTTGGTTTACTTGTCAAAAGTCATGTTGACATGTCAGTTTCCAAATTCCAAAAAATTACCTTCTGAGACTTCAAACAGCCATAACTTTGTCAAAACTGATCCGATTTACATTTCTAAAGTCATTTTGATCGCTGTTTATTGTCCTTAATAATTCTGTAATCAAAGTTAAACAACTTCGAAAATTCAGTTTTCTTGTCAAAATTCATGTTAACAAGTTAGTTTCCAAATCCCCAAAAATGACCTTCTGAGACTTTAAACAGCCATTACTTTGTCAAAACTGATCCGATTTACATTTCCAAAGTCATTTTGATCGTTGTTAACTGTCCTTAATAATTCTGTAATCAAAGATGAAAAACTTAGGAAATTCGGTTAACTTGTCAGAAGTCATGTTGACATGTAAGTTTCCAAATCCCCAAAAATTACCTTCTGAGACTTCAAAAAGCCATTATTTTGTCAAAACTGATCCGATTTACATTTCTAAAGTCATTTTGATCGCGTGTTTATTGTCCTAAATAATTCTGTAATTAAAGTTGAAAAATTTTGGAAATTTGGTTTTCTTGTCAAAAGTCATGTTGACATGTCAGTTTCCAAATTCCAAAAAATTACCTTCTGAGACTTCAAACAGCCATAACTTTGTCAAAACTGATCCGATTTACATTTCCAAAGTCATTTTGATCGTTGTTTATTGTCCTTAATAATTCTGTAATCAAAGTTAAAAAACTTCGGAAATTCGTTTTTCTTGTCAAAAATCATGTTGACATGTAAATTTCTAAATTCAAAAATTTTACCTTCTGAAACTTCAAACTGCCATAACTTTGTCAAAACTGATCCGATTTACATTTCCAAAGTCATTTTGATCGTTGTTTATTGTCATAAATAATTCTGTAATCAAAGATGAAAAACTTCGAAAAATCGGTTTACTTGTCAAAAGTCATGTTGACATGTCAGCTTCCATATTCCAAAAAATACCTTCTGAACCTTCAAACAGCCATAACTTTGTCAAAACTGATCCGATTTACATTTCCAAAGTCATTTTGATCGTTGCTTATTGTCCTTAATAATTCTGTAATCAAAGTTAAAAAACTTCAGAAATTCGGTTTACGTGTCAAAAGTCATAATGACAAAATATTGCCAAATTCCAAAAAATTACCTTCTGAGACTTCAAACAGCCATAACTTTGTCAAAACTGATCCGATTTACATTTCCAAAGTCATTTTGATCGTTGCTTATTGTCCTTAATAATTCTGTAATCAAAGTTAAAAAACTTCAGAAATTCAGTTTACTTGTCAAAAGTCATAAAGAGAAAATAGTTGCCAAATTCCCAAAAATTACCTTCTGAGACTTCAAACAGCCATAACTTTGTCAAAACTGATCCGATTTACATTTCCAAAGTCATTTTGATCGTTGTTTATTGTCCTTAATAATTCTGTAATCAAAGATGAAAAACTTTGAAAAATCGGTTTACTTGTCAAAAGTCATGTTGACATGTAAGTTTCCAAATTCCAAAAAAATTACCTTCTGAGACTTCAAACAGCCATAACTTTGTCAAAACTGATCCGATTTACATTTCCAAAGTCATTTTGATCGTTGTTTATTGTCCTTAATAATTCTGTAATCAAAGATGAAAAACTTCGGAAATTTGGTTTTCTTGTCAAAAGTCATGTTGACATGTCAGTTTCCAAATTCCAAAAAATTACCTTCTGAGACTTCAAACAGCCATAACTTTGTCAAAACTGATCCGATTAACATTTCCAAAGTCATTTTGATCGTTGTTTATTGTCCTTAATAATTCTGTAATCAAAGTTAAACAACTTCGAAAATTCAGTTTTCTTGTCAAAATTCATTTTAACAAGTTAGTTTCCAAATCCCCAAAAATGACCTTCTGAGACTTTAAACAGCCATTACTTTGTCAAAACTGATCCGATTTACATTTCTAAAGTCATTTTGATCGTTGTTAACTGTCCTTAATAATTCTGTAATCAAAGATGAAAAACTTCGGGATTTTGGTTTTTTTGTCAAAAGTCATGTTGACAAGTCAGTTTCCAAATTCCAAAAATTTTATCTTCCGAAACTTCAAACTGCCATAACTTTGTTAAAACTGATCCGATTTACATTTCCAAAGTCATTTTGATCGTTGTTTATTGTCCTTAATAATTCTGAAATCAAAGATGAAAAACTTAGGAAATTCGGTTAACTTGTCAGAAGTCATGTTGACATGTAAGTTTCCAAATCCCCAAAAATTACCTTCTGAGACTTCAAAAAGCCATTATTTTGTCAAAACTGATCCGATTTACATTTCTAAAGTCATTTTGATCGCTGTTTATTGTCCTAAATAATTCTGTAATTAAAGTTGAAAAATTTTGGAAATTTGGTTTACTTGTCAAAAGTCATGTTGACATGTCAGTTTCCAAATTCCAAAAAATTACCTTCTGAGACTTCAAACAGCCATAACTTTGTCAAAACTGATCCGATTTACATTTCTAAAGTCATTTTGATCGCTGTTTATTGTCCTTAATAATTCTGTAATCAAAGTTGAAAAACTTCGGAAATTCGTTTTTCTTGTCAAAAATCATGTTGACATGTAAGTTTCTAAATTCAAAAATTTTACCTTCTGAAACTTCAAACTGCCATAACTTTGTCAAAACTGATCCGATTTACATTTCAAAAGTCATTTTGATCGTTGTTTATTGTCCTTAATAATTCTGTAATCAAAGATGAAAAACTTCGAAAAATCGGTTTACTTGTCAAAAGTCATGTTGACATGTCAGCTTCCATATTCCAAAAAAATACCTTCTGAACCTTCAAACAGCCATAACTTTGTCAAAACTGATCCGATTTACATTTCCAAAGTCATTTTGATCGTTGCTTATTGTCCTTAATAATTCTGTAATCAAAGTTAAAAAACTTCAGAAATTCAGTTTACTTGTCAAAAGTCATAAAGAGAAAATAGTTGCCAAATTCCCAAAAATTACCTTCTGAGACTTCAAACAGCCATAACTTTGTCAAAACTGATCCGATTTACATTTCCAAAGTCATTTTGATCGTTGTTTATTGTCCTTAATAATTCTGTAATCAAAGATGAAAAACTTTGAAAAATCGGTTTACTTGTCAAAAGTCATGTTGACATGTCAGCTTCCATATTCCAAAAAAATTACCTTCTGAGACTTCAAACTGCCATAACTTTGTCAAAACTGATCCGATTTACATTTCCTTAGTCATTTTAATCGTTGTTTATTGTCCTTAATAATTCTGTAATCAAAGTTAAAAAACTTCAGAAATTCAGTTTACTTGTCAAAAGTCATAAAGAGAAAATAGTTGCCAAATTCCCAAAAATTACCTTCTGAGACTTCAAACAGCCATAACTTTGTCAAAACTGATCCGATTTACATTTCCTAAGTCATTTTGATCATTGTTTATTGTCCTTAATAATTCTGTAATCAAAGTTAAAAAACTTCAGAAATTCAGTTTACTTGTCAAAAGTCATGTTGACATGTCAGCTTCCAAATTCCAAAAAAATACCTTCTCAACCTTCAAACAGCCATAGCTTTGTTAAAACTGATCCCATTTACATTTCCAAAGTCATTTTGATCATTGCTTATTGTCCTTAATAATTCTGTTATCAAAGTTTAAAAACTTCTGAAATTCGGTTTACTTGTCAAAAGTCACAATGACAAAATAGATGCCAAATTCAGAAATTTTACCTTCTGAGACTTCAAACAGCCATAACTTTGTCAAAACTGATCCGATTTACATTTCCAAAGTCATTTTGATCGTTGTTTATTGTCCTGAATAATTCTGTAATCAAAGTTAAAAAACTTCGGAAATTCAGTTTTCGTGTCAAAATTCATGTTGACATGTTTGTTTCCAAATTTCAAAAAATTACCTTCTGAGACTTCAAACAGCCATAACTTTGTCAAAACTGATCCGATGAACATTTCCAAAGACATTTTGATCGTTGCTTATTGTCCTTAATAATTCTGTAATCAAAGATAAAAAACTTCGGAAATTCGTTTTACTTGTCAAAAATCATGTTGACATGTAAGTTTCTAAATTCAAAAATTTTACCTTCTGAAACTTCAAACTGCCATAACTTTGTCAAAACTGATCCGATTTACATTTCCAAAGTCATTTTGATCTTTTTTTAATGTCCTTAATAATTCTGTAATCAAAATGAAAAACTTCGGGATTTTAGTTTTTTTGTCAAAAGTCATGTTGACAAGTTAGTTTTCAAATTCCAAGGAATTACCTTCTGAGACTTCAAACAGCCATAACTTTGTCAAAACTGATCCGATTTACATTTCCAAAGTCATTTTGATCGTTGTTTATTGTCCTTAATAATTCTGTAATCAAAGTTGAAAAACTTCGGAAATTCGTTTTTCTTGTCAAAAGTCATGTTGACATGTAAATTTCTAAATTCAAAAATTTTATCTTCTGAAACTTCAAACTGCCATAACTTTGTTAAAACTGATCCGATTTACATTTCCAAAGTCATTTTGATCGTTGTTTATTGTCCTTAATAATTCTGAAATCTAAGTTAAAAAACTTCAGTAATTCGGTTTACTTGTCAAAAGTTATAATGACAAAATAGTTGCCCAATTCCCAAAAATAACCTCCTGAGACTTCAAACAGACATTACTTTGTCAAAACTGATCCGATTAACATTTCTAAATAATTCTGTAATTAAAGTTGAAAAACTTTGGAAATTCGGTTTACTTGTCAAAAGTCATGTTGACATGTTTGTTTCCAAATTTCAAAAAATTACCTTCTGAGACTTCAAACAGCCATAACTTTGTCAAAACTGATCCGATTTACATTTCCAAAGTCATTTTGATCGTTGCATATTGTCCTTAATAATTCTGTATTTAAAGTTGAAAAACTTTGGAAATTCGGTTTACTTGTCAAAAGTCATTTTGACATGTCAGTTTCCAAATTCCAAAAAATTACCTTCTCAACCTTCAAACAGCCATAGCTTTGTTAAAACTGATCCCATTTACATTTCCAAAGTCATTTTGATCATTGCTTATTGTCCTTAATAATTCTGTAATCAAAGTTAAAAAACTTCGGAAAATCGGTTTACTTGTCAAAAGTCATAATGACAAAATAGTTGCCCAATTCCCAAAAATAACCTTCTGAGACTTCTAAACAGCCATTACTTTGTCAAAACTGATCCGATTTACATTTCCAAAGTTATTTTGCTAATTCTGTAATCAAAGTTAAAAAACTTCGGAAATTCTGTTTTCTTGTCAAAAGTCATGTTGACATGTTTGTTTCCAAATCCCCAAAAATTACCTTCTGACACTTTAAACAGCCATAGCTTTGTCAAAACTGATCAGATTTACATTTCCAAAGTCATTTTGATCGTTGTTTATTGTCCTTTATAATTCTGTTATCAAAGATAAAAAACTTCGGAGATTCGGTTTACATGTCAAAAGTCATAATGAAAAAAAAATTGCCAAATTCCCAAAAATAACCTTCTGAGACTTCAAGCAGCCATGACTTTGTCAAAACTGATCCGATTTACATTTCCAAAGACATTTTGATCGTTGCTTATTGTCCTTAATAATTCTGTAATCAAAGATAAAAAACTTCGGAAATTCGTTTTACTTGTCAAAAATCATGTTGACATGTAAGTTTCTAAATTCAAAAATTTTACCTTCTGAAACTTCAAACTGCCATAACTTTGTCAAAACTGATCCGATTTACATTTCCAAAGTCATTTTGATCGTTGTTTATTGTCCTTAATAATTCTGTAATCAAAGATGAAAAACTTCGGGATTTAAGTTTTTTTGTCAAAAGTCATGTTGACAAGTTAGTTTTCAAATTCCAAGGAATTACCTTCTGAGACTTCAAACAGCCATAACTTTGTCAAAACTGATCCGATTTACATTTCCAAAGTCATTTTGATCGTTGTTTATTGTCCTTAATAATTCTGTAATCAAAGTTGAAAAACTTCGGAAATTCGTTTTTCTTGTCAAAAGTCATGTCGACATGTAAATTTCTAAATTCAAAAATTTTATCTTCTGAAACTTCAAACTGCCATAACTTTGTTAAAACTGATCCGATTTACATTTCCAAAGTCATTTTGATCGTTGTTTATTGTCCTTAATAATTCTGAAATCTAAGTTAAAAAACTTCAGTAATTCGGTTTACTTGTCAAAAGTTATAATGACAAAATAGTTGCCCAATTCCCAAAAATAACCTCCTGAGACTTCAAACAGCCATTACTTTGTCAAAACTGATCCGATTAACATTTCTAAATAATTCTGTAATTAAAGTTGAAAAACTTTGGAAATTCGGTTTACTTGTCAAAAGTCATGTTGACATGTCAGTTTCCAAATTTCAAAAAATTACCTTCTGAGACTTCAAACAGCCATAACTTTGTCAAAACTGATCCGATTTACATTTCCAAAGTCATTTTGATCGTTGCATATTGTCCTTAATAATTCTGTATTTAAAGTTGAAAAACTTTGGAAATTCGGTTTACTTGTCAAAAGTCATTTTGACATGTCAGTTTCCAAATTCCAAAAAATTACCTTCTCAACCTTCAAACAGCCATAGCTTTGTTAAAACTGATCCCATTTACATTTCCAAAGTCATTTTGATCATTGCTTATTGTCCTTAATAATTCTGTAATCAAAGTTAAAAAACTTCGGAAAATCGGTTTACTTGTCAAAAGTCATAATGACAAAATAGTTGCCCAATTCCCAAAAATAACCTCCTGAGACTTTTAAACAGCCATTACTTTGTCAAAACTGATCCGATTTACATTTCCAAAGTTATTTTGCTAATTCTGTAATCAAAGTTAAAAAACTTCGGAAATTCTGTTTTCTTGTCAAAAGTCATGTTGACATGTTTGTTTCCAAATCCCCAAAAATTACCTTCTGAGACTTTAAACAGCCATAACTTTGTCAAAACTGATCCGATTTACATTTCCAAAGTCATTTTGATCGTTGCTTATTGTCCTTAATAATTCTGTATTTAAAGTTGAAAAACTTTGAAAAATCGGTTTACTTGACAAAAGTCATAATGACAAAATAGTTGCCCAATTCCCAAAAATTACCTTCTGAGACTTCAAACAGCCATTATTTTGTCAAAACTGATCCGACTTACATTTCTAAAGTCATTTTGATCGCTGTTTATTGTCCTAAATAATTCTGTATTTAAAGTTAAAAAACTTCGGAAAATCGGTTTACTTGTCAAAAGTCATAATGACAAAATAGTTGCCAAATTCCCAAAAATAACCTCCTGAGACTTCAAACAGCCATTACTTTGTCAAAACTGATCCGATTTACATTTCCAAAGTTATTTTGCTAATTCTGTAATCAAAGTTAAAAAACTTCGGAAATTCTGTTTTCTTGTCAAAAGTCATGTTGACATGTTTGTTTCCAAATTCCAAAAAATTACCTTCTGAGACTTCAAACAGCCATAACTTTGTCAAAACTGATCCGATTTACATTTCTAAAGTCATTTTGATCGCTGTTTATTGTCCTAAATAATTCTGTAATTAAAGTTGAAAAATTTTGGAAATTTGGTTTACTTGTCAAAAGTCATGTTGACATGTCAGTTTCCAAATTCCAAAAAATTACCTTCTGAGACTTCAAACAGCCATAACTTTGTCAAAACTGATCCGATTTACATTTCTAAAGTCATTTTGATCGCTGTTTATTGTCCTTAATAATTCTGTAATCAAAGTTAAACAACTTCGAAAATTCAGTTTTCTTGTCAAAATTCATGTTAACAAGTTTGTTTCCAAATCCCCAAAAATGACCTTCTGAGACTTTAAACAGCCAAAACTGATCCGATTTACATTTCCAAAGTCATTTTGATCGTTGTTAACTGTCCTTAATAATTCTGTAATCAAAGATGAAAAACTTCGGAGATTCAGTTTACATGTCAAAAGTCATAATGAAAAAAAAATTGCCAATTTCCCAAAAATAACTTTCTGAGACTTCAAACAGCCATAACTTTGTCAAAACTGATCCGATTTACATTTCTAAAGTCATTTTGATCGCTGTTTATTGTCCTTAATAATTCTGTAATCAAAGTTTAAAAACTTCTGAAATTCGGTTTACTTGTCAAAAGTCACAATGACAAAATATTGCCAAATTCCAAAAAATTACCTTCTGAGACTTCAAACAGCCATAACTTTGTCAAAACTGATCCGATTTACATTTCCAAAGTCATTTTGATCGTTGCTTATTGTCCTTAATAATTCTGTAATCAAAGTTAAAAAACTTCGGAGATTCAGTTTACATGTCAAAAGTCATAATGAAAAAAAAATTGCCAATTTCCCAAAAATAACCTTCTGAGACTTCAAACAGCCATAACTTTGTCAAAACTGATCCGATTTACATTTCTAAAGTCATTTTGATCGCTGTTTATTGTCCTTAATAATTCTGTAATCAAAGTTGAAAAACTTCTGAAATTCGGTTTACTTGTCAAAAGTCATAATGACAAAAAATTGCCAAATTCCCAAAAATAACCTTCTGAGACTTCAAACAGCCATAACTTTGTCAAAACTGATCCGATTTACATTTCCAAAGTCATTTTGATCGTTGTTTATTGTCCTTAATAATTCTGTATTTAAAGTTGAAAAACTTTGGAAATTCGGTTTAGTTAAAAAACTTCGGAAAATCGGTTTACTTGTCAAAAGTCATAATGACAAAATAGTTGCCCAATTCCCAAAAATTACCTTCTGAGACTTCAAACAGCCATAACTTTGTCAAAACTGATCCGATTTACATTTCCTAAGTGATTTTGATCGTTGTTTATTGTCCTTAATAATTCTGTAGTCAAAGATAAAAAACTTCGGAGATTCAGTTTACATGTCAAAAGTCATAATGAAAAAAAAATTGCCAATTTCCCAAAAAATAACCTTCTGAGACTTCAAACAGCCAAAACTTTGTCAAAACTGATCCGATTTACATTTCTAAAGTCATTTTGATCGTTGCTTATTGTCCTTAATAATTCTGTAATCAAAGTTGAAAAACTTCGGAAATTCGTTTTTCTTGTCAAAAATCATGTTGACATGTAAGTTTCTAAATTCAAAAATTGTACCTTCTGAAACTTCAAACTGCCATAACTTTGTCAAAACTGATCCGATTTACATTTCCAAAGTCATTTTGATCGTTGTTTATTGTCCTTAATAATTCTGTAATCAAAGATGAAAAACTTCGAAAAATCGGTTTACTTGTCAAAAGTCATGTTGACATGTCAGCTTCCATATTCCAAAAAAATACCTTCTGAACCTTCAAACAGCCATAACTTTGTCAAAACTGATCCGATTTACATTTCCAAAGTCATTTTGATCGTTGTTTATTGTCCTTAATAATTCTGTAATCAAAGTTAAAAAACTTCAGAAATTCGGTTTACTTGTCAAAAGTCATAATGACAAAATATTGCCAAATTCCAAAAAATTACCTTCTGAGACTTCAAACAGCCATAACTTTGTCAAAACTGATCCGATTTACATTTCCAAAGTCATTTTGATCGTTGCTTATTGTCCTTAATAATTCTGTAATCAAAGTTAAAAAACTTCAGAAATTCAGTTTACTTGTCAAAAGTCATAAAGAGAAAATAGTTGCCA
The DNA here is from genome assembly GCA_035045305.1 of Drosophila maculinotata. Lineage (NCBI taxonomy): Eukaryota > Metazoa > Arthropoda > Insecta > Diptera > Drosophilidae > Drosophila > Drosophila maculinotata. Next base: position 429,798 of record JAWNPD010000602.1, on the reverse strand, counting down.
AATTCCCAAAAATTACCTTCTGAGACTTCAAACAGCCATAACTTTGTCAAAACTGATCCGATTTACATTTCCAAAGTCATTTTGATCGTTGTTTATTGTCCTTAATAATTCTGTAATCAAAGATGAAAAACTTTGAAAATTCGGTTTACTTGTCAAAAGTCATGTTGACATGTCAGTTTCCATATTCCAAAAAAATTACCTTCTGAGACTTCAAACTGCCATAACTTTGTCAAAACTGATCCGATTTACATTTCCAAAGTCATTTTGATCGTTGTTTATTGTCCTTAATAATTCTGTAATCAAAGATGAAAAACTTCGGAAATTTGGTTTTCTTGTCAAAAGTCATGTTGACATGTTAGTTTCCAATTTCCAAAAAATTACCTTCTGAGACTTCAAACAGCCATAACTTTGTCAAAACTGATCCGATTTACATTTCCAAAGTCATTTTGACCATTGCTTATTGTCCTTAATAATTCTGTAATCAAAGTTTAAAAACTTCTGAAATTCGGTTTACTTGTCAAAAGTCACAATGACAAAATATTGCCAAATTCCAAAAAATTACCTTCTGAGACTTCAAACAGCCATAACTTTGTCAAAACTGATCCGATTTACATTTCCAAAGTCATTTTGATCGTTGCTTATTGTCCTTAATAATTCTGTAATCAAAGTTAAAAAACTTCGGAGATTCAGTTTACATGTCAAAAGTCATAATGAAAAAAAAATTGCCAATTTCCCAAAAATAACCTTCTGAGACTTCAAACAGCCATAACTTTGTCAAAACTGATCCGATTTACATTTCTAAAGTCATTTTGATCGCTGTTTATTGTCCTTAATAATTCTGTAATCAAAGTTGAAAAACTTCGGAAATTCGTTTTTCTTGTCAAAAATCATGTTGACATGTAAGTTTCTAAATTCAAAAATTTTACCTTCTGAAACTTCAAACTGCCATAACTTTGTCAAAACTGATCCGATTTACATTTCCAAAGTCATTTTGATCGTTGTTTATTGTCCTTAATAATTCTGTAATCAAAGATGAAAAACTCCGAAAAATCGGTTTACTTGTCAAAAGTCATGTTGACATGTCAGCTTCCATATTCCAAAAAAATACCTTCTGAACCTTCAAACAGCCATAACTTTGTCAAAACTGATCCGATTTACATTTCCAAAGTCATTTTGATCGTTGCTTATTGTCTTTAATAATTCTGTGATCAAAGTTAAAAAACTTCTGAAATTCGGTTTACTTGTCAAAAGTCATAATGACAAAATATTGCCAAATTCCAAAAAATTACCTTCTGAGACTTCAAACAGCCATAACTTTGTCAAAACTGATCCGATTTACATTTCTAAAGTCATTTTGATCGTTTTTTAATGTCCTTAATAATTCTGTAATCAAAGATGAAAAACTTCGGGATTTTAGTTTTTTTGTCAAAAGTCATGTTGACAAGTTAGTTTTCAAATTCCAAAAAATTACCTTCTGAGACTTCAAACAGCCATAACTTTGTCAAAACTGATCCGATTTACATTTCCAAAGTCATTTTGATCGTTGTTTATTGTCCTTAATAATTCTGTAATCAAAGTTGTAAAACTTCAGAAATTCAGTTTTCTTGTCAAAATTCATAATGACAAGTTAGTTTCCAAATCCCCAAAAATTACCTTCTGAGACTTCAAACAACCATTTTTTTGTCAAAACTGATCCGATTTACATTTCCAAAGTCATTTTGATCGTTTTTTAATGTCCTTAATAATTCTGTAATCAAAGATGAAAAACTTCGGGATTTTAGTTTTTTTGTCAAAAGTCATGTTGACAAGTTAGTTTTCAAATTCCAAGGAATTACCTTCTGAGACTTCAAACAGCCATAACTTTGTCAAAACTGATCCGATTTACATTTCCAAAGTCATTTTCATCGTTGTTTATTGTCCTTAATAATTCTGTAATCAAAGTTCTAAAATTTCAGAAATTCAGTTTTCTTGTCAAAAGTCATAATGACAAGTTGGTTTCCAAATCCCCAAAAATTACCTACTGAGGCTTTAAACAGCCATAACTTTGTCAAAACTGATCCGATTTACATTTCCAAAGTCATTTTGATCGTTGTTTATTGTCCTTTATAATTCTGTTATCAAAGATAAAAAACTTCGGAGATTCAGTTTACATGTCAAAAGTCATAATGAAAAAAAATTGCCAAATTCCCAAAAATAACCTTCTGAGACTTCAAGCAGCCATAACTTTGTCAAAACTGATCCGATTTACATTTCCAAAGTCATTTTGATCGTTGCTTATTGTCCTTAATAATTCTGTTATCAAAGATAAAAAACTTCGGAGATTCGGTTTACATGTCAAAAGTCATAATGAAAAAAAAATTGCCAAATTCCCAAAAATAACCTTCTGAGACTTCAAGCAGCCATAACTTTGTCAAAACTGATCCGATTTACATTTCCAAAGTCATTTTGATCGTTGCTTATTGTCCTTAATAATTCTGTAATCAAAGATAAAAAACTTCGGAAATTCGTTTTTCTTGTCAAAAATCATGTTGACATGTAAGTTTCTAAATTCAAAAATTTTACCTTCTGAAACTTCAAACTGCCATAACTTTGTCAAAACTGATCCGATTTACATTTCTAAAGTCATTTTGATCGTTTTTTAATGTCCTTAATAATTCTGTAATCAAAGATGAAAAACTTCGGGATTTTAGTTTTTTTGTCAAAAGTCATGTTGACAAGTTAGTTTTCAAATTCCAAGGAATTACCTTCTGAGACTTCAAACAGCCATAACTTTGTCAAAACTCATCCGATTTACATTTCCAAAGTCATTTTCATCGTTGTTTATTGTCCTTAATAATTCTGTAATCAAAGTTGTAAAACTTCAGAAATTCAGTTTTTTTGTCAAAAGTCATAATGACAAGGTGGTTTCCAAATCCCCAAAAATTACCTACTGAGGCTTTAAACAGCCATAGCTTTGTCAAAACTGATCCGATTTACATTTCCAAAGTCATTTTGATCGTTGTTTATTGTCCTTTACAATTCTGTTATCAAAGATAAAAAATTTCGGAGATTCGGTTTACATGTCAAAAGTCATAATGAAAAAAAAAATGCCAAATTCCCAAAAATAACCTTCTGAGACTTCAAGCAGCCATGACTTTGTCAAAACTGATCCGATTTACATTTCCAAAGTCATTTTGATCGTTGCTTATTGTCCTTAATAATTCTGTAATCAAAGATAAAAAACTTCGGAGTTTCAGTTTACATGTCAAAAGTCATAATGAAAAAAAAATGCAAAATTCCCAAAAATAACCTTCTGAGACTTCAAGCAGCCATGACTTTGTCAAAACTGATCCGATTTACATTTCCAAAGTCATTTTGATCGTTGTTTATTGTCCTTAATAATTCTGTAATCAAAGCTGAAAAACTTCGGGATTTTAGTTTTTTTGTCAAAAGTCATGTTGACAAGTTAGTATTCATATTCCAAGGAATTACCTTCTGAGACTTCAAACAGCCATAACTTTGTCAAAACTGATCCGATTTACATTTCCAAAGTCATTTTCATCGTTGTTTATTCTCCTTAATAATTCTGTAATCAAAGTTGTAAAACTTCAGAAATTCAGTTTTCTTGTCAAAGTTGGTTTCCAAATCCCCAAAAATTACCTACTGAGGCTTTAAACAGCCATAACTTTGTCAAAACTGATCCGATTTACATTTCCAAAGTCATTTTGATCGTTGTTTATTGTCCTTTATAATTCTGTTATCAAAGATAAAAAACTTCGGAGATTCGGCTTACATGTCAAAAGTCATAATGAAAAAAAAATTGCCAAATTCCAAAAAATAACCTTCTGAGACTTCAAGCAGCCATGACTTTGTCAAAACTGATCCGATTTACATTTCCAAAGTCATTTTGATCGTTGTTTATTGTTCTTAATAATTCTGTAATCAAAGATGAAAAACTTCGGGATTTTAGTTTTTTTGTCAAAAGTCATGTTGAAAAGTTAGTTTTCAAATTCCAAAAAACTAACTTCTGAGACTTCAAACAGCCATAACATTGTCAAAACTGATCCGATTTACATTTCCAAAGTCATTTTGATCGTTGTTTATTGTCCTTAATAATTCTGTAATCAAAGATGAAAAACTAAGGAAATTCGGTCTACTTGTCAAAAGTCATGTTGACATGTAAGTTTCCAAATCCCCGAAAATTACCTACTGAGGCTTTAAACAGCTATAACTTTGTCAAAACTGATCCGATTTACATTTCCAAAGTCATTTTGATCGTTGTTTATTGTCCTTTATAATTCTGTTATCAAAGATAAAAAACTTCGGAGATTCAGTTTACATGTCAAAAGTCATAATGAAAAAAAATTGCCAAATTCCCAAAAATAACCTTCTGAGACTTCAAGCAGCCATAACTTTGTCAAAACTGATCCGATTTACATTTCCAAAGTCATTTTGATCGTTGCTTATTGTCCTTAATAATTATGTAATCAAAGTTGAAAAACTTCGGAAATTCGGTTTACTTGTCAAAAGTCATAATGACGAAATAGTTGCCAAATTCCCAAAAATTACCTTCTGAGATTTCAAATAGCCATGGCTTTGTCAAAACTGATCCGATTTACATTTCCAAAGTCATTTTGATCGTTGCTTATTGTCCTTAATAATTATGTAATCAAAGTTGAAAAACTTCGGAAATTCGGGTTTCTTGTCAAAAGTCATGTTGACATGTTAGCTTTAAAATTCCTAAATTTTACCTTCTGAGACTTTAAACTGCCATAACTCTGTAAAAACTGATCCGATTTACATTTCCAAAGTAATTTTGATAATTCTGTAATCAAAGTTAAAAAACTTCGGAAATTCGGTTTTCTTGTCAAAAGTCATGTTGACATGTTAGCTTTAAAATTCCAAAATTTTACCTTCTGAGACTTCAAACTGCCATAACTTTGTCAAAACTGATCCGATTTACATTTCCGAAGTCATTTTGAGCGTTGTTTATTGTCCTTAATAATTCTGTAATCAAAGTTAAAAACGTCGGAAAATCGGTTAACTTGTCAAAAGTCATGTTGACAAGTTTGTTTCCAAATCCCCAAAAATTACCTTCTGAGACTTCAAACAGCCATAACTTTGTCAGAACTGATCCGATTACCATTTCCAAAGTCATTTTGATAGTTGTTTATTGTCCTTAATAATTCTGTAATCAAAGATAAAAAACTTCGGAGATTCAGTTTACATGTCAAAAGTCATAATGCACAAATAGTTGCCAAATTCCCAAAAATAACCTTCTAAGACTTCAAACAGCCATTACTTTGTCAAAACTGATCCGATTTACATTTCCAAAGTCATTTTGATCGCTGTTTATTGTCCTTAATAATTCTGTAATCTTCGTTGAAAAACGTCGGAAATGCGGTTTACTTGTCAAAAGTCACAATGACAAAAAAGTTGCTAAATTCCCAAATTTTACCTTCTGAGACTTCAAACAGTCATAACTTTGTCAAAACTGATCCGATTTACATTTCCAAAGTCATTTTGATCTTTGTTTATTGTCCTTAATAATTCGGTAATCAAAGTTAAAAAACTTCGAAAATTCAGTTTTCTTGTCAAAATTCATGTTAACAAGTAAGTTTCCAAATCCCCAAAAATTACCTTCTGAGACTTCAAACCGCCATAACTTTGTCAAAACTGATCCGATTTACATTTCCAAAGTCATTTTGATCGTTGCTTATTGTCCTTAATAATTCTGTAATCAAAGTTGAAAAACTTCGGAAATTCGGTTAACATGTCAAAAGTCGTAATGACAAAATAGTTGCCAAATTACCAAATTTTACCTTCTGAGACTTCAAACAGCCATAACTTTGTCAAAACTGATCCGATTTACATTTCCAAGGTCATTTTGATCGTTGTTTATTGTCCTTAATAATTCTGTAATCAAAGTTGAAAAACGTCGGAAATTCGGTTAACTTGTCAAAAGTCATGTTGACAAGTTAGTTTCCAAATCCCAAAAATTACCTTCTGAGACTTCAAACAGCCATAACTTTGTCAAAACTGATCCGATTTACATTTCCAAAGTCATTTTGATCGTTGTTTATTGTCCTTAATAATTCTGTAATCAAAGTTAAAAACTTCGGAAATTCAGTTTTCTTGTCAAAAGTCATGTTGACATGTCAGTTTCCAAATTCCAAAAAATTACCTTCTGAGACTTCAAACCGCCATAACTTTGTCAAAACTGATCCGATTTACATTTCCAAAGTCATTTTGATCGTTGCTTATTGTCCTTAATAATTCTGTAATCAAAGTTAAAAAACTTCAGTAATTCGGTTTACTCGTCAAAAGTCACAATGACAAAAAAAATTGCCAAATTCCCAAATATTACCTTCTGAGACTTCAAACAGTCATAACTTTGTCAAAACTGATCCGATTTACATTTCCAAAGTCATTTTGATCTTTGTTTATTGTCCTTAATTATTCGGTAATCAAAGTTAAAAAACTTCGAAAATTCAGTTTTCTTGTCAAAATTCATGTTAACAAGTAAGTTTCCAAATCCCCAAAAATTACCTTCTGAGACTTCAAACAGCCATTACTTTGTCAAAACTGATCCGATTTACATTTCCAAAGTCATTTTGATCGTTGCTTATTGTCCTTAATAATTCTGTTATCAAAGTTAAAAAACTTCGGAAAATCGGTTAACATGTCAAAAGTCACAATGACAAAATAGTTGCCAAATTCCCAAATTTTACCTTCTGAGACTTCAAACAGCCATAACTTTGTCAAAACTGATCCGATTTACATTTCCTAAGTCATTTTGATCGTTGTTTATTGTCCTTTATAATTCTGTTATCAAAGATAAAAAACTTCGGAGATTCAGTTTACATGTTAAAAGTCATAATGAAAAAAAAATTGCCAAATTCCCAAAAATAACCTTCTGAGACTTCAAGCAGCCATAACTTTGTCAAAACTGCTCCGATTTACATTTCCAAAGTCATTTTGATCGTTGCTTATTGTCCTTAATAATTCTGTAATCAAAGTTGAAAAACTTCGGAAATTCGGTTTACTTGTCAAAAGTCATAATGACGAAATAGTTGCCAAATTCACAAAAATTACCTTCTGAGATTTCAAACAGCCATGGCTTTGTCAAAACTGATCCGATTTACATTTCCAAAGTCATTTTGATCGCTGTTTATTGTCCTTTATAATTGTTATCTAAGTTGAAAAACTTCGGAAATTCGGGTTTCTTGTCAAAAGTCATGTTGACATGTTAGCTTTAAAATTCCTAAATTTTACCTTCTGAGACTTTAAACTGCCATAACTCTGTAAAAACTGATCCGATTTACATTTCCAAAGTAATTTTGATAATTCTGTAATCAAAGTTAAAAAACTTCGGAAATTCGGTTTTCTTGTCAAAAGTCATGTTGACATGTTAGCTTTAAAATTCCAAAATTTTACCTTCTGAGACTTCAAACTGCCATAACTTTGTCAAAACTGATCCGATTTACATTTCCAAAGTCATTTTGAGCGTTGTTTATTGTCCTTAATAATTCTGTAATCAAAGTTAAAAACGTCGGAAAATCGGTTAACTTGTCAAAAGTCATGTTGACAAGTTTGTTTCCAAATCCCCAAAAATTACCTTCTGAGACTTCAAACAGCCATAACTTTGTCAAAACTGATCCGATTACCATTTCCAAAGTCATTTTGATAGTTGTTTATTGTCCCTAATAATTCTGTAATCAAAGATAAAAAACTTCGGAGATTCAGTTTACATGTCAAAAGTCATAATGAAAAAATAGTTGCCAAATTCCCAAAAATAACCTTCTAAGACTTCAAACAGCCATTACTTTGTCAAAACTGATCCGATTTACATTTCCAAAATCATTTTGATAGTTGTTTATTGTCCTTAATAATTCTGTAATCAAAGTTAAAAAACTTCGAAAATTCAGTTTTCTTGTCAAAATTCATGTTGACAAGTAAGTTTCCAAAGCCCCAAAAAATTACCTTCTGAGACTTCAAACAGCCATAACTTTGTCAAAACTGATCCGATTTACATTTCCAAAGTCATTTTGATCGTTGCTTATTGTCCTTAATAATTCTGTAATCAAAGTTAAAAAACTTCGGAGATTCAGTTTACATGTCAAAAGTCATAATGAAAAAAAAATTGCCAATTTCCCAAAAATAACCTTCTGAGACTTCAAACAGCCATAACTTTGTCAAAACTGATCCGATTTACATTTCCAAAGTCATTTTGATCGCTGTTTATTGTCCTTAATAATTCTGTAATCAAAGTTGAAAAACTTCGGAAATTCGTTTTTCTTGTCAAAAATCATGTTGACATGTAAGTTTCTAAATTCAAAAATTTTACCTTCTGAAACTTCAAACTGCCATAACTTTGTCAAAACTGATCCGATTTACATTTCCAAAGTCATTTTGATCGCTGTTTATTGTCCTTAATAATTCTGTAATCTTCGTTGAAAAACGTCGGAAATGCGGTTTACTTGTCAAAAGTCACAATGACAAAAAAGTTGCTAAATTCCCAAATTTTACCTTCTGAGACTTCAAACAGTCATAACTTTGTCAAAACTGATCCGATTTACATTTCCAAAGTCATTTTGATCTTTGTTTATTGTCCTTAATTATTCTGTAATCTTGTCAAAAGTCATGTTGACAAGTTAGTTTCCAAATCCCCAAAAATTACCTTCTGAGACTTCAAACAGCCATAACTTTGTCAAAACTGATCCGATTTACATTTCCAAAGTCATTTTGATCGTTGTTTATTGTCCTTAATAAATCTGTAATCAAAATTGAAAAACTTCGGAAATTCGGTTAACATGTCAAAAGTCGTAATGACAAAATAGTTGCCAAATTACGAAAAATAACCTTATGAGATTTCAAACAGCCAGAACTTTGTCAAAACTGATCCGATTTACATTTCCGAGGTCATTTTGATCGTTGTTTATTGTCCTTAATAATTCTGTAATCAAAGTTAAAAACGTCGGAAATTCGGTTAACTTGTCAAAAGTCATGTTGACAAGTTTGTTTCCAAATCCCCAAAAATTACCTTCTGAGACTTCAAACAGCCATAGCTTTTTCAAAACTGATCCGATTTACATTTCCAAAGTCATTTTGATCGTTGCTTATTGTCCTTAATAATTCTGTAATCAAAGTTAAAAACTTCGGAAATTCAGTTTTCTTGTCAAAAGTCATGTTGACATGTCAGTTTCCAAATTCCAAAAAATTACCTTCTGAGACTTCAAACCGCCATAACTTTGTCAAAACTGATCCGATTTACATTTCCAAAGTCATTTTGATCGTTGCTTATTGTCCTTAATAATTCTGTAATCAAAGTTAAAAAACTTCAGTAATTCGGTTTACTCGTCAAAAGTCACAATGACAAAAAAATTGCCAAATTCCCAAATATTACCTTCTGAGACTTCAAACAGTCATAACTTTGTCAAAACTGATCCGATTTACATTTCCAAAGTCATTTTGATCTTTGTTTATTGTCCTTAATTATTCGGTAATCAAAGTTAAAAAACTTCGAAAATTCAGTTTTCTTGTCAAAATTCATGTTAACAAGTAAGTTTCCAAATCCCCAAAAATTACCTTCTGAGACTTCAAACAGCCATTACTTTGTCAAAACTGATCCGATTTACATTTCCAAAGTCATTTTGATCGTTGCTTATTGTCCTTAATAATTCTGTTATCAAAGTTAAAAAACTTCGGAAAATCGGTTAACATGTCAAAAGTCACAATGACAAAATAGTTGCCAAATTCCCAAATTTTACCTTCTGAGACTTCAAACAGCCATAACTTTGTCAAAACTGATCCGATTTACATTTCCTAAGTCATTTTGATCGTTGTTTATTGTCCTTTATAATTCTGTTATCAAAGATAAAAAACTTCGGAGATTCAGTTTACATGTTAAAAGTCATAATGAAAAAAAAATTGCCAAATTCCCAAAAATAACCTTCTGAGACTTCAAGCAGCCATAACTTTGTCAAAACTGCTCCGATTTACATTTCCAAAGTCATTTTGATCGTTGCTTATTGTCCTTAATAATTCTGTAATCAAAGTTGAAAAACTTCGGAAATTCGGTTTACTTGTCAAAAGTCATAATGACGAAATAGTTGCCAAATTCACAAAAATTACCTTCTGAGATTTCAAACAGCCATGGCTTTGTCAAAACTGATCCGATTTACATTTCCAAAGTCATTTTGATCGCTGTTTATTGTCCTTTATAATTGTTATCTAAGTTGAAAAACTTCGGAAATTCGGGTTTCTTGTCAAAAGTCATGTTGACATGTTAGCTTTAAAATTCCTAAATTTTACCTTCTGAGACTTTAAACTGCCATAACTCTGTAAAAACTGATCCGATTTACATTTCCAAAGTAATTTTGATAATTCTGTAATCAAAGTTAAAAAACTTCGGAAATTCGGTTTTCTTGTCAAAAGTCATGTTGACATGTAAGCTTTAAAATTCCAAAATTTTACCTTCTGAGACTTCAAACTGCCATAACTTTGTCAAAACTGATCCGATTTACATTTCCAAAGTCATTTTGAGCGTTGTTTATTGTCCTTAATAATTCTGTAATCAAAGTTAAAAACGTCGGAAAATCGGTTAACTTGTCAAAAGTCATGTTGACAAGTTTGTTTCCAAATCCCCAAAAATTACCTTCTGAGACTTCAAACAGCCATAACTTTGTCAAAACTGATCCGATTACCATTTCCAAAGTCATTTTGATAGTTGTTTATTGTCCCTAATAATTCTGTAATCAAAGATAAAAAACTTCGGAGATTCAGTTTACATGTTAAAAGTCATAATGAAAAAATAGTTGCCAAATTCCCAAAAATAACCTTCAAAGACTTCAAACAGCCATTACTTTGTCAAAACTGATCCGATTTACATTTCCAAAATCATTTTGATAGTTGTTTATTGTCCTTAATAATTCTGTAATCAAAGTTAAAAAACTTCGAAAATTCAGTTTTCTTGTCAAAATTCATGTTGACAAGTAAGTTTCCAAAGCCCCAAAAAATTACCTTCTGAGACTTCAAACAGCCATAACTTTGTCAAAACTGATCCGATTTACATTTCCAAAGTCATTTTGATCGTTGCTTATTGTCCTTAATAATTCTGTAATCAAAGTTAAAAAACTTCGGAGATTCAGTTTACATGTCAAAAGTCATAATGAAAAAAAAATTGCCAATTTCCCAAAAATAACCTTCTGAGACTTCAAACAGCCATAACTTTGTCAAAACTGATCCGATTTACATTTCTAAAGTCATTTTGATCGCTGTTTATTGTCCTTAATAATTCTGTAATCAAAGTTGAAAAACTTCGGAAATTCGTTTTTCTTGTCAAAAATCATGTTGACATGTAAGTTTCTAAACTCAAAAATTTTACCTTCTGAAACTTCAAACTGCCATAACTTTGTCAAAACTGATCCGATTTACATTTCCAAAGTCATTTTGATCGTTGTTTATTGTCCTTAATAATTCTGTAATCAAAGTTAAAAAACTTCGGAGATTCAGTTTACATGTCAAAAGTCATAATGAAAAAAAAATTGCCAATTTCCCAAAAATAACCTTCTGAGACTTCAAACAGCCATAACTTTGTCAAAACTGATCCGATTTACATTTCTAAAGTCATTTTGATCGCTGTTTATTGTCCTTAATAATTCTGTAATCAAAGTTGAAAAACTTCGGAAATTCGTTTTTCTTGTCAAAAATCATGTTGACATGTAAGTTTCTAAATTCAAAAATTTTACCTTCTGAAACTTCAAACTGCCATAACTTTGTCAAAACTGATCCGATTTACATTTCCAAAGTCATTTTGATCGTTGTTTATTGTCCTTAATAATTCTGTAATCAAAGTTAAAAAACTTCGGAGATTCAGTTTACATGTCAAAAGTCATAATGAAAAAAAAATTGCCAATTTCCCAAAAATAACCTTCTGAGACTTCAAACAGCCATAACTTTGTCAAAACTGATCCGATTTACATTTCTAAAGTCATTTTGATCGCTGTTTATTGTCCTTAATAATTCTGTAATCAAAGTTGAAAAACTTCGGAAATTCGTTTTTCTTGTCAAAAATCATGTTGACATGTAAGTTTCTAAATTCAAAAATTTTACCTTCTGAAACTTCAAACTGCCATAACTTTGTCAAAACTGATCCGATTTACATTTCCAAAGTCATTTTGATCGTTGTTTATTGTCCTTAATAATTCTGTAATCAAAGTTAAAAAACTTCGGAGATTCAGTTTACATGTCAAAAGTCATAATGAAAAAAAATTGCCAATTTCCCAAAAATAACCTTCTGAGACTTCAAACAGCCATAACTTTGTCAAAACTGATCCGATTTACATTTCTAAAGTCATTTTGATCGCTGTTTATTGTCCTTAATAATTATGTAATCAAAGTTGAAAAACTTCGGAAATTCGGGTTTCTTGTCAAAAGTCATGTTGACATGTTAGCTTTAAAATTCCTAAATTTTACCTTCTGAGACTTTAAACTGCCATAACTCTGTAAAAACTGATCCGATTTACATTTCCAAAGTAATTTTGATAATTCTGTAATCAAAGTTAAAAAACTTCGGAAATTCAGTTTTCTTGTCAAAATTCATGTTGACAAGTAAGTTTCCAAATCCCCAAAAATTACCTTCTGAGACTTCAAACAGCCATAACTTTGTCAAAACTGATCCGATTACCATTTCCAAAGTCATTTTGATAGTTGTTTATTGTCCCTAATAATTCTGTAATCAAAGATAAAAAACTTCGGAGATTCAGTTTACATGTCAAAAGTCATAATGAAAAAATAGTTGCCAAATTCCCAAAAATAACCTTCAAAGACTTCAAACAGCCATTACTTTGTCAAAACTGATCCGATTTACATTTCCAAAACCATTTTGATAGTTGTTTATTGTCCTTAATAATTCTGTAATCAAAGTTAAAAAACTTCGAAAATTCAGTTTTCTTGTCAAAATTCATGTTGACAAGTAAGTTTCCAAAGCCCCAAAAAATTACCTTCTGAGACTTCAAACAGCCATAACTTTGTCAAAACTGATCCGATTTACATTTCCAAAGTCATTTTGATCGTTGCTTATTGTCCTTAATAATTCTGTAATCAAAGTTAAAAAACTTCGGAGATTCAGTTTACATGTCAAAAGTCATAATGAAAAAAAAATTGCCAATTTCCCAAAAATAACCTTCTGAGACTTCAAACAGCCATAACTTTGTCAAAACTGATCCGATTTACATTTCTAAAGTCATTTTGATCGCTGTTTATTGTCCTTAATAATTCTGTAATCAAAGTTGAAAAACTTCGGAAATTCGTTTTTCTTGTCAAAAATCATGTTGACATGTAAGTTTCTAAACTCAAAAATTTTACCTTCTGAAACTTCAAACTGCCATAACTTTGTCAAAACTGATCCGATTTACATTTCCAAAGTCATTTTGATCGTTGTTTATTGTCCTTAATAATTCTGTAATCAAAGTTAAAAAACTTCGGAGATTCAGTTTACATGTCAAAAGTCATAATGAAAAAAAAATTGCCAATTTCCCAAAAATAACCTTCTGAGACTTCAAACAGCCATAACTTTGTCAAAACTGATCCGATTTACATTTCTAAAGTCATTTTGATCGCTGTTTATTGTCCTTAATAATTCTGTAATCAAAGTTGAAAAACTTCGGAAATTCGTTTTTCTTGTCAAAAATCATGTTGACATGTAAGTTTCTAAACTCAAAAATTTTACCTTCTGAAACTTCAAACTGCCATAACTTTGTCAAAACTGATCCGATTTACATTTCCAAAGTCATTTTGATCGTTGTTTATTGTCCTTAATAATTCTGTAATCAAAGTTAAAAAACTTCGGAGATTCAGTTTACATGTCAAAAGTCATAATGAAAAAAAAATTGCCAATTTCCCAAAAATAACCTTCTGAGACTTCAAACAGCCATAACTTTGTCAAAACTGATCCGATTTACATTTCTAAAGTCATTTTGATCGCTGTTTATTGTCCTTAATAATTCTGTAATCAAAGTTGAAAAACTTCGGAAATTCGTTTTTCTTGTCAAAAGTCATGTTGACATGTAAGTTTCTAAATTCAAAAATTTTACCTTCTGAAACTTCAAACTGCCATAACTTTGTCAAAACTGATCCGATTTACATTTCCAAAGTCATTTTGATCGTTGTTTATTGTCCTTAATAATTCTGTAATCAAAGTTAAAATACTTCGGAGATTCAGTTTACATGTCAAAAGTCATAATGAAAAAAAAATTGCCAATTTCCCAAAAATAACCTTCTGAGACTTCAAACAGCCATAACTTTGTCAAAACTGATCCGATTTACATTTCTAAAGTCATTTTGATCGCTGTTTATTGTCCTTAATAATTCTGTAATCAAAGTTAAAAAACTTCGGAAATTCGGTTTTCTTGTCAAAAGTCATGTTGACATGTTAGCTTTAAAATTCCAAAATTTTACCTTCTGAGACTTCAAACTGCCATAACTTTGTCAAAACTGATCCGATTTACATTTCCAAAGTCATTTTGAGCGTTGTTTATTGTCCTTAATAATTCTGTAATCTTGTCAAAAGTCATGTTGACAAGTTTGTTTCCAAATCCCCAAAAATTACCTTCTGAGACTTCAAACAGCCATAACTTTGTCAAAACTGATCCGATTACCATTTCCAAAGTCATTTTGATAGTTGTTTATTGTCCCTAATAATTCTGTAATCAAAGATAAAAAACTTCGGAGATTCAGTTTACATGTCAAAAGTCATAATGAAAAAATAGTTGCCAAATTCCCAAAAATAACCTTCAAAGACTTCAAACAGCCATTACTTTGTCAAAACTGATCCGATTTACATTTCCAAAACCATTTTGATAGTTGTTTATTGTCCTTAATAATTCTGTAATCAAAGTTAAAAAACTTCGAAAATTCAGTTTTCTTGTCAAAAGTCATGTTGACAAATAAGTTTCCAAAGCCCCAAAAAATTACCTTCTGAGACTTCAAACAGCCATAACTTTGTCAAAACTGATCCGATTTACATTTCCAAAGTCATTTTGATCGTTGCTTATTGTCCTTAATAATTCTGTAATCAAAGTTAAAAAACTTCGGAGATTCAGTTTACATGTCAAAAGTCATAATGAAAAAAAAATTGCCAATTTCCCAAAAATAACCTTCTGAGACTTCAAACAGCCATAACTTTGTCAAAACTGATCCGATTTACATTTCTAAAGTCATTTTGATCGCTGTTTATTGTCCTTAATAATTCTGTAATCAAAGTTGAAAAACTTCGGAAATTCGTTTTTCTTGTCAAAAATCATGTTGACATGTAAGTTTCTAAACTCAAAAATTTTACCTTCTGAAACTTCAAACTGCCATAACTTTGTCAAAACTGATCCGATTTACATTTCCAAAGTCATTTTGATCGTTGTTTATTGTCCTTAATAATTCTGTAATCAAAGTTAAAAAACTTCGGAGATTCAGTTTACATGTCAAAAGTCATAATGAAAAAAAAATTGCCAATTTCCCAAAAATAACCTTCTGAGACTTCAAACAGCCATAACTTTGTCAAAACTGATCCGATTTACATTTCTAAAGTCATTTTGATCGCTGTTTATTGTCCTTAATAATTCTGTAATCAAAGTTGAAAAACTTCGGAAATTCGTTTTTCTTGTCAAAAATCATGTTGACATGTAAGTTTCTAAATTCAAAAATTTTACCTTCTGAAACTTCAAACTGCCATAACTTTGTCAAAACTGATCCGATTTACATTTCCAAAGTCATTTTGATCGTTGTTTATTGTCCTTAATAATTCTGTAATCAAAGTTAAAAAACTTCGGAGATTCAGTTTACATGTCAAAAGTCATAATGAAAAAAAAATTGCCAATTTCCCAAAAATAACCTTCTGAGACTTCAAACAGCCATAACTTTGTCAAAACTGATCCGATTTACATTTCTAAAGTCATTTTGATCGCTGTTTATTGTCCTTAATAATTCTGTAATCAAAGTTGAAAAACTTCGGAAATTCGTTTTTCTTGTCAAAAATCATGTTGACATGTAAGTTTCTAAATTCAAAAATTTTACCTTCTGAAACTTCAAACTGCCATAACTTTGTCAAAACTGATCCGATTTACATTTCCAAAGTCATTTTGATCGTTGTTTATTGTCCTTAATAATTCTGTAATCAAAGTTAAAAAACTTCGGAGATTCAGTTTACATGTCAAAAGTCATAATGAAAAAAAATTGCCAATTTCCCAAAAATAACCTTCTGAGACTTCAAACAGCCATAACTTTGTCAAAACTGATCCGATTTACATTTCTAAAGTCATTTTGATCGCTGTTTATTGTCCTTAATAATTATGTAATCAAAGTTGAAAAACTTCGGAAATTCGGGTTTCTTGTCAAAAGTCATGTTGACATGTTAGCTTTAAAATTCCTAAATTTTACCTTCTGAGACTTTAAACTGCCATAACTCTGTAAAAACTGATCCGATTTACATTTCCAAAGTAATTTTGATAATTCTGTAATCAAAGTTAAAAAACTTCGGAAATTCAGTTTTCTTGTCAAAATTCATGTTGACAAGTAAGTTTCCAAATCCCCAAAAATTACCTTCTGAGACTTCAAACAGCCATAACTTTGTCAAAACTGATCCGATTACCATTTCCAAAGTCATTTTGATAGTTGTTTATTGTCCCTAATAATTCTGTAATCAAAGATAAAAAACTTCGGAGATTCAGTTTACATGTCAAAAGTCATAATGAAAAAATAGTTGCCAAATTCCCAAAAATAACCTTCAAAGACTTCAAACAGCCATTACTTTGTCAAAACTGATCCGATTTACATTTCCAAAACCATTTTGATAGTTGTTTATTGTCCTTAATAATTCTGTAATCAAAGTTAAAAAACTTCGAAAATTCAGTTTTCTTGTCAAAATTCATGTTGACAAGTAAGTTTCCAAAGCCCCAAAAAATTACCTTCTGAGACTTCAAACAGCCATAACTTTGTCAAAACTGATCCGATTTACATTTCCAAAGTCATTTTGATCGTTGCTTATTGTCCTTAATAATTCTGTAATCAAAGTTAAAAAACTTCGGAGATTCAGTTTACATGTCAAAAGTCATAATGAAAAAAAAATTGCCAATTTCCCAAAAATAACCTTCTGAGACTTCAAACAGCCATAACTTTGTCAAAACTGATCCGATTTACATTTCTAAAGTCATTTTGATCGCTGTTTATTGTCCTTAATAATTCTGTAATCAAAGTTGAAAAACTTCGGAAATTCGTTTTTCTTGTCAAAAATCATGTTGACATGTAAGTTTCTAAACTCAAAAATTTTACCTTCTGAAACTTCAAACTGCCATAACTTTGTCAAAACTGATCCGATTTACATTTCCAAAGTCATTTTGATCGTTGTTTATTGTCCTTAATAATTCTGTAATCAAAGTTAAAAAACTTCGGAGATTCAGTTTACATGTCAAAAGTCATAATGAAAAAAAAATTGCCAATTTCCCAAAAATAACCTTCTGAGACTTCAAACAGCCATAACTTTGTCAAAACTGATCCGATTTACATTTCTAAAGTCATTTTGATCGCTGTTTATTGTCCTTAATAATTCTGTAATCAAAGTTGAAAAACTTCGGAAATTCGTTTTTCTTGTCAAAAATCATGTTGACATGTAAGTTTCTAAATTCAAAAATTTTACCTTCTGAAACTTCAAACTGCCATAACTTTGTCAAAACTGATCCGATTTACATTTCCAAAGTCATTTTGATCGTTGTTTATTGTCCTTAATAATTCTGTAATCAAAGTTAAAATACTTCGGAGATTCAGTTTACATGTCAAAAGTCATAATGAAAAAAAAATTGCCAATTTCCCAAAAATAACCTTCTGAGACTTCAAACAGCCATAACTTTGTCAAAACTGATCCGATTTACATTTCTAAAGTCATTTTGATCGCTGTTTATTGTCCTTAATAATTCTGTAATCAAAGTTGAAAAACTTCGGAAATTCGTTTTTCTTGTCAAAAATCATGTTGACATGTAAGTTTCTAAATTCAAAAATTTTACCTTCTGAAACTTCAAACTGCCATAACTTTGTCAAAACTGATCCGATTTACATTTCCAAAGTCATTTTGATCGTTGTTTATTGTCCTTAATAATTCTGTAATCAAAGTTAAAAAACTTCGGAGATTCAGTTTACATGTCAAAAGTCATAATGAAAAAAAAATTGCCAATTTCCCAAAAATAACCTTCTGAGACTTCAAACAGCCATAACTTTGTCAAAACTGATCCGATTTACATTTCTAAAGTCATTTTGATCGCTGTTTATTGTCCTTAATAATTATGTAATCAAAGTTGAAAAACTTCGGAAATTCGGGTTTCTTGTCAAAAGTCATGTTGACATGTTAGCTTTAAAATTCCTAAATTTTACCTTCTGAGACTTTAAACTGCCATAACTCTGTAAAAACTGATCCGATTTACATTTCCAAAGTAATTTTGATAATTCTGTAATCAAAGTTAAAAAACTTCGGAAATTCAGTTTTCTTGTCAAAATTCATGTTGACAAGTAAGTTTCCAAAGCCCCAAAAAATTACCTTCTGAGACTTCAAACAGCCATAACTTTGTCAAAACTGATCCGATTTACATTTCCAAAGTCATTTTGATCGTTGTTTATTGTCCTTAATAATTCTGTAATCAAAGTTAAAAAAACTTCGGAGATTCAGTTTACATGTCAAAAGTCATAATGAAAAAAAAATTGCCAATTTCCCAAAAATAACCTTCTGAGACTTCAAACAGCCATAACTTTGTCAAAACTGATCCGATTTACATTTCTAAAGTCATTTTGATCGCTGTTTATTGTCCTTAATAATTCTGTAATCAAAGTTGAAAAACTTCGGAAATTCGTTTTTCTTGTCAAAAATCATGTTCACATGTAAGTTTCTAAATTCAAAAATTTTACCTTCTGAAACTTCAAACTGCCATAACTTTGTCAAAACTGATCCGATTTACATTTCCGAAGTCATTTTGAGCGTTGTTTATTGTCCTTAATAATTCTGTAATCAAAGTTTAAAACGTCGGAAAATCGGTTAACTTGTCAAAAGTCATGTTGACAAGTTTGTTTCCAAATCCCCAAAAATTACCTTCTGAGACTTCAAACAGAAATAACTTTGTCAGAACTGATCCGATTACCATTTCCAAAGTCATTTTGATAGTTGTTTATTGTCCTTAATAATTCTGTAATCAAAGATAAAAAACTTCGGAGATTCAGTTTACATGTCAAAAGTCATAATGAACAAATAGTTGCCAAATTCCCAAAAATAACCTTCTAAGACTTCAAACAGCCATTACTTTGTCAAAACTGATCCGATTTACATTTCCAAAGTCATTTTGATCGCTGTTTATTGTCCGTAATAATTCTGTAATCTTCGTTGAAAAACGTCGGAAAGGCGGTTTACTTGTCAAAAGTCACAATGACAAAAAAGTTGCTAAATTCCCAAATTTTACCTTCTGAGACTTCAAACAGTCATAACTTTGTCAAAACTGATCCGATTTACATTTCCAAAGTCATTTTGATCTTTGTTTATTGTCCTTAATTATTCGGTAATCAAAGTTAAAAAACTTCGAAAATTCAGTTTTCTTGTCAAAATTCATGTTAACAAGTAAGTTTCCAAATCCCCAAAAATTACCTTCTGAGACTTCAAACAGCCATTACTTTGTCAAAACTGATCCGATTTACATTTCCAAAGTCATTTTGATCGTTGCTTATTGTCCTTAATAATTCTGTTATCAAAGTTAAAAAACTTCGGAAAATCGGTTAACATGTCAAAAGTCACAATGACAAAATAGTTGCCAAATTCCCAAATTTTACCTTCTGAGACTTCAAACAGCCATAACTTTGTCAAAACTGATCCGATTTACATTTCCGAGGTCATTTTGATCGTTGTTTATTGTCCTTAATAATTCTGTAATCAAAGTTAAAAACGTCGGAAAATCGGTTAACTTGTCAAAAGTCATGTTGACAAGTTTGTTTCCAAACCCCCAAAAATTACCTTCTGAGACTTCAAACAGCCATAGCTTTTTCAAAACTGATCCGATTTACATTTCCAAAGTCATTTTGATCGTTGCTTATTGTCCTTAATAATTCTGTAATCAAAGTTAAAAACTTCGGAAATTCAGTTTTCTTGTCAAAAGTCATGTTGACATGTCAGTTTCCAAATTCCAAAAAATTACCTTCTGAGACTTCAAACCGCCATAACTTTGTCAAAACTGATCCGATTTACATTTTCAAAGTCATTTTGATCGTTGCTTATTGTCCTTAATAATTCTGTAATCAAAGTTAAAAAACTTCAGTAATTCGGGTTACTCGTCAAAAGTCACAATGACAAAAAAAATTGCCAAATTCCCAAATATTACCTTCTGAGACTTCAAACAGTCATAACTTTGTCAAAACTGATCCGATTTACATTTCCAAAGTCATTTTGATCTTTGTTTATTGTCCTTAATTATTCGGTAATCAAAGTTAAAAAACTTCGAAAATTCAGTTTTCTTGTCAAAATTCATGTTAACAAGTAAGTTTCCAAATCCCCAAAAATTACCTTCTGAGACTTCAAACAGCCATTACTTTGTCAAAACTGATCCGATTTACATTTCCAAAGTCATTTTGATCGTTGCTTATTGTCCTTAATAATTCTGTTATCAAAGTTAAAAAACTTCGGAAAATCGGTTAACATGTCAAAAGTCACAATGACAAAATAGTTGCCAAATTCCCAAATTTTACCTTCTGAGACTTCAAACAGCCATAACTTTGTCAAAACTGATCCGATTTACATTTCCAAAGTCATTTTGATCGTTGTTTATTGTCCTTAATAATTCTGTAATCAAAGTTAAAAACGTCGGAAAATCGGTTAACTTGTCAAAAGTCATGTTGACAAGTTTGTTTCCAAACCCCCAAAAATTACCTTCTGAGACTTCAAACAGCCATAGCTTTTGCAAAACTGATCCGATTTACATTTCCAAAGTCATTTTGATCGTTGCTTATTGTCCTTAATAATTCTGTAATCAAAGTTAAAAACTTCGGAAATTCAGTTTTCTTGTCAAAAGTCATGTTGACATGTCAGTTTCCAAATTCCAAAAAATTACCTTCTGAGACTTCAAACCGCCATAACTTTGTCAAAACTGATCCGATTTACATTTCCAAAGTCATTTTGATCGTTGCTTATTGTCCTTAATAATTCTGTAATCAAAGTTAAAAAACTTCAGTAATTCGGGTTACTCGTCAAAAGTCACAATGACAAAAAAATTGCCAAATTCCCAAATATTACCTTCTGAGACTTCAAACAGTCATAACTTTGTCAAAACTGATCCGATTTACATTTCCAAAGTCATTTTGATCTTTGTTTATTGTCCTTAATTATTCGGTAATCAAAGTTAAAAAACTTCGAAAATTCAGTTTTCTTGTCAAAATTCATGTTAACAAGTAAGTTTCCAAATCCCCAAAAATTACCTTCTGAGACTTCAAAGTTAAAAAACTTCGGAAAATCGGTTAACATGTCAAAAGTCACAATGACAAAATAGTTGCCAAATTCCCAAATTTTACCTTCTGAGACTTCAAACAGCCATAACTTTGTCAAAACTGATCCGATTTACATTTCCTAAGTCATTTTGATCGTTGTTTATTGTCCTTTATAATTCTGTTATCAAAGATAAAAAACTTCGGAGATTCAGTTTACATGTTAAAAGTCATAATGAAAAAAAAATTGCCAAATTCCCAAAAATAACCTTCTGAGACTTCAAGCAGCCATAACTTTGTCAAAACTGCTCCGATTTACATTTCCAAAGTCATTTTCATCGTTGTTTATTGTCCTTAATAATTCTGTAATCAAAGTTCTAAAATTTCAGAAATTCAGTTTTCTTGTCAAAAGTCATAATGACAAGTTGGTTTCCAAATCCCCAAAAATTACCTTCTGAGACTTCAAACAACCATTTTTTTGTCAAAACTGATCCGATTTACATTTCTAAAGTCATTTTGATCGTTTTTTAATGTCCTTAATAATTCTGTAATCAAAGATGAAAAACTTCGGGATTTTAGTTTTTTTGTCAAAAGTCATGTTGACAAGTTAGTTTTCAAATTCCAAGGAATTACCTTCTGAGACTTCAAACAGCCATAACTTTGTCAAAACTGATCCGATTTACATTTCCAAAGTCATTTTCATCGTTGTTTATTGTCCTTAATAATTCTGTAATCAAAGTTCTAAAATTTCAGAAATTCAGTTTTCTTGTCAAAAGTCATAATGACAAGTTGGTTTCCAAATCCCCAAAAATTACCTTCTGAGACTTCAAACAACCATTTTTTTGTCAAAACTGATCCGATTTACATTTCTAAAGTCATTTTGATCGTTTTTTAATGTCCTTAATAATTCTGTAATCAAAGATGAAAAACTTCGGGATTTTAGTTTTTTTGTCAAAAGTCATGTTGACAAGTTAGTTTTCAAATTCCAAGGAATTACCTTCTGAGACTTCAAACAGCCATAACTTTGTCAAAACTGATCCGATTTACATTTCCAAAGTCATTTTGATCGTTGTTTATTGTCCTTTATAATTCTGTTATCAAAGATAAAAAACTTCGGAGATTCAGTTTACATGTTAAAAGTCATAATGAAAAAAAAATTGCCAAATTCCCAAAAATAACCTTCTGAGACTTCAAGCAGCCATAACTTTGTCAAAACTGCTCCGATATACATTTCCAAAGTCATTTTGATCGTTGCTTATTGTCCTTAATAATTCTGTTATCAAAGATAAATAACTTCGGAGATTCGGTTTACATGTCAAAAGTCATAATGAAAAAAAAATTGCCAAATTCCCAAAAATAACCTTCTGAGACTTCAAGCAGCCATGACTTTGTCAAAACTGATCCGATTTACATTTCCAAAGACATTTTGATCGTTGCTTATTGTCCTTAATAATTCTGTAATCAAAGATAAAAAACTTCGGAAATTCGTTTTTCTTGTCAAAAATCATGTTGACATGTAAGTTTCTAAATTAAAAAATTTTACCTTCTGAAACTTCAAACTGCCATAACTTTGTCAAAACTAATCCGATTTACATTTCTAAAGTCATTTTGATCGTTTTTTAATGTCCTTAATAATTCTGTAATCAAAGATGAAAAACTTCGGGATTTTAGTTTTTTTGTCAAAAGTCATGTTGACAAGTTAGTTTTCAAATTCCAAGGAATTACCTTCTGAGACTTCAAACAGCCATAACTTTGTCAAAACTCATCCGATTTACATTTCCAAAGTCATTTTCATCGTTGTTTATTGTCCTTAATAATTCTGTAATCAAAGTTGTAAAACTTCAGAAATTCAGTTTTTTTGTCAAAAGTCATAATGACAAGGTGGTTTCCAAATCCCCAAAAATTACCTACTGAGGCTTTAAACAGCCATAGCTTTGTCAAAACTGATCCGATTTACATTTCCAAAGTCATTTTGATCGTTGTTTATTGTCCTTTACAATTCTGTTATCAAAGATAAAAAATTTCGGAGATTCGGTTTACATGTCAAAAGTCATAATGAAAAAAAAAATGCCAAATTCTCAAAAATAACCTTCTGAGACTTCAAGCAGCCATGACTTTGTCAAAACTGATCCGATTTACATTTCCAAAGTCATTTTGATCGTTGCTTATTGTCCTTAATAATTCTGTAATCAAAGATAAAAAACTTCGGAGTTTCAGTTTATATGTCAAAAGTCATAATGAAAAAAAAAATGCAAAATTCCCAAAAATAACCTTCTGAGACTTCAAGCAGCCATGACTTTGTCAAAACTGATCCGATTTACATTTCCAAAGTCATTTTGATCGTTGTTTATTGTCCTTAATAATTCTGTAATCAAAGCTGAAAAACTTCGGGATTTTAGTTTTTTTGTCAAAAGTCATGTTGACAAGTTAGTTTTCATATTCCAAGGAATTACCTTCTGAGACTTCAAACAGCCATAACTTTGTCAAAACTGATCCGATTTACATTTCCAAAGTCATTTTCATCGTTGTTTATTCTCCTTAATAATTCTGTAATCAAAGTTGTAAAACTTCAGAAATTCAGTTTTCTTGTCAAAGTTGGTTTCCAAATCCCCAAAAATTACCTACTGAGGCTTTAAACAGCCATAACTTTGTCAAAACTGATCCGATTTACATTTCCAAAGTCATTTTGATCGTTGTTTATTGTCCTTTATAATTCTGTTATCAAAGATAAAAAACTTCGGAGATTCGGCTTACATGTCAAAAGTCATAATGAAAAAAAAATTGCCAAATTCCAAAAAATAACCTTCTGAGACTTCAAGCAGCCATGACTTAGTCAAAACTGATCCGATTTACATTTCCAAAGTCATTTTGATCGTTGTTTATTGTTCTTAATAATTCTGTAATGAAAGATGAAAAACTTCGGGATTTTAGTTTTTTTGTCAAAAGTCATGTTGAAAAGTTAGTTTTCAAATTCCAAAAAACTAACTTCTGAGACTTCAAACAGCCATAATATTGTCAAAACTGATCCGATTTACATTTCCAAAGTCATTTTGATCGTTGTTTATTGTCCTTAATAATTCTGTAATCAAAGATGAAAAACTAAGGAAATTCGGTCTACTTGTCAAAAGTCATGTTGACATGTAAGTTTCCAAATCCCCGAAAATTACCTACTGAGGCTTTAAACAGCTATAACTTTGTCAAAACTGATCCGATTTACATTTCCAAAGTAATTTTGATCGTTGTTTATTGTCCTTTATAATTCTGTTATCAAAGATAAAAAACTTCGGAGATTCAGTTTACATGTCAAAAGTCATAATGAAAAAAAAAATTGACAAATTCCCAAAAATAACCTTCTGAGACTTCAAGCAGCCATAACTTTGTCAAAACTGATCCGATTTACATTTCCAAAGTCATTTTGATCGTTGCTTATTGTCCTTAATAATTATGTAATCAAAGTTGAAAAACTTCGGAAATTCGGTTTACTTGTCAAAAGTCATAATGACGAAATAGTTGCCAAATTCCCAAAAATTACCTTCTGAGATTTCAAACAGCCATGGCTTTGTCAAAACTGATCCGATTTACATTTCCAAAGTCATTTTGATCGTTGCTTATTGTCCTTAATAATTATGTAATCAAAGTTGAAAAACTTCGGAAATTCGGGTTTCTTGTCAAAAGTCATGTTGACATGTTAGCTTTAAAATTCCTAAATTTTACCTTCTGAGACTTTAAACTGCCATAACTCTGTAAAAACTGATCCGATTTACATTTCCAAAGTAATTTTGATAATTCTGTAATCAAAGTTAAAAAACTTCGGAAATTCGGTTTTCTTGTCAAAAGTCATGTTGACATGTTAGCTTTAAAATTCCAAAATTTTACCTTCTGAGACTTCAAACTGCCATAACTTTGTCAAAACTGATCCGATTTACATTTCCGAAGTCATTTTGAGCGTTGTTTATTGTCCTTAATAATTCTGTAATCAAAGTTAAAAACGTCGGAAAATCGGTTAACTTGTCAAAAGTCATGTTGACAAGTTTGTTTCCAAATCCCCAAAAATTACCTTCTGAGACTTCAAACAGCCATAACTTTGTCAGAACTGATCCGATTACCATTTCCAAAGTCATTTTGATAGTTGTTTATTGTCCTTAATAATTCTGTAATCAAAGATAAAAAAACTTCGGAGATTCAGTTTACATGTCAAAAGTCATAATGCACAAATAGTTGCCAAATTCCCAAAAATAACCTTCTAAGACTTCAAACAGCCATTACTTTGTCAAAACTGATCCGATTTACATTTCCAAAGTCATTTTGATCGCTGTTTATTGTCCTTAATAATTCTGTAATCTTCGTTGAAAAACGTCGGAAATGCGGTTTACTTGTCAAAAGTCACAATGACAAAAAAGTTGCTAAATTCCCAAATTTTACCTTCTGAGACTTCAAACAGTCATAACTTTGTCAAAACTGATCCGATTTACATTTCCAAAGTCATTTTGATCTTTGTTTATTGTCCTTAATTATTCGGTAATCAAAGTTAAAAAACTTCGAAAATTCAGTTTTCTTGTCAAAATTCATGTTAACAAGTAAGTTTCCAAATCCCCAAAAATTACCTTCTGAGACTTCAAACAGCCATTACTTTGTCAAAACTGATCCGATTTACATTTCCAAAGTCATTTTGATCGTTGCTTATTGTCCTTAATAATTCTGTTATCAAAGTTAAAAAACTTCGGAAAATCGGTTAACATGTCAAAAGTCACAATGACAAAATAGTTGCCAAATTCCCAAATTTTACCTTCTGAGACTTCAAACAGCCATAACTTTGTCAAAACTGATCCGATTTACATTTCCGAGGTCATTTTGATCGTTGTTTATTGTCCTTAATAATTCTGTAATCAAAGTTAAAAACGTCGGAAAATCGGTTAACTTGTCAAAAGTCATGTTGACAAGTTTGTTTCCAAACCCCCAAAAATTACCTTCTGAGACTTCAAACAGCCATAGCTTTTTCAAAACTGATCCTATTTACATTTTCAAAGTCATTTTGATCGTTGCTTATTGTCCTTAATAATTCTGTAATCAAAGTTAAAAAACTTCAGTAATTCGGTTTACTCGTCAAAAGTCATAATGACAAAAAAATTGCCAAATTCCCAAATATTACCTTCTGAGACTTCAAACAGTCATAACTTTGTCAAAACTGATCCGATTTACATTTCCAAAGTCATTTTGATCTTTGTTTATTGTCCTTAATTATTCGGTAATCAAAGTTAAAAAACTTCGAAAATTCAGTTTTCTTGTCAAAATTCATGTTAACAAGTAAGTTTCCAAATCCCCAAAAATTACCTTCTGAGACTTCAAACAGCCATTACTTTGTCAAAACTGATCCGATTTACATTTCCAAAGTCATTTTGATCGTTGCTTATTGTCCTTAATAATTGTGTTATCAAAGTTAAAAAACTTCGGAAAATCGGTTAACATGTCAAAAGTCACAATGACAAAATAGTTGCCAAATTCCCAAATTTTACCTTCTGAGACTTCAAACAGCCATAACTTTGTCAAAACTGATCCGATTTACATTTCCTAAGTCATTTTGATCGTTGTTTATTGTCCTTTATAATTCTGTTATCAAAGATAAAAAACTTCGGAGATTCAGTTTACATGTTAAAAGTCATAATGAAAAAAAAATTGCCAAATTCCCAAAAATAACCTTCTGAGACTTCAAGCAGCCATAACTTTGTCAAAACTGCTCCGATTTACATTTCCAAAGTCATTTTGATCGTTGCTTATTGTCCTTAATAATTCTGTAATCAAAGTTGAAAAACTTCGGAAATTCGGTTTACTTGTCAAAAGTCATAATGACGAAATAGTTGCCAAATTCAAAAAAATTAACTTCTGAGATTTCAAACAGCCATGGCTTTGTCAAAAATGATCCGATTTACATTTCCAAAGTCATTTTGATCGCTGTTTATTGTCCTTTATAATTGTTATCTAAGTTGAAAAACTTCGGAAATTCGGGTTTCTTGTCAAAAGTCATGTTGACATGTTAGCTTTTAAATTCCTAAATTTTACCTTCTGAGACTTTAAACTGCCATAACTCTGTAAAAACTGATCCGATTTACATTTCCAAAGTAATTTTGATAATTCTGTAATCAAAGTTAAAAAACTTCGGAAATTCGGTTTTCTTGTCAAAAGTCATGTTGACATGTTAGCTTTAAAATTCCAAAATTTTACCTTCTGAGACTTCAAACTGCCATAACTTTGTCAAAACTGATCCGATTTACATTTCCAAAGTCATTTTGAGCGTTGTTTATTGTCCTTAATAATTCTGTAATCAAAGTTAAAAACGTCGGAAAATCGGTTAACTTGTCAAAAGTCATGTTGACAAGTTTGTTTCCAAATCCCCAAAAATTACCTTCTGAGACTTCAAACAGCCATAACTTTGTCAAAACTGATCCGATTACCATTTCCAAAGTCATTTTGATAGTTGTTTATTGTCCCTAATAATTCTGTAATCAAAGATAAAAAACTTCGGAGATTCAGTTTACATGTCAAAAGTCATAATGAAAAAATAGTTGCCAAATTCCCAAAAATAACCTTCAAAGACTTCAAACAGCCATTACTTTGTCAAAACTGATCCGATTTACATTTCCAAAACCATTTTGATAGTTGTTTATTGTCCTTAATAATTCTGTAATCAAAGTTAAAAAACTTCGAAAATTCAGTTTTCTTGTCAAAATTCATGTTGACAAGTAAGTTTCCAAAGCCCCAAAAAATTACCTTCTGAGACTTCAAACAGCCATAACTTTGTCAAAACTGATCCGATTTACATTTCCAAAGTCATTTTGATCGTTGCTTATTGTCCTTAATAATTCTGTAATCAAAGTTAAAAAACTTCGGAGATTCAGTTTACATGTCAAAAGTCATAATGAAAAAAAAATTGCCAATTTCCCAAAAATAACCTTCTGAGACTTCAAACAGCCATAACTTTGTCAAAACTGATCCGATTTACATTTCTAAAGTCATTTTGATCGCTGTTTATTGTCCTTAATAATTCTGTAATCAAAGTTGAAAAACTTCGGAAATTCGTTTTTCTTGTCAAAAATCATGTTGACATGTAAGTTTCTAAACTCAAAAATTTTACCTTCTGAAACTTCAAACTGCCATAACTTTGTCAAAACTGATCCGATTTACATTTCCAAAGTCATTTTGATCGTTGTTTATTGTCCTTAATAATTCTGTAATCAAAGTTAAAAAACTTCGGAGATTCAGTTTACATGTCAAAAGTCATAATGAAAAAAAAATTGCCAATTTCCCAAAAATAACCTTCTGAGACTTCAAACAGCCATAACTTTGTCAAAACTGATCCGATTTACATTTCTAAAGTCATTTTGATCGCTGTTTATTGTCCTTAATAATTCTGTAATCAAAGTTGAAAAACTTCGGAAATTCGTTTTTCTTGTCAAAAATCATGTTGACATGTAAGTTTCTAAATTCAAAAATTTTACCTTCTGAAACTTCAAACTGCCATAACTTTGTCAAAACTGATCCGATTTACATTTCCAAAGTCATTTTGATCGTTGTTTATTGTCCTTAATAATTCTGTAATCAAAGTTAAAAAACTTCGGAGATTCAGTTTACATGTCAAAAGTCATAATGAAAAAAAAATTGCCAATTTCCCAAAAATAACCTTCTGAGACTTCAAACAGCCATAACTTTGTCAAAACTGATCCGATTTACATTTCTAAAGTCATTTTGATCGCTGTTTATTGTCCTTAATAATTCTGTAATCAAAGTTGAAAAACTTCGGAAATTCGTTTTTCTTGTCAAAAATCATGTTGACATGTAAGTTTCTAAATTCAAAAATTTTACCTTCTGAAACTTCAAACTGCCATAACTTTGTCAAAACTGATCCGATTTACATTTCCAAAGTCATTTTGATCGTTGTTTATTGTCCTTAATAATTCTGTAATCAAAGTTAAAAAACTTCGGAGATTCAGTTTACATGTCAAAAGTCATAATGAAAAAAAAATTGCCAATTTCCCAAAAATAACCTTCTGAGACTTCAAACAGCCATAACTTTGTCAAAACTGATCCGATTTACATTTCCAAAGTCATTTTGATCGTTGTTTATTGTCCTTAATAATTATGTAATCAAAGTTGAAAAACTTCGGAAATTCGGGTTTCTTGTCAAAAGTCATGTTGACATGTTAGCTTTAAAATTCCTAAATTTTACCTTCTGAGACTTTAAACTGCCATAACTCTGTAAAAACTGATCCGATTTACATTTCCAAAGTAATTTTGATAATTCTGTAATCAAAGTTAAAAAACTTCGGAAATTCAGTTTTCTTGTCAAAAGTCATGTTGACAAGTAAGTTTCCAAATCCCCAAAAATTACCTTCTGAGACTTCAAACAGCCATAACTTTGTCAAAACTGATCCGATTACCATTTCCAAAGTCATTTTGATAGTTGTTTATTGTCCCTAATAATTCTGTAATCAAAGATAAAAAACTTCGGAGATTCAGTTTACATGTCAAAAGTCATAATGAAAAAATAGTTGCCAAATTCCCAAAAATAACCTTCAAAGACTTCAAACAGCCATTACTTTGTAAACTGATCCGATTTACATTTCCACAGCTATTTTGATAGTTGTTTATTGTCCTTAATAATTCTGTAATCAAAGTTAAAAAACTTCGAAAATTCAGTTTTCTTGTCAAAATTCATGTTGACAAGTAAGTTTCCAAAGCCCCAAAAAATTACCTTCTGAGACTTCAAACAGCCATAACTTTGTCAAAACTGATCCGATTTACATTTCCAAAGTCATTTTGATCGTTGCTTATTGTCCTTAATAATTCTGTAATCAAAGTTAAAAAACTTCGGAGATTCAGTTTACATGTCAAAAGTCATAATGAAAAAAAAATTGCCAATTTCCCAAAAATAACCTTCTGAGACTTCAAACAGCCATAACTTTGTCAAAACTGATCCGATTTACATTTCTAAAGTCATTTTGATCGCTGTTTATTGTCCTTAATAATTCTGTAATCAAAGTTGAAAAACTTCGGAAATTCGTTTTTCTTGTCAAAAATCATGTTGACATGTAAGTTTCTAAACTCAAAAATTTTACCTTCTGAAACTTCAAACTGCCATAACTTTGTCAAAACTGATCCGATTTACATTTCCAAAGTCATTTTGATCGTTGTTTATTGTCCTTAATAATTCTGTAATCAAAGTTAAAAAACTTCGGAGATTCAGTTTACAT
Source organism: Drosophila maculinotata (assembly GCA_035045305.1). Taxonomy (NCBI): domain Eukaryota; kingdom Metazoa; phylum Arthropoda; class Insecta; order Diptera; family Drosophilidae; genus Drosophila; species Drosophila maculinotata. Next base: position 399,082 of record JAWNPD010000602.1, on the reverse strand, counting down.
GTCAAAAGTCATAATGAAAAAAAAATTGCCAATTTCCCAAAAATAACCTTCTGAGACTTCAAACAGCCATAACTTTGTCAAAACTGATCCGATTTACATTTCCAAAGTCATTTTGATCGCTGTTTATTGTCCTTAATAATTCTGTAATCAAAGTTGAAAAACTTCGGAAATTCGTTTTTCTTGTCAAAAATCATGTTGACATGTAAGTTTCTAAATTCAAAAATTTTACCTTCTGAAACTTCAAACTGCCATAACTTTGTCAAAACTGATCCGATTTACATTTCCAAAGTCATTTTGATCGTTGTTTATTGTCCTTAATAATTCTGTAATCAAAGTTAAAAAACTTCGGAGATTCAGTTTACATGTCAAAAGTCATAATGAAAAAAAAATTGCCAATTTCCCAAAAATAACCTTCTGAGACTTCAAACAGCCATAACTTTGTCAAAACTGATCCGATTTACATTTCCAAAGTCATTTTGATCGCTGTTTATTGTCCTTAATAATTCTGTAATCAAAGTTGAAAAACTTCGGAAATTCGTTTTTCTTGTCAAAAATCATGTTGACATGTAAGTTTCTAAATTCAAAAATTTTACCTTCTGAAACTTCAAACTGCCATAACTTTGTCAAAACTGATCCGATTTACATTTCCAAAGTCATTTTGATCGTTGTTTATTGTCCTTAATAATTCTGTAATCAAAGTTAAAAAACTTCGGAGATTCAGTTTACATGTCAAAAGTCATAATGAAAAAAAAATTGCCAATTTCCCAAAAATAACCTTCTGAGACTTCAAACAGCCATAACTTTGTCAAAACTGATCCGATTTACATTTCTAAAGTCATTTTGATCGCTGTTTATTGTCCTTAATAATTATGTAATCAAAGTTGAAAAACTTCGGAAATTCGGGTTTCTTGTCAAAAGTCATGTTGACATGTTAGCTTTAAAATTCCTAAATTTTACCTTCTGAGACTTTAAACTGCCATAACTCTGTAAAAACTGATCCGATTTACATTTCCAAAGTAATTTTGATAATTCTGTAATCAAAGTTAAAAAACTTCGGAAATTCAGTTTTCTTGTCAAAATTCATGTTGACAAGTAAGTTTCCAAAGCCCCAAAAAATTACCTTCTGAGACTTCAAACAGCCATAACTTTGTCAAAACTGATCCGATTTACATTTCCAAAGTCATTTTGATCGTTGTTTATTGTCCTTAATAATTCTGTAATCAAAGTTAAAAAACTTCGGAGATTCAGTTTACATGTCAAAAGTCATAATGAAAAAAAAATTGCCAATTTCCCAAAAATAACCTTCTGAGACTTCAAACAGCCATAACTTTGTCAAAACTGATCCGATTTACATTTCTAAAGTCATTTTGATCGCTGTTTATTGTCCTTAATAATTCTGTAATCAAAGTTGAAAAACTTCGGAAATTCGTTTTTCTTGTCAAAAATCATGTTGACATGTAAGTTTCTAAATTCAAAAATTTTACCTTCTGAAACTTCAAACTGCCATAACTTTGTCAAAACTGATCCGATTTACATTTCCGAAGTCATTTTGAGCGTTGTTTATTGTCCTTAATAATTCTGTAATCAAAGTTAAAAACGTCGGAAAATCGGTTAACTTGTCAAAAGTCATGTTGACAAGTTTGTTTCCAAATCCCCAAAAATTACCTTCTGAGACTTCAAACAGCCATAACTTTGTCAAAACTGATCCGATTTACATTTCCAAAGTCATTTTGATCGTTGTTTATTGTCCTTAATAATTCTGTAATCAAAGTTAAAAAACTTCGGAGATTCAGTTTACATGTCAAAAGTCATAATGAACAAATAGTTGCCAAATTCCCAAAAATAACCTTCTAAGACTTCAAACAGCAATTACTTTGTCAAAACTGATCCGATTTACATTTCCAAAGTCATTTTGATCGCTGTTTATTGTCCGTAATAATTCTGTAATCTTCGTTGAAAAACGTCGGAAAGGCGGTTTACTTGTCAAAAGTCACAATGACAAAAAAGTTGCTAAATTCCCAAATTTTACCTTCTGAGACTTCAAACAGTCATAACTTTGTCAAAACTGATCCGATTTACATTTCCAAAGTCATTTTGATCTTTGTTTATTGTCCTTAATTATTCGGTAATCAAAGTTAAAAAACTTCGAAAATTCAGTTTTCTTGTCAAAATTCATGTTAACAAGTAAGTTTCCAAATCCCCAAAAATTACCTTCTGAGACTTCAAACAGCCATTACTTTGTCAAAACTGATCCGATTTACATTTCCAAAGTCATTTTGATCGTTGCTTATTGTCCTTAATAATTCTGTTATCAAAGTTAAAAAACTTCGGAAAATCGGTTAACATGTCAAAAGTCACAATGACAAAATAGTTGCCAAATTCCCAAATTTTACCTTCTGAGACTTCAAACAGCCATAACTTTGTCAAAACTGATCCGATTTACATTTCCGAGGTCATTTTGATCGTTGTTTATTGTCCTTAATAATTCTGTAATCAAAGTTAAAAACGTCGGAAAATCGGTTAACTTGTCAAAAGTCATGTTGACAAGTTTGTTTCCAAACCCCCAAAAATTACCTTCTGAGACTTCAAACAGCCATAGCTTTTTCAAAACTGATCCGATTTACATTTCCAAAGTCATTTTGATCGTTGCTTATTGTCCTTAATAATTCTGTAATCAAAGTTAAAAACTTCGGAAATTCAGTTTTCTTGTCAAAAGTCATGTTGACATGTCAGTTTCCAAATTCCAAAAATTACCTTCTGAGACTTCAAACCGCCATAACTTTGTCAAAACTGATCCGATTTACATTTCCAAAGTCATTTTGATCGTTGCTTATTGTCCTTAATAATTCTGTAATCAAAGTTAAAAAACTTCAGTAATTCGGTTTACTTGTCAAAAGTCACAATGACAAAAAAATTGCCAAATTCCCAAATATTACCTTCTGAGACTTCAAACAGTCATAACTTTGTCAAAACTGATCCGATTTACATTTCCAAAGTCATTTTGATCTTTGTTTATTGTCCTTAATAATTCTGTAATCAAAGTTAAAAAACTTCGAAAATTCAGTTTTCTTGTCAAAATTCATGTTAACAAGTAAGTTTCCAAATCCCCAAAAATTACCTTCTGAGACTTCAAACAGCCATTACTTTGTCAAAACTGATCCGATTTACATTTCCAAAGTCATTTTGATCGTTGCTTATTGTCCTTAATAATTCTGTTATCAAAGTTAAAAAACTTCGGAAAATCGGTTAACATGTCAAAAGTCACAATGACAAAATAGTTGCCAAATTCCCAAAATTTACCTTCTGAGACTTCAAACAGCCATAACTTTGTCAAAACTGATCCGATTTACATTTCCAAAGTCATTTTGATCGTTGTTTATTGTCCTTAATAATTCTGTAATCAAAGTTAAAAACGTCGGAAAATCGGTTAACTTGTCAAAAGTCATGTTGACAAGTTTGTTTCCAAATTCCCAAAAATTACCTTCTGAGACTTCAAACAGCCATAACTTTTTCAAAACTGATCCGATTTACATTTCCAAAGTCATTTTGATCGTTGCTTATTGTCCTTAATAATTCTGTAATCAAAGTTAAAAACTTCGGAAATTCAGTTTTCTTGTCAAAAGTCATGTTGACATGTCAGTTTCCAAATTCCAAAAAATTACCTTCTGAGACTTCAAACCGCCATAACTTTGTCAAAACTGATCCGATTTACATTTCCAAAGTCATTTTGATCGTTGCTTATTGTCCTTAATAATTCTGTAATCAAAGTTAAAAAACTTCAGTAATTCGGTTTACTCGTCAAAAGTCACAATGACAAAAAAATTGCCAAATTCCCAAATATTACCTTCTGAGACTTCAAACAGTCATAACTTTGTCAAAACTGATCCGATTTACATTTCCAAAGTCATTTTGATCTTTGTTTATTGTCCTTAATTATTCGGTAATCAAAGTTAAAAAACTTCGAAAATTCAGTTTTCTTGTCAAAATTCATGTTAACAAGTAAGTTTCCAAATCCCCAAAAATTACCTTCTGAGACTTCAAAGTTAAAAAACTTCGGAAAATCGGTTAACATGTCAAAAGTCACAATGACAAAATAGTTGCCAAATTCCCAAATTTTACCTTCTGAGACTTCAAACAGCCATAACTTTGTCAAAACTGATCCGATTTACATTTCCTAAGTCATTTTGATCGTTGTTTATTGTCCTTTATAATTCTGTTATCAAAGATAAAAAACTTCGGAGATTCAGTTTACATGTTAAAAGTCATAATGAAAAAAAAATTGCCAAATTCCCAAAAATAACCTTCTGAGACTTCAAGCAGCCATAACTTTGTCAAAACTGCTCCGATTTACATTTCCAAAGTCATTTTGATCGTTGCTTATTGTCCTTAATAATTCTGTAATCAAAGTTGAAAAACTTCGGAAATTCGGTTTACTTGTCAAAAGTCATAATGACGAAATAGTTGCCAAATTCACAAAAATTACCTTCTGAGATTTCAAACAGCCATGGCTTTGTCAAAACTGATCCGATTTACATTTCCAAAGTCATTTTGATCGCTGTTTATTGTCCTTTATAATTGTTATCTAAGTTGAAAAACTTCGGAAATTCGGGTTTCTTGTCAAAAGTCATGTTGACATGTTAGCTTTAAAATTCCTAAATTTTACCTTCTGAGACTTTAAACTGCCATAACTCTGTAAAAACTGATCCGATTTACATTTCCAAAGTAATTTTGATAATTCTGTAATCAAAGTTAAAAAACTTCGGAAATTCGGTTTTCTTGTCAAAAGTCATGTTGACATGTTAGCTTTAAAATTCCAAAATTTTACCTTCTGAGACTTCAAACTGCCATAACTTTGTCAAAACTGATCCGATTTACATTTCCAAAGTGATTTTATCGTTCTTTATTGTCCTTAATTATTCTGTAATCTTGTCAAAAGTCATGTTGACAAGTTTGTTTCCAAATCCCCAAATATTACCTTCTGAGACTTCAAACAGCCATAACTTTGTCAAAACTGATCCGATTACCATTTCCAAAGTCATTTTGATAGTTGTTTATTGTCCCTAATAATTCTGTAATCAAAGATAAAAAACTTCGAAAATTCAGTTTACATGTCAAAAGTCATAATGAAAAAATAGTTGCCAAATTCCCAAAAATAACCTTCAAAGACTTCAAACAGCCATTACTTTGTCAAAACTGATCCGATTTACATTTCCAAAATCATTTTGATAGTTGTTTATTGTCCTTAATAATTCTGTAATCAAAGTTAAAAAACTTCGAAAATTCAGTTTTCTTGTCAAAATTCATGTTGACAAGTAAGTTTCCAAAGCCCCAAAAAATTACCTTCTGAGACTTCAAACAGCCATAACTTTGTCAAAACTGATCCGATTTACATTTCCAAAGTCATTTTGATCGTTGCTTATTGTCCTTAATAATTCTGTAATCAAAGTTAAAAAACTTCGGAGATTCAGTTTACATGTCAAAAGTCATAATGAAAAAAAAATTGCCAATTTCCCAAAAATAACCTTCTGAGACTTCAAACAGCCATAACTTTGTCAAAACTGATCCGATTTACATTTCTAAAGTCATTTTGATCGCTGTTTATTGTCCTTAATAATTCTGTAATCAAAGTTGAAAAACTTCGGAAATTCGTTTTTCTTGTCAAAAATCATGTTGACATGTAAGTTTCTAAATTCAAAAATTTTACCTTCTGAAACTTCAAACTGCCATAACTTTGTCAAAACTGATCCGATTTACATTTCCAAAGTCATTTTGATCGTTGTTTATTGTCCTTAATAATTCTGTAATCAAAGTTAAAAAACTTCGGAGATTCAGTTTACATGTCAAAAGTCATAATGAAAAAAAAATTGCCAAATTCCCAAAAATAACCTTCTGAGACTTCAAACAGCCATAACTTTGTCAAAACTGATCCGATTTACATTTCCAAAGTCATTTTGATCGTTGTTTATTGTCCTTAATAATTCTGTAATCAAAGTTGAAAAACTTCGGAAATTCGTTTTTCTTGTCAAAAATCATGTTGACATGTAAGTTTCTAAATTCCAAAAATTTTACCTTCTGAAACTTCAAACTGCCATAACTTTGTCAAAACTGATCCGATTTACATTTCCAAAGTCATTTTGATCGTTGTTTATTGTCCTTAATAATTCTGTAATCAAAGTTAAAAAACTTCGGAGATTCAGTTTACATGTCAAAAGTCATAATGAAAAAAAAATTGCCAAATTCCCAAAAATAACCTTCTGAGACTTCAAACAGCCATAACTTTGTCAAAACTGATCCGATTTACATTTCCAAAGTCATTTTGATCGTTGTTTATTGTCCTTAATAATTCTGTAATCAAAGTTGAAAAACTTCGGAAATTCGTTTTTCTTGTCAAAAGTCATGTTGACATGTAAGTTTCTAAATTCAAAAATTTTACCTTCTGAAACTTCAAACTGCCATAACTTTGTCAAAACTGATCCGATTTACATTTCCAAAGTCATTTTGATCGTTGTTTATTGTCCTTAATAATTCTGTAATCAAAGATAAAAAACTTCGGAGATTCAGTTTACATGTCAAAAGTCATAATGAAAAAAAAATTGCCAAATTCCCAAAAATAACCTTCTGAGACTTCAAACAGCCATAACTTTGTCAAAACTGATCCGATTTACATTTCCAAAGTCATTTTGATCGTTGTTTATTGTCCTTAATAATTCTGTAATCAAAGATGAAAAACGTCGGAAATTCGGTAATTTTGTCAAAAGTCGTTGACATGTAAGTTTCCAAATTCCCAAAAATTTTACCTTCTGAGACTTCAAACAGCCATAACTTTGTCAAAACTGATCCGATTTACATTTCCAAAGTCATTTTGATCGTTGTTTATTGTCCTTAATAATTCTGTAATCAAAGATAAAAAACTTCGGAGATTCAGTTTACATGTCAAAAGTCATAATGAAAAAATAATTGCCAAATTCCCAAAAATAACCTTCTGAGACTTCAAACAGCCATAACTTTGTCAAAACTGATCCGATTTACATTTCCAAAGTCATTTTGATCGTTGTTTATTGTCCTTAATAATTCTGTAATCAAAGTTGAAAAACTTCGGAAATTCGTTTTTCTTGTCAAAAATCATGTTGACATGTAAGTTTCTAAATTCCAAAAATTTTACCTTCTGAAACTTCAAACTGCCATAACTTTGTCAAAACTGATCCGATTTACATTTCCAAAGTCATTTTGATCGTTGCTTATTGTCTTTAATAATTCTGTGATCAAAGTTAAAAAACTTCGGAAATTCGGTTTACTTGTCAAAAGTCATAATGACAAAATATTGCCAAATTCCAAAAAATTACCTTCTGAGACTTCAAACTGCCATAACTTTGTCAAAACTGATCCGGTTTACATTTCTAAAGTCATTTTGATCGTTTTTTAATGTCCTTAATAATTCTGTAATCAAAGATGAAAAACTTCGGGATTTTAGTTTTTTTGTCAAAAGTCATGTTGACAAGTTAGTTTTCATATTCCAAGGAATTACCTTCTGAGACTTCAAACAGCCATAACTTTGTCAAAACTGATCCGATTTACATTTCCAAAGTCATTTTCATCGTTGTTTATTGTCCTTAATAATTCTGTAATCAAAGTTGTAAAACTTCAGAAATTCAGTTTTCTTGTCAAAAGTCATAATGACAAGTTGGTTTCCAAATCCCCAAAAATTACCTACTGAGGCTTTAAACAGCCATAACTTTGTCAAAACTGATCCGTTTTACATTTCCAAAGTCATTTTGATCGTTGTTTATTGTCTTCTATAATTCTGTTATCAAAGATAAAAAACTTCGGAGATTCGGCTTACATGTCAAAAGTCATAATGAAAAAAAAATTGCCAAATTCCAAAAAATAACCGTCTGAGACTTCAAGCAGCCATGACTTTGTCAAAACTGATCCGATTTACATTTCCAAAGTCCTTTTGATCGTTGTTTATTGTTCTTAATAATTCTGTAATGAAAGATGAAAAACTTCGGGATTTTAGTTTTTTTTGTCAAAAGTCATGTTGAAAAGTTAGTTTTCAAATTCCAAAAAACTAACTTCTGAGACTTCAAACAGCCATAACATTGTCAAAACTGATCCGATTTACATTTCCAAAGTCATTTTGATCGTTGTTTATTGTCCTTAATAATTCTGTAATCAAAGATGAAAAACTAAGGAAATTCGGTCTACTTGTCAAAAGTCATGTTGACATGTAAGTTTCCAAATCCCCAAAAATTACCTTCTGAGACTTCAAACAACCATTTTTTTGTCAAAACTGATCCGATTTACATTTCTAAAGTCATTTTGATCGTTTTTTAATGTCCTTAATAATTCTGTAATCAAAGATGAAAAACTTCGGGATTTTAGTTTTTTTGTCAAAAGTCATGTTGACAAGTTAGTTTTCAAATTCCAAGGAATTACCTTCTGAGACTTCAAACAGCCATAACTTTGTCAAAACTGATCCGATTTACATTTCCAAAGTCATTTTCATCGTTGTTTATTGTCCTTAATAATTCTGTAATCAAAGTTGTAAAACTTCAGAAATTCAGTTTTCTTGTCAAAAGTCATAATGACAAGTTGGTTTCCAAATCCCCAAAAATTACCTACTGAGGCTTTAAACAGCCATAACTTTGTCAAAACTGATCCGATTTACATTTCCAAAGTCATTTTGATCGTTGTTTATTGTCCTTTATAATTCTGTTATCAAAGATAAAAAACTTCGGAGATTCAGTTTACATGTTAAAAGTCATAATGAAAAAAAAATTGCCAAATTCCCAAAAATAACCTTCTGAGACTTCAAGCAGCCATAACTTTGTCAAAACTGCTCCGATTTACATTTCCAAAGTCATTTTGATCGTTGCTTATTGTCCTTAATAATTCTGTTATCAAAGATAAAAAACTTCGGAGATTCGGTTTACATGTCAAAAGTCATAATGAAAAAAAAATTGCCAAATTCCCAAAAATAACCTTCTGAGACTTCAAGCAGCCATGACTTTGTCAAAACTGATCCGATTTACATTTCCAAAGACATTTTGATCGTTGCTTATTGTCCTTAATAATTCTGTAATCAAAGATAAAAACTTCGGAAATTCGTTTTTCTTGTCAAAAATCATGTTGACATGTAAGTTTCTAAATTCAAAAATTTTACCTTCTGAAACTTCAAACTGCCATAACTTTGTCAAAACTGATCCGATTTACATTTCTAAAGTCATTTTGATCGTTTTTTAATGTCCTTAATAATTCTGTAATCAAAGATGAAAAACTTCGGGATTTTAGTTTTTTTGTCAAAAGTCATGTTGACAAGTTAGTTTTCAAATTCCAAGGAATTACCTTCTGAGACTTCAAACAGCCATAACTTTGTCAAAACTCATCCGATTTACATTTCCAAAGTCATTTTGATCGTTGTTTATTGTCCTTTATAATTCTGTTATCAAAGATAAAAAATTTCGGAGATTCGGTTTACATGTCAAAAGTCATAATGAAAAAAAGAAATGCCAAATTCTCAAAAATAACCTTCTGAGACTTCAAGCAGCCATGACTTTGTCAAAACTGATCCGATTTACATTTCCAAAGTCATTTTGATCGTTGCTTATTGTCCTTAATAATTCTGTAATCAAAGATAAAAAACTTCGGAGTTTCAGTTTACATGTCAAAAGTCATAATGAAAAAAAAAATGCAAAATTCCCAAAAATAACCTTCTGAGACTTCAAGCAGCCATGACTTTGTCAAAACTGATCCGATTTACATTTCCAAAGTCATTTTGATCGTTGTTTATTGTCCTTAATAATTCTGTAATCAAAGCTGAAAAACTTCGGAAATTCGTTTTTCTTGTCAAAAATCATGTTGACATGTAAGTTTCTAAATTCAAAAATTTTACCTTCTGAAACTTCAAACTGCCATAACTTTGTCAAAACTGATCCGATTTACATTTCTAAAGTCATTTTGATCGTTTTTTAATGTCCTTAATAATTCTGTAATCAAAGATGAAAAACTTCGGGATTTTAGTTTTTTTGTCAAAAGTCATGTTGACAAGTTAGTTTTCATATTCCAAGGAATTACCTTCTGAGACTTCAAACAGCCATAACTTTGTCAAAACTGATCCGATTTACATTTCCAAAGTCATTTTCATCGTTGTTTATTCTCCTTAATAATTCTGTAATCAAAGTTGTAAAACTTCAGAAATTCAGTTTTCTTGTCAAAGTTGGTTTCCAAATCCCCAAAAATTACCTACTGAGGCTTTAAACAGCCATAACTTTGTCAAAACTGATCCGATTTACATTTCCAAAGTCATTTTGATCGTTGTTTATTGTCCTTTATAATTCTGTTATCAAAGATAAAAAACTTCGGAGATTCGGCTTACATGTCAAAAGTCATAATGAAAAAAAAATTTGCCAAATTCCAAAAAATAACCTTCTGAGACTTCAAGCAGCCATGACTTAGTCAAAACTGATCCGATTTACATTTCCAAAGTCATTTTGATCGTTGTTTATTGTTCTTAATAATTCTGTAATGAAAGATGAAAAACTTCGGGATTTTAGTTTTTTTGTCAAAAGTCATGTTGAAAAGTTAGTTTTCAAATTCCAAAAAACTAACTTTTGAGACTTCAAACAGCCATAATATTGTCAAAACTGATCCGATTTACATTTCCAAAGTCATTTTGATCGTTGTTTATTGTCCTTAATAATTCTGTAATCAAAGATGAAAAACTAAGGAAATTCGGTCTACTTGTCAAAAGTCATGTTGACATGTAAGTTTCCAAATCCCCAAAAATTACCTTCTGAGACTTCAAACAGCCATTTTTTTGTCAAAACTGATCCGATTTACATTTCTAAAGTCATTTTGATCGTTTTTTAATGTCCTTAATAATTCTGTTATCAAAGATGAAAAACTTCGGGATTTTAGTTTTTTTGTCAAAAGTCATGTTGACAAGTTAGTTTTCAAATTCCAAGGAATTACCTTCTGAGACTTCAAACAGCCATAACTTTGTCAAAACTCATCCGATTTACATTTCCAAAGTCATTTTCATCGTTGTTTATTGTCCTTAATAATTCTGTAATCAAAGTTGTAAAACTTCAGAAATTCAGTTTTCTTGTCAAAAGTCATAATGACAAGTTGGTTTCCAAATCCCCAAAAATTACCTACTGAGGCTTTAAACAGCCATAACTTTGTCAAAACTGATCCGATTTACATTTCCAAAGTCATTTTGATCGTTGTTTATTGTCCTTAATAATTCTGTAATCAAAGTTAAAAACTTCGGAGATTCGGTTTACTTGTCAAAAGTCATAATGAAAAAAATTGTTTCCAAATTCAAAAAAATTACCTTCTGAGACTTCAAACAGCCATAACTTTGTCAAAAGTGATCCGATTTCCATTTCCAAAGTCATTTTGATCGTTGTTTATTGTCCTTAATAATTCTGTAATCAAAGTTGAAAAACTTCGGAAATTCAGTTTTCATGTCAAAAGTATGGTTTCCAAATCCCCAAAAATTACCTTCTGAGACTTCAAACAGCCATAACTTTGTCAAAACTGATCCGATTTACATTTCGAAAGTCATTTTGATCGTTGTTTATTGTCCTTTATAATTCTGTTATCAAAGATAAAAAACTTCGGAGATTCAGTTTACATGTCAAAAGTCATAATGAACAAATAGTTGCCAAATTCCCAAAAATAACCTTCTAAGACTTCAAACAGCCATTACTTTGTCAAAACTGATCCGATTTACATTTCCAAAGTCATTTTGATCGTTGTTTATTGTCCTTAATAATTCTGTAATCAAAGTTGTAAAACTTCAGAAATTCAGTTTTCTTGTCAAAAGTCATAATGACAAGTTGGTTTCCAAATCCCCAAAAATTACCTTCTGAGACTTCAAACAGCCATAACTTTGTCAAAACTGATCCGATTTACATTTCCAAAGTCATTTTGAGCGTTGTTTATTGTCCTTAATAATTCTGTAATCAAAGTTAAAAACGTCGGAAAATCGGTTAACTTGTCAAAAGTCATGTTGACAAGTTTGTTTCCAAATCCCCAAAAATTACCTTCTGAGACTTCAAACAGCCATAACTTTGTCAGAACTGATCCGATTACCATTTCCAAAGTCATTTTGATAGTTGTTTATTGTCCTTAATAATTCTGTAATCAAAGATAAAAAACTTCGGAGATTCAGTTTACATGTCAAAAGTCATAATGAACAAATAGTTGCCAAATTCCCAAAAATAACCTTCTAAGACTTCAAACAGCCATTACTTTGTCAAAACTGATCCGATTTACATTTCCAAAGTCATTTTGATCGCTGTTTATTGTCCTTAATAATTCTGTAATCTTCGTTGAAAAACGTCGGAAATGCGGTTTACTTGTCAAAAGTCACAATGACAAAAAAGTTGCTAAATTTCCAAATTTTACCTTCTGAGACTTCAAACAGCCATAGCTTTTTCAAAACTGATCCGATTTACATTTCCAAAGTCATTTTGATCTTTGTTTATTGTCCTTAATAATTCTGTAATCAAAGTTAAAAATTTCGAAAATTCAGTTTTCTTGTCAAAAGTCATGTTGACATGTCAGTTTCCAAATTCCAAAAAATTACCTTCTGAGACTTCAAACCGCCATAACTTTGTCAAAACTGATCCGATTTACATTTCCAAAGTCATTTTGATCGTTGCTTATTGTCCTTAATAATTCTGTAATCAAAGTTAAAAAACTTCAGTAATTCGGTTTACTCGTCAAAAGTCACAATGACAAAAAAATTGCCAAATTCCCAAATATTACCTTCTGAGACTTCAAACAGTCATAACTTTGTCAAAACTGATCCGATTTACATTTCCAAAGTCATTTTGATCTTTGTTTATTGTCCTTAATTATTCGGTAATCAAAGTTAAAAAACTTCGAAAATTCAGTTTTCTTGTCAAAATTCATGTTAACAAGTAAGTTTCCAAATCCCCAAAAATTACCTTCTGAGACTTCAAACAGCCATTACTTTGTCAAAACTGATCCGATTTACATTTCCAAAGTCATTTTGATCGTTGCTTATTGTCCTTTATAATTCTGTTATCAAAGTTAAAAAACTTCGGAAAATCGGTTAACATGTCAAAAGTCACAATGACAAAATAGTTGCCAAATTCCAAAATTTTACCTTCTGAGACTTCAAACAGCCATAACTTTGTCAAAACTGATCCGATTTACATTTCCGAAGTCATTTTGATCGTTGTTTATTGTCCTTTATAATTCTGTTATCAAAGATAAAAAACTTCGGAGATTCAGTTTACATGTTAAAAGTCATAATGAAAAAAAAATTGCCAAATTCCCAAAAATAACCTTCTGAGACTTCAAGCAGCCATAACTTTGTCAAAACTGCTCCGATTTACATTTCCAAAGTCATTTTGATCGTTGCTTATTGTCCTTAATAATTCTGTAATCAAAGTTGAAAAACTTCGGAAATTCGGTTTACTTGTCAAAAGTCATAATGACGAAATAGTTGCCAAATTCACAAAAATTACCTTCTGAGATTTCAAACAGCCATAACTCTGTAAAAACTGATCCGATTTACATTTCCAAAGTAATTTTGATAATTCTGTAATCAAAGTTAAAAAACTTCGGAAATTCGGTTTTCTTGTCAAAAGTCATGTTGACATCTTAGCTTTAAAATTCCAAAATTTTACCTTCTGAGACTTCAAACTGCCATAACTTTGTCAAAACTGATCCGATTTACATTTCCAAAGTCATTTTGATCTTTGTTTATTGTCCTTAATTATTCGGTAATCAAAGTTAAAAAACTTCGAAAATTCAGTTTTCTTGTCAAAATTCATGTTAACAAGTAAGTTTCCAAATCCCCAAAAATTACCTTCTGAGACTTCAAACAGCCATTACTTTGTCAAAACTGATCCGATTTACATTTCCAAAGTCATTTTGATCGTTGCTTATTGTCCTTTATAATTCTGTTATCAAAGTTAAAAAACTTCGGAAAATCGGTTAACATGTCAAAAGTCACAATGACAAAATAGTTGCAAAATTCCCAAATTTTACCTTCTGAGACTTCAAACAGCCATAACTTTGTCAAAACTGATCCGATTTACATTTCCTAAGTCATTTTGATCGTTGTTTATTGTCCTTTATAATTCTGTTATCAAAGATAAAAAACTTCGGAGATTCAGTTTACATGTTAAAAGTCATAATGAAAAAAAAATTGCCAAATTCCCAAAAATAACCTTCTGAGACTTCAAGCAGCCATAACTTTGTCAAAACTGCTCCGATTTACATTTCCAAAGTCATTTTGATCGTTGCTTATTGTCCTTAATAATTCTGTAATCAAAGTTGAAAAACTTCGGAAATTCGGTTTACTTGTCAAAAGTCATAATGACGAAATAGTTGCCAAATTCCCAAAAATTACCTTCTGAGATTTCAAACAGCCATGGCTTTGTCAAAACTGATCCGATTTACATTTCCAAAGTAATTTTGATAATTCTGTAATCAAAGTTAAAAAACTTCGGAAATTCGGTTTTCTTGTCAAAAGTCATGTTGACATGTTAGCTTTAAAATTCCTAAATTTTACCTTCTGAGACTTTAAACTGCCATAACTCTGTAAAAACTGATCCGATTTACATTTCCAAAGTAATTTTGATAATTCTGTAATCAAAGTTAAAAAACTTCGGAAATTCGGTTTTCTTGTCAAAAGTCATGTTGACATGTTAGCTTTAAAATTTCAAAATTTTACCTTCTGAGACTTCAAACTGCCATAACTTTGTCAAAACTGATCCGATTTACATTTCCAAAGTCATTTTGAGCGTTGTTTATTGTCGTTAATAATTCTGTAATCAAAGTTAAAAACGTCGGAAAATCGGTTAACTTGTCAAAAGTCATGTTGACAAGTTTGTTTCCAAATCCCCAAAAATTACCTTCTGAGACTTCAAACAGCCATTACTTTGTCAAAACTGATCCGATTTACATTTCCAAAGTCATTTTGATCGTTGCTTATTGTCCTTTATAATTCTGTTATCAAAGTTAAAAAACTTCGGAAAATCGGTTAACATGTCAAAAGTCACAATGACAAAATAGTTGCCAAATTCTAAAATTTTACCTTCTGAGACTTCAAACAGCCATAACTTTGTCAAAACTGATCCGATTTACATTTCCGAAGTCATTTTGATCGCTGTTTATTGTCCTTTATAATTGTTATCTAAGTTGAAAAACTTCGGAAATTCGGGTTTCTTGTTAAAAGTCATGTTGACATGTTAGCTTTAAAATTCCTAAATTTTACCTTCTGAGACTTTAAACTGCCATAACTCTGTAAAAACTGATCCGATTTACATTTCCAAAGTAATTTTGATAATTCTGTAATCAAAGTTAAAAAACTTCGGAAATTCGGTTTTCTTGTCAAAAGTCATGTTGACATGTTAGCTTTAAAATTTCAAAATTTTACCTTCTGAGACTTCAAACTGCCATAACTTTGTCAAAACTGATCCGATTTACATTTCCAAAGTCATTTTGAGCGTTGTTTATTGTCGTTAATAATTCTGTAATCAAAGTTAAAAACGTCGGAAAATCGGTTAACTTGTCAAAAGTCATGTTGACAAGTTTGTTTCCAAATCCCCAAAAATTACCTTCTGAGACTTCAAACAGCCATAACTTTGTCAAAACTGATCCGATTACCATTTCCAAAGTCATTTTGATAGTTGTTTATTGTCCCTAATAATTCTGTTATCAAAGATATAAAACTTCGGAGATTCAGTTTACATGTCAAAAGTCATAATGAAAAAATAGTTGCCAAATTCCCAAAAATAACCTTCTAAGACTTCAAACAGCCATTACTTTGTCAAAACTGATCCGATTTACATTTCCAAAATCATTTTGATAGTTGTTTATTGTCCTTAATAATTCTGTAATCAAAGTTAAAAAACTTCGAAAATTCAGTTTTCTTGTCAAAAGTCATGTTGACATGTAGGTTTCCAAAGCCCCAAAAATAACCTTCTGAGACTTCAAACAGCTATAACTTTGTCAAAACTGATCCGAGTTACATTTCCAAAGTCACTTTGATCGTTGTTAATTGTCCTTAATAATTCTGTAATCAAAGATGAAAAACTTCGGGATTTTGTTTTTTTTGTCAAGAGTCATGTTGACATGTTAGTTTCCAAATTCCAAAAAATTACCTTCGGAGACTTCAAACAGCCATAACTTTGTCAAAACTGATCCGAGTTACATTTCCAAAGTCACTTTGATCGTTGTTAATTGTCCTTAATAATTCTGTTATCAAAGATGAAAAACTTCGGGATTTTGTTTTTTTTTTGTCAAGAGTCATGTTGACATGTTAGTTTCCAAATTCCAAAAAATTACCTTCGGAGACTTCAAACAGCCATAACTTTGTCAAAACTGATCCGATTTACATTTCCAAAGTCATTTTGATCTTTGTTTATTGTTCTTAATAATTCTGTAATCAAAGGTAAAAAACTTCGAAAATTCAGTTTACTTGTGAAAATTTATGTTCACATGTTTGTTTCCATATCCCCAAAAATTACCTTTTGAGACTTTAAACAGCCATAACTTTGTCAAAACTGATCCGATTTACATTTCCTAAGTCATTTTGATCGTTGTTTATTGTCCTTAATAATTCTGTAATCAAAGTTGAAAAACTTCGGAAATTCAGTTTACATGTCAAAAGTCATAATGAAAAAATAGTTGCCAATTTCCCAAAACTTACCTTCTGAGACTTCAAACAGCCATCACTTTGTCAAAACTGATCCGATTTACATTTCCAAAGTCATTTTGATCTTTGTTTATTGTCCTTAATAATTCTGTAATCAAAGTTAAAAACTTCGAAAATTCAGTTTTCTTGTCAAAAGTCATATTGACAAGTCAGTTTCCAAATTCCCAAAAATTACCTTCTGAGACTTCAAACAGCCATAACTTTGTCAAAATTGATCCGATTTACATTTCCAAAGTCATTTTGATCTTTGTTTATTGTCCTTAATTATTCGGTAATCAAAGTTAAAAAACTTCGAAAATTCAGTTTTCTTGTCAAAATTCATGTTAACAAGTAAATTTCCAAATCCCCAAAAATTACCTTCTGAGACTTTAAACAGCCATTACTTTGTCAAAACTGATCCGATTTACATTTCCAAAATCATTTTGATAGTTGTTTATTTTCCTTAATAATTCTGTAATCAAAGCTAAAAAACTTCGAAAATTCAGTTTTCTTGTCAAAAGTCATGTTGACATGTTTGTTTCCAAATCCCCAAAAATTACCTTCGGAGACTTCAAACAGCCATAACTTTGTCAAAACTGATCCGATTTACATTTCCAAAGTCATTTTGATCGTTGTTAATTGTCCTTAATAATTCTGTTATCAAAGTTAAAAAACTTCGGAAAATCGGTTAACATGTCAAAAGTCACAATGACAAAATAGTTGCCAAATTCCCAAATTTTACCTTCTGAGACTTCAAACAGCCATAACTTTGTCAAAACTGATCCGATTTACATTTCCTAAGTCATTTTGATCGTTGTTTATTGTCCTTAATAATTCTGTAATCAAAGTTGAAAAACTTCGGAAATTCAGTTTACATGTCAAAAGTCATAATGAAAAAATAGTTGCCAATTTCCCAAAACTTACCTTCTGAGACTTCAAACAGCCATCACTTTGTCAAAACTGATCCGATTTACATTTCCAAAGTCATTTTGATCTTTGTTTATTGTCCTTAATAATTCTGTAATCAAAGGTAAAAAACTTCGAAAATTCAGTTTACTTGTGAAAATTCATGTTCACATGTTTGTTTCCATATCCCCAAAAATTACCTTTTGAGACTTAAAACAGCCATAACTTTGTCAAAACTGATCCGATTTACATTTCCATAGTCATTTTGATCGTTGTTTATTGTCCTTAATAATTCTGTAATCAAAGTTCAATAACTTCGGAAATTCAGTTTACATGTCAAAAGTCATGATGAAAAAAAAAATGCCAAATTCCCAAATTTTACCTTCTGAGACTTCAAACAGCCATAACTTTGTCAAAACTGATCCGAGTTACATTTCCAAAGTCATTTTGATCTTTGTTTATTGTCCTTAATAATTCTGTAATCAAAGTTAAAAACTTCGAAAATTCAGTTTTCTTGTCAAAAGTCACAATGACAAAAAAATTGCCAAATTCCCAAATATTACCTTCTGAGACTTCAAACAGTCATAACTTTGTCAAAACTGATCCGATTTACATTTCCAAAGTCATTTTGATCTTTGTTTATTGTCCTTAATTATTCGGTAATCAAAGTTAAAAAACTTCGAAAATTCAGTTTTCTTGTCAAAATTCATGTTAACAAGTAAGTTTCCAAATCCCCAAAAATTACCTTCTGAGACTTCAAACAGCCATTACTTTGTCAAAACTGATCCGATTTACATTTCCAAAGTCATTTTGATCGTTGCTTATTGTCCTTTATAATTCTGTTATCAAAGTTAAAAAAACTTCGGAAAATCGGTTAACATGTCAAAAGTCACAATGACAAAAAAATTGCCAAATTCCCAAAAATAACCTTCTGAGACTTCAAGCAGCCATAACTTTGTCAAAACTGTTTCCGATTTACATTTCCAAAGTCATTTTGATCTTTGCTTATTGTCCTTAATAATTCTGTAATCAAAGTTGAAAAACTTCGGAAATTCGGTTTACTTGTCAAAAGTCATAATGACGAAATAGTTGCCAAATTCACAAAAATTACCTTCTGAGATTTCAAACAGCCATGGCTTTGTCAAAACTGATCCGATTTACATTTCCAAAGTCATTTTGATCGCTGTTTATTGTCCTTTATAATTGTTATCTAAGTTGAAAAACTTCGGAAATTCGGGTTTCTTGTCAAAAGTCATGTTGACATGTTAGCTTTAAAATTCCTAAATTTTACCTTCTGAGACTTTAAACTGCCATAACTCTGTAAAAACTGATCCGATTTACATTTCCAAAGTAATTTTGATAATTCTGTAATCAAAGTTAAAAAACTTCGGAAATTCGGTTTTCTTGTCAAAAGTCATGTTGACATGTTAGCTTTAAAATTCCAAAATTTTACCTTCTGAGACTTCAAACTGCCATAACTTTGTCAAAACTGATCCGATTTACATTTCCAAAGTCATTTTGAGCGTTGTTTATTGTCCTTAATAATTCTGTAATCAAAGTTAAAAACGTCGGAAAATCGGTTAACTTGTCAAAAGTCATGTTGACAAGTTTGTTTCCAAATCCCCAAAAATTACCTTCTGAGACTTCAAACAGCCATAACTTTGTCAAAACTGATCCGATTACCATTTCCAAAGTCATTTTGATAGTTGTTTATTGTCCCTAATAATTCTGTAATCAAAGATCAAAAACTTCGGAGATTCAGTTTACATGTCAAAAGTCATAATGAAAAAATAGTTGCCAAATTCCCAAAAATAACCTTCTAAGACTTCAAACAGCCATTACTTTGTCAAAACTGATCCGATTTACATTTCCAAAATCATTTTGATAGTTGTTTATTGTCCTTAATAATTCTGTAATCAAAGTTAAAAAACTTCGAAAATTCAGTTTTCTTGTCAAAATTCATGTTGACAAGTAAGTTTCCAAAGCCCCAAAAATAACCTTCTGAGACTTTAAACAGCCATAACTTTGTCAAAACTGATCCGAGTTACATTTCCAAAGTCACTTTGATCGTTGTTAATTGTCCTTAATAATTCTGTAATCAAAGATGAAAAACTTCGGGATTTTGTTTTTTTTGTCAAGAGTCATGTTGACATGTTAGTTTCCAAATTCCAAAAAATTACCTTCGGAGACTTCAAACAGCCATAACTTTGTCAAAACTGATCCGAGTTACATTTCCAAAGTCACTTTGATCGTTTTTAATTGTCCTTAATAATTCTGTTATCAAAGAAGAAAAACTTCGGGATTTTGTTTTTTTTTGTCAAGAGTCATGTTGACATGTTAGTTTCCAAATTCCAAAAAATTACCTTCGGAGACTTCAAACAGCCATAACTTTGTCAAAACTGATCCGATTTACATTTCCAAAGTCATTTTGATCGTTGCTAATTGTCCTTAATAATTCTGTTATCAAAGTTAAAAAACTTCGGAAAATCGGTTAACATGTCAAAAGTCACAATGACAAAATAGTTGCCAAATTCCCAAATTTTACCTTCTGAGACTTCAAACAGCCATTACTTTGTCAAAACTGATCCGATTTACATTTCAAAGTCATTTTGATCTTTGTTTATTGTCCTTAATAATTCTGTAATCAAAGGTAAAAAACTTCGAAAATTCAGTTTACTTGTGAAAATTCATGTTCACATGTTTGTTTCCATATCCCCAAAAATTACCTTTTGAGACTTTAAACAGCCATAACTTTGTCAAAACTGATCCGATTTACATTTCCTAAGTCATTTTGATCGTTGTTTATTGTCCTTAATAATTCTGTTATCAAAGTTGAAAAACTTCGGAAATTCAGTTTACATGTCAAAAGTCATAATGAAAAAATAGTTGCCAATTTCCCAAAACTTACCTTCTGAGACTTCAAACAGCCATCACTTTGTCAAAACTGATCCGATTTACATTTCCAAAGTCATTTTGATCTTTGTTTATTGTCCTTAATAATTCTGTAATCAAAGTTAAAAACTTCGAAAATTCAGTTTTCTTGTCAAAAGTCATGTTGACATGTCAGTTTCCAAATTCCAAAAAATTACATTCTGATACTTCAAACCGCCATAACTTTGTCAAATTTGATCCGATTTACATTTCCAAAGTCATTTTGATCTTTGTTTATTGTCCTTAATAATTCTGTTATCAAAGGTAAAAAACTTCGAAAATTCAGTTTTCTTGTCAAAATTCATGTGCACATGTTTGTTTCCAAATCCCCAAAAATTACCTTCTGAGACTTTAAACAGCCATAACTTTGTCAAAACTGATCCGATTTACATTTCCAAAGTCATTTTGATAATTCTGTAATCAAAGTTGAAAAACTTTGGAAATTCGGTTTACTTGTCAAAAGTCATGTTGACATGTCAGTTTCCAAATTCCAAAAAATTACCTTCTGAGACTTCAAACAGCCATAACTTTGTAAAAACTGATCTGATTTACATTAAAAAAGTCATTTTGATCGTTGTTTATTGTCCTTAATAATTCTGTAATCAAAGTTAAAAAACTTCAGTAATTCGGTTTACTTGTCAAAAGTCACAATGACAAAATAGTTGCCAAATTCCCAAATATTACCTTCTGAGACTTCAAACAGCCATAACTTTGTCAAAACTGATCCGATTTACATTTCCAAAGTCATTTTGATAATTCTGTAATCAAAGTTAAAAAACTTTGGAAATTCGGTTTACTTGTCAAAAGTCATGTTGACATGTCAGTTTCCAAATGCCAAAAAATTACCTTCTGAGACTTTAAACAGCCATACCTTTGTCAAAACTGATCCGATTTACATTTTCAAAGTCATTTTGATCTTTGCTTATTGTCCTTAATAATTCTGTTATCAAAGTTGAAAAACTTCGGAAATTCGGTTTTCTTGTCAAAGGTCATGTTAACATGTTAGCTTTAAAATTCCAAAATTTTACCTTCTGAGACTTCAAACAGCCATAACTTTATCAAAACTGATCCGATTTACATTTCCAAAGTAATTTTGATAATTCTGTAATCAAAGTTAAAAAATTTCGAAAATTCAGATTTCTTGTCAAAAGTCATGTTGACATGTTTGTTTCCAAATTCCCAGAAATCACCTTCTGAGACTTCAAACAGCCATAACTTTGTCAAAACTGATCCGATTTACATTACAAAAAGTCATTTTGATCGTTGTTTATTGTCCTTAATAATTCTGTAATTAAAGTTAAAAAACTTCAGTAATTCGGTTTTCTTGTCAAAAGTCACAATGACAAAATAGTTGCCAAATTCCCAAATATTACCTTCTGAGACTTCAAACAGCCATAACTTTGTCAAAACTGATCCGATTTACATTTCCAAAGTCATTTTGATAATTCGGTAATCAAAGTTAAAAAACTTTGGAAATTCGGTTTACATGTCACAAATCATGTTGACATGTCAGTTTCCAAATTCCAAAAAATTTCCTTCTGAGACTTCAAACAGCCATAACTTTCCAAAACTGATCCGATTTACATTTCCAAAGTCATTTTGGTTGTTGTTTATTGTCCTTAATAATTCTGTAATCAAAGATAAAAAACTTCGGAGATTCAGTTTACATGTCAAAAGTCATAATGAAACAAGTAAGAGTGCTCTAGTCGAGAGTGCCCGACTAGGATATACCCTGATCCAAGTTCTGACATTCATTCAAGTTATTTATCTGCATTCATACATAGAAGCACACACACACATATACAAACACAAGCTGCTTGCTACGCGCGTCATCAATTGCTTTGCTTCTTCTTCCGTTGGCCACAAACTATGGTACATTGAATCGTTAATAACTTCTTTGTTTTTTGTCTGATCGGAATAAAATTTGTAGGACACAAATATGGCATATAAATGTGCAACTATAAAAAATCCGAAGGTCATACCTCTAAAATACGTATTTTTCGATTTCTTGGAGATCGGGGAGGGGTATCCAAAAAGTGAAATGCATTTATCCTCTGTATGCTATTTGAAAGTATATGTACCAAATTTGGTGACTCTACGTCTTATAACTTTTAAGCTATACCTTAAAAACACTGTTTTGGAAACTTAATTTATCGATAACTTTTGAAAGGATTGAGATATTGAAAAAAAAATGATGAGTTTGTTTAGAACCGGCAGTACAGTAACTTAAACCTGAATATAAAGTTTCTAGCTTTTATGACTTTCAAGTTATGCCCGAAAAACACTTGTCTGAAATCGATATTTATCGATAACTTTTGAACGGGATGAGATATCGAAAAAAATGATAAACTTGTATCGTCCCGCCACTACGAGAACTTATATTTCAAATATGAAGTCTCTAGCTTTTGTAGTCTCTGAGAAACACGCGTTCATACAGACGGACAGACGGTCAGACGGACAGACGGACATGGCTATATCGACTCGGCTATTGATACTGATCAAGAATATATATACTTTATGGGGTCGGAGATGCTTCCTTATGCCTGTTACATACTTTTGCACAAAACCATAATACCCCTTTTTCCCATTTTTAATGGGATCAGGGTATAAAAATAGTTGCCAAATTCCCAAAAATAACCTTCTAAGACTTCAAACAGCCATAACTTTGTCAAAACTGATCTGATTTACATTTCCAAAGTCATTTTGATCTTTTTTTATTGTCCTTAATAATTCTGTAATAAAAGTTAAAAACTTCGAAAATTCAGATTTCTTGTCAAAAATCATGTTGACATGTCAGTTTCCAAATTCCAAAAAATTACCTTCTGAGACTTCAAACAGCCATAACTTTGTCAAAACTGATCCGATTTACATTTCCGAAGTCATTTTGATCGTTGCTTATTGTCCTTAATAATTCTGTAATCAAAGTTAAAAAACTTCACTATTTCGGTTTACTTGTCAAAAGTCACAATTACAAAAAAATTGCCAAATTCCCAAATATTACCTTATGAGACTTCAAACAGCCATTACTTTGTCAAAACTGATCCGATTTACATTTCTAAAGTCATTTTGATCGCTGTTTATTGTCCTAAATAATTCTGTTATTAAAGTTGAAAAACTTTGGAAATTCGGTTTATTTGTCAAAAGTCATGTTGACATGTCAGTTTCCAAATTCCAAAAAATTACCTTCTGAGACTTCAAACAGCCATAACTTTGTCAAAACTGATCCGATTTACATTTCCAAAGTCATTTTGATCGTTGCTTATTGTCCTTAGTAATTCTGTAATCAAAGTTAAAAAACTTCAGTAATTCGGTTTACTTGTCAAAAGTCACAATTACAAAACAATTGGCAAATTCCCAAATATTACCTTCTGAGACTTCAAACAGCCATAACTTTGTCAAAACTGATCCGATTTACATTTCCTTAGTCATTTTGATCGTTGTTTATTGTCCTTAATAATTCTGTAATCAAAAATAAGAACTTCAGAGATTCAGTTTACATGTCAAAAGTCATAATGAAAAAATAGTTGCCAAATTCCCAAATATTACCTTCTGAGACTTCAAACAGCCATAACTTTGTCAAAACTGATCCGATTTACATTTCCAAAGTCATTTTGATAATTCTGTAATCAAAGTTAAAAAACTTCAGTAATTCGGTTTACTTGTCAAAAGTCACAATTACAAAAAAATTGCCAAATTCCCAAATATTACCTTCTGAGACTTCAAACAGCCATAACTTTGTCAAAACTGATCCGATTTACATTTCCTAAGTCATTTTGATCGTTGTTTATTGTCCTTAATAATTCTGTAATCAAAAATAAGAACTTCAGAGATTCAGTTTACATGTCAAAAGTCATAATGAAAAAATAGTTGCCAAATTCCCAAATATTACCTTCTGAGACTTCAAACAGCCATAACTTTGTCAAAACTGATCCGATTTACATTTTCAAAGTCATTTTGATAATTCTGTAATCAAAATTAAAAAACTTTGGAAATTCGGTTTACTTGTCAAAAGTCATGTTGACATGTCAGTTTCCGAATTCCAAAAAATTACCTTCTGAGTCTTTAAACAGCAATACCTTTGTCAAAACTGATCCGATTTACATTTCCAAAGTCATTTTGATCGTTGCTTATTGTCCTTAATAATTCTGTAATCAAAGTTGAAAAACTTCGGAAATACGGTTTTCTTGTCAAAAGTCATGTTGACATGTTAGCTTTAAAATTCCAAAATTTTACCTTCTGAGACTTCAAACTGCCATAACTTTGTCAAAACAGATCCGATTTACATTTCCAAAGTTATTTTGATAATTCTGTAATCAAAGTTAAAAAACTTCAGAAATTCAGTTTTCTTGTCAAAAGTCATGTTGACATGTTAGTTTCCAAATTCCCAAAAATTACCTTCTGAGACTTTAAACAGCCATAACTTTGTAAAAACTGATCCGATTTACATTTCCAAAGTTATTTTGATCGTTGCTTATTGTCCTTAATAATTCTGTTATCAAAGTTAAAAAACTTCGGAAAATCGGTTTACGTGTCAAAAGTCACAAAGACAAAATAGTTGCCAAATTCCCAAATTTTACCTTCTGAGACTTCAAGCAGCCATAACTTTGTCAAAACTAATCCGATTTACATTTCCTTAGTCATTTTGATCGTTGTTTATTGTCCTTAATAATTCTGTAATCAAAGATAAAAAACTTTGGAGATTTAGTTTACATGTCAAAAGTCATAATGAAAAAATAGTTGCCAAATTCCCAAAAATAACCTTCTGAGACTTCAAACAGCCATAACTTTGTCAAAACTGATCTGATTTACATTTCTAAAGTCATTTTGATCGCTGTTTATTGTCCTTAATAATTCTGTAATCTACGTTGAAAAACTTCGGAAATTCGGTTTACTTGTGAAAAGTCACAATGACAAAATAGTTGCCAAATTGCCAAATTTTACCTTCTGAGACTTCAAACAGCCATAACTTTGTCAAAACTGATCCGATTTACATTTCCAAAGTCATTTTGATCTTTGTTTATTGTCCTTAATAATTCTGCAATCAAAGTTAAAAACTTTGAAAATTCAGTTTTCTTGTCAAAATTCATGTTAACAAATTAGTTTCCTTATCCCCAAAAACTACCTTCTGAGACTTTAAACAGCCATAACTTTGTCAAAACTGATCCGATTTACATTTCCAAAGTCATTTTGATCGTTGTTTATTGTCCTTAATAATTCTGTAATCAAAGATGAAAAACTTCGGGAATTTGGTTTTTTTGTCAAAAGTCATGTTGACAAGTCAGTTTCCAAATTCCAAAAAATTACCTTCTGAGACTTCAAACAGCCATAACTTTGTCAAAACTGATCTGATTTACATTAAAAAAAGTCATTTTGATCGTTGTTTATTGTCCTTAATAATTCTGTAATCAAAGTCGAAAAACTTCGGAGAGTATATGTACCAAATTTGGTGACTCTACGTCTTATAACTTTTAAGCTATACCTTAAAAACACTGTTTTGGAAACTTAATTTATCGATAACTTTTGAAAGGATTTAGATATTGAAAAAAAATGATGAGTTTGTTTAGAACCGGCAGTACAGTAACTTAAACCTGAATATAAAGTTTCTAGCTTTTATGACTTTCAAGTTATGCCCGAAAAACACTTGTCTGAAATCGATATTTATCGATAACTTTTGAACGGAATGAGATATCGAAAAAAATGATAAACTTGTATCGTCCCGCCACTACGAGAACTTATATTTCAAATATGAAGTCTCTAGCTTTTGTAGTCTCTGAGAAACACGCGTTCATACAG
Organism: Drosophila maculinotata; assembly: GCA_035045305.1. Classification (NCBI taxonomy): domain Eukaryota; kingdom Metazoa; phylum Arthropoda; class Insecta; order Diptera; family Drosophilidae; genus Drosophila; species Drosophila maculinotata. The sequence continues at coordinate 372,768 of JAWNPD010000602.1, read as the reverse complement.
ACGGACAGACGGACATGGCTATATCGACTCGGCTATTGATACTGATCAAGAATATATATACTTTATGGGGTCGGAGATGCTTCCTTATGCCTGTTACATACTTTTGCACAAAACCATAATACCCCTTTTACCCATTTTTAATGGGATCAGGGTATAAAAATAGTTGCCAAATTCCCAAAAATAACCTTCTAAGATTTCAAACAGCCATAACTTTGTCAAAACTGATCTGATTTACATTTCCAAAGTCATTTTGATCTTTTTTTAATGTCCTTAATAATTCTGTAATAAAAGTTAAACACTTCGAAAATTCAGATTTCTTGTCAAAAATCATGTTGACATGTCAGTTTCCAAATTCCAAAAAATTACCTTCTGAGACTTCAAACAGCCATAACTTTGTCAAAACTGATCCGATTTACATTTCCAAATTCATTTTGATCGTTGCTTATTGTCCTTAATAATTCTGTAATCAAAGTTAAAAAACTTCACTATTTCGGTTTACTTGTCAAAAGTCACAATTACAAAAAAATTGCCAAATTCCCAAATATTACCTTCTGAGACTTCAAACAGCCATTACTTTGTCAAAACTGATCCGATTTACATTTCTAAAGTCATTTTGATCGCTGTTTATTGTCCTAAATAATTCTGTAATTAAAGTTGAAAAACTTCAGTAATTTGGTTTACTTGTCAAAGTCACAATTACAAAAAAATTGCCAAATTCCCAAATATTACCTTCTGAGACTTCAACCAGCCATAACTTTGTCAAAACTGATCCGATTTACATTTCCAAAGTCATTTTGATAATTCTGTAATCAAAGTTAAAAAACTTCAGTAATTTGGTTTACTTGTCAAAGTCACAATTACAAAAAAATTGCCAAATTCCCAAATATTACCTTCTGAGACTTCAAACAGCCATAACTTTGTCAAAACTGATCCGATTTACATTAAAAAGTCCTTTTGATCGTTGCTTATTGTCCTTAATAATTCTGTTATCAAAGTTAAAAAACTTCAGTAATTCGGTTTACTTGTCAAAAGTCACAATGACAAAATAGTTGCCAAATTCCCAAATATTACCTTCTGAGACTTCAAACAGCCATAACTTTGTCAAAACTGATCCGATTTACATTTCCAAAGTCATTTTGATAATTCTCTAATCAAAGTTAAAAAACTTTGGAAATTCGGTTTACTTGTCAAAAGTCATGTTGACATGTCAGTTTCCGAATTCCAAAAAATTACCTTCTGAGTCTTTAAACAGCAATACCTTTCTCAAAACGGATCCGATTTACATTTCCAAAGTCATTTTGATCGTTGCTTATTGTCCTTAATAATTCTGTAATCAAAGTTGAAAAACTTCGGAAATACGGTTTTCTTGTCAAAAGTCATGTTGACATTTTAGCTTTCAAATTCCAAAATTTTACCTTCTGAGACTTCAAACTGCCATAACTTTGTCAAAACTGATCCGATTTACATTTCCAAAGTTATTTTGATAATTCTGTAATCAAAGTTAAAAAACTTCAGAAATTCAGTTTTCTTGTCAAAAGTCATGTTGACATGTTAGTTTCCAAATTCCCAAAAATTACCTTCTGAGACTTCAAACAGCCATAACTTTGTAAAAACTGATCCGATTTACATTTCCAAAGTTATTTTGATCGTTGCTTATTGTCCTTAATAATTCTGTTATCAAAGTTAAAAAACTTCGGAAAATCGGTTTACATGTCAAAAGTCACAATGACAAAATAGTTGCCAAATTCCCAAATTTTACCTTCTGAGACTTCAAGCAGCCATAACTTTGTCAAAACTGATCCGATTTACATTTCCAAAGTCATTTTGATCGTTGTTTATTGTCCTTAATAATTCTGTAATCAAAGATAAAAAACTTCGGAGATTTAGTTTACATGTCAAAAGTCATAATGAAAAAATAGTTGCCAAATTCCCAAAAATAACCTTCTGAGACTTCAAACAGCCATAACTTTGTCAAAACTGATCTGATTTACATTTCTAAAGTCATTTTGATCGCTGTTTATTGTCCTTAATAATTCTGTAATCTACGTTGAAAAACTTCGGAAATTCGGTTTACTTGTGAAAAGTCACAATGACAAAATAGTTGCCAAATTGCCAAATTTTACCTTCTGAGACTTCAAACAGCCATAACTTTGTCAAAACTGATCCGATTTACATTTCCAAAGTCATTTTGATCGTTGTTTATTGTCCTTAATAATTCTGTAATCAAAGATGAAAAACTTCGGGAATTTGGTTTTTTTGTCAAAAGTCATGTTGACAAGTCAGTTTCCAAATTCCAAAAAATTACCTTCTGAGACTTCAAACAGCCATAACTTTGTCAAAACTGATCTGATTAACATTTCCAAAGTCATTTTGATCGTTGTTTATTGTCCTTAATAATTCTGCAATCAAAGTCGAAAAACTTCGGAGAGTATATGTACCAAATTTGGTGACTCTACGTCTTATAACTTTTAAGCTATACCTTAAAAACACTGTTTTGGAAACTTAATTTATCGATAACTTTTGAAAGGATTGAGATATTGAAAAAAAAATGATGAGTTTGTTTAGAACCGGCAGTACAGTAACTTAAACCTGAATATAAAGTTTCTAGCTTTTATGACTTTCAAGTTATGCCCGAAAAACACTTGTCTGAAATCGATATTTATCGATAACTTTTGAACGGAATGAGATATCGAAAAAAATGATAAACTTGTATCGTCCCGCCACTACGAGAACTTATATTTCAAATATGAAGTCTCTAGCTTTTGTAGTCTCTGAGAAACACGCGTTCATACAGACGGACAGACGGTCAGACGGACAGACGGACATGGCTATATCGACTCGGCTATTGATACTGATCAAGAATATATATACTTTATGGGGTCGGAGATGCTTCCTTATGCCTGTTACATACTTTTGCACAAAACCATAATACCCCTTTTTCCCATTTTTAATGGGATCAGGGTATAAAAATAGTTGCCAAATTCCCAAAAATAACCTTCTAAGATTTCAAACAGCCATAACTTTGTCAAAACTGATCTGATTTACATTTCCAAAGTCATTTTGATCTTTTTTTATTGTCCTTAATAATTCTGTAATAAAAGTTAAACACTTCGAAAATTCAGATTTCTTGTCAAAAATCATGTTGACATGTCAGTTTCCAAATTCCAAAAAATTACCTTCTGAGACTTCAAACAGCCATAACTTTGTCAAAACTGATCCGATTTACATTTCCAAAGTCATTTTGATCGTTGCTTATTGTCCTTAATAATTCTGTAATCAAAGTTAAAAAACTTCACTATTTCGGTTTACTTGTCAAAAGTCACAATTACAAAAAAATTGCCAAATTCCCAAATATTACCTTCTGAGACTTCAAACAGCCATTACTTTGTCAAAACTGATCCGATTTACATTTCTAAAGTCATTTTGATCGCTGTTTATTGTCCTAAATAATTCTGTAATTAAAGTTGAAAAACTTCAGTAATTTGGTTTACTTGTCAAAGTCACAATTACAAAAAAATTGCCAAATTCCCAAATATTACCTTCTGAGACTTCAACCAGCCATAACTTTGTCAAAACTGATCCGATTTACATTTCCAAAGTCATTTTGATAATTCTGTAATCAAAGTTAAAAAACTTCAGTAATTTGGTTTACTTGTCAAAGTCACAATTACAAAAAAATTGCCAAATTCCCAAATATTACCTTCTGAGACTTCAAACAGCCATAACTTTGTCAAAACTGATCCGATTTACATTAAAAAAGTCATTTTGATCGTTGCTTATTGTCCTTAATAATTCTGTAATCAAAGTTAAAAAACTTCAGTAATTCGGTTTACTTGTCAAAAGTCACAATGACAAAATAGTTGCCAAATTCCCAAATATTACCTTCTGAGACTTCAAACAGCCATAACTTTGTCAAAACTGATCCGATTTACATTTCCAAAGTCATTTTGATAATTCTGTAATCAAAGTTAAAAAACTTTGGAAATTCGGTTTTACTTGTCAAAAGTCATGTTGACATGTCAGTTTCCGAATTCCAAAAAATTACCTTCTGAGTCTTTAAACAGCAATACCTTTCTCAAAACGGATCCGATTTACATTTCCAAAGTCATTTTGATCGTTGCTTATTGTCCTTAATAATTCTGTAATCAAAGTTGAAAAACTTCGGAAATACGGTTTTCTTGTCAAAAGTCATGTTGACATGTTAGCTTTCAAATTCCAAAATTTTACCTTCTGAGACTTCAAACTGCCATAACTTTGTCAAAACTGATCCGATTTACATTTCCAAAGTTATTTTGATAATTCTGTAATCAAAGTTAAAAAACTTCAGAAATTCAGTTTTCTTGTCAAAAGTCATGTTGACATGTTAGTTTCCAAATTCCCAAAAATTACCTTCTGAGACTTTAAACAGCCATAACTTTGTAAAAACTGATCCGATTTACATTTCCAAAGTCATTTTGATCGTTGCTTATTGTCCTTAATAATTCTGTAATCAAAGTTGAAAAACTTCGGAAATTCGGTTTACTTGTCAAAAGTCACATTGACAAGATAGTTGCCAAATTGCCAAAATTTACCTTCTGAGACTTCAAACAGCCATAACTTTGTCAAAACTGATCCGATTTACATTTCCAAAGTCATTTTGATCGTTGTTTATTGTCCTTAATAATTCTGCAATCAAAGTTAAAAACTTCGAAAATTCAGTTTTCTTGTCAAAAGTCATGTTAACAAATTAGTTTCTAAATCCCCAAAAATTACCTTCTGAGACTTCAAACAGCCATAACTTTGTCAAAACTGATCCGATTTACATTTCCAAAGTCATTTTGATCGTTGTTTATTGTCCTTAATAATTCTGTAATCAAAGATGAAAAACTTCGGGAATTTGGTTTTTTTGTCAAAAGTCATGTTGACAAGTCAGTTTCCAAATTCCAAAAAATTACCTTCTGAGACTTCAAACAGCCATAACTTTGTCAAAACTGATCTGATTTACATTTCCAAAGTCATTTTGATCGTTGTTTATTGTCCTTAATAATTCTGCAATCAAAGTTAAAAACTTCGAAAATTCAGTTTTCTTGTCAAAAATCATGTTGACATGTCAGTTTCCAAATTCCAAAAAATGACCTTCTGAGACTTTTACATTTACGATTTACATTTCTAAAGTCATTTTGATCGTTGCTTATTGTCCTTAATAATTCTGTAATCAAAGTTAAAAAACTTTGGAAATTCGGTTTATTTGTCAAAAGTCATGTTGACATGTCAGTTTCCAAATTCCAAAAAATTACCTTCTGAGACTTCAAACAGCCATAACTTTGTCAAAACTGATCCGATTTACATTTCCAAAGCCATTTTGATCGTTGTTTATTGTCCTTAATAATTCTGTAATCAAAGTTAAAAAACTTCAGTAATTCGGTTTACTTGTCAAAAGTCACAATTACAAAAAAATTGCCAAATTCCCAAATATTACCTTCTGAGACTTCAAACAGCCATAACTTTGTCAAAATTGATCCGATTTACATTTCCTAAGTCATTTTGATCGTTGTTTATTGTCCTTAATAATTCTGTAATCAAAAATAAGAACTTCAGAGATTCAGTTTACATGTCAAAAGTCATAATGAAAAAATAGTTGCCAAATTCCCAAATATTACCTTCTGAGACTTCAAACAGCCATAACTTTGTCAAAACTGATCCGATTTACATTTCCAAAGTCATTTTCATCGTTGCTTATTGTCCTTAATAATTCTGTAATCAAAGTTAAAAAACTTCAGTAATTCGGTTTACTTGTCAAAAGTCACAATGACAAAATAGTTGCCAAATTCCCAAATATTACCTTCTGAGACTTCAAACAGCCATAACTTTGTCAAAACTGATCCGATTTACATTTCCAAAGTCATTTTGATAATTCTGTAATCAAAGTTAAAAAACTTTGGAAATTCGGTTTACTTGTCAAAAGTCATGTTGACATGTCAGTTTCCGTTTTCCAAAAAATTACCTTCTGAGTCTTTAAACAGCAATACCTTTGTCAAAACTGATCCGATTTACATTTCCAAAGTCATTTTGATCGTTGCTTATTGTCCTTAATAATTCTGTAATCAAAGTTGAAAAACTTCGGAAATACGGTTTTCTTGTCAAAAGTCATATTGACATGTTAGCTTTAAAATTCCAAAATTTTACCTTCTGAGACTTCAAACTGCCATAACTTTGTCAAAACTGATCCGATTTACATTTCCAAAGTTATTTTGATAATTCTGTAATCAAAGTTAAAAAACTTCGGAAATTCAGTTTTCTTGTCAAAAGTCATGTTGACATGTTAGTTTCCAAATTCCCAAAAATTACCTTCTGAGACTTTAAACAGCCATAACTTTGTAAAAACTGATCCGATTTACATTTCCAAAGTTATTTTGATCGTTGCTTATTGTCCTTAATAATTCTGTTATCAAAGTTAAAAAACTTCGGAAAATCGGTTTACATGTCAAAAGTCACAATGACAAAATAGTTGCCAAATTCCCAAATTTTACCTTCTGAGACTTCAAGCAGCCATAACTTTGTCAAAACTGATCCGATTTACATTTCCTAAGTCATTTTGATCGTTGTTTATTGTCCTTAATAATTCTGTAATCAAAGATAAAAAACTTCGGAGATTAAGTTTACATGTCAAAAGTCATAATGAAAAAATAGTTGCCAAATTCCCAAAAATAACCTTCTGACACTTCAAACAGCCATAACTTTGTCAAAACTGATCTGATTTACATTTCTAAAGTCATTTTGATCGCTGTTTATTGTCCTTAATAATTCTGTAATCTACGTTGAAAAACTTCGGAAATTCGGTTTACTTGTGAAAAGTCACAATGACAAAATAGTTGCCAAATTGCCAAATTTTACCTTCTGAGACTTCAAACAGCCATAACTTTGTCAAAACTGATCCGATTTACATTTCCAAAGTCATTTTGATCTTTGTTTATTGTCCTTAATAATTCTGCAATCAAAGTTAAAAACTTCGAAAATTCAGTTTTCTTGTCAAAATTCATGTTAACAAATTAGTTTCCTTATCCCCAAAAATTACCTTCTGAGACTTTAAACAGCCATAACTTTGTCAAAACTGATCCGATTGACATTTCCAAAGTCAATTTGGTCGTTGTTTATTGTCCTTAATAATTCTGTAATTAAAGATGAAAAACTTCGGGAATTTGGTTTTTTTGTCAAAAGTCATGTTGACAAGTCAGTTTCCAAATTCCAAAAATTACCTTCTGAGACTTCAAACAGCCATAACTTTGTCAAAACTGATCTGATTTACATTTCCAAAGTCATTTTGATCGTTGTTTATTGTCCTTAATAATTCTGTAATCAAAGTCGAAAAACTTCGCAAATTCGTTTTTCTTGTTAAAAGTCATGTTGACATGTAAGTTTCTTAATTCAAAAATTTTATCTTCTGAAACTTCATACAGCCATAACTTTGTCAAAACTGATCCGTTTTACATATCATAAGTCATTTTGATCGTTGTTTATTGTCCATAATAATTCTGTAATCAAAGATGAAAAACTTTGGAAATTCGGTTAACTTGTCAAAAGTCAAGTGGACATGTCAGTTTCCAAATTCCAAAAAATTACCTTCTGAGACTTCAAACAGCCATAACTTTGTCAAAACTGATCCGATTTACATTTCCAAAGTCATTTTGATCGTTGCTTATTGTCCTTAATAATTCTGTAATCAAAGTTAAACAACTTCGGAAAATCGGTTTACTTGTCAAAAGTTATAATGACAAAATAGTTGCCAAATTCCCAAAAATAACCTTCTAAGACTTCAAACAGCCATAACTTTGTCAAAACTGATCTGATTTACATTTCCAAAGTCATTTTGATCTTTTTTTATTGTCCTTAATAATTCTGTAATAAAAGTTAAAAACTTCGAAAATTCAGATTTCTTGTCAAAATTCATGTTAACAAATTAGTTTCCTTATCCCCAAAAATTACCTTCTGAGACTTTAAACAGCCATAACTTTGTCAAAACTGATCCGATTTACATTTCCTAAGTCATTTTGATCGTTGTTTATTGTCCTTAATAATTCTGTAATCAAAAATAAGAACTTCAGAGATTCAGTTTACATGTCAAAAGTCATAATGAAAAAATAGTTGCCAAATTCCCAAATATTACCTTCTGAGACTTCAAACAGCCATACCTTTGTCAAAACTGATCCGATTTACATTTCCAAAGTCATTTTGATAATTCTGTTATCAAAGTTAAAAAACTTCAGTAATTTGGTTTACTTGTCAAAAGTCACAATTACAAAAAAATTGCCAAATTCCCAAATATTACCTTCTGAGACTTCAAACAGCCATAGCTTTGTCAAAACTGATCCGATTTACATTAAAAAAGTCATTTTGATCGTTGCTTATTGTCCTTAATAATTCTGTTATCAAAGTTAAAAAACTTCAGTAATTCGGTTTACTTGTCAAAAGTCACAATGACAAAATAGTTGCCAAATTCCCAAATATTACCTTCTGAGACTTCAAACAGCCATAACTTTGTCAAAACTGATCCGATTTACATTTCCAAAGTCATTTTGATAATTCTGTAATCAAAGTTAAAAAACTTTGGAAATTCGGTTTACTTGTCAAAAGTCATGTTGACATGTCAGTTTCCGAATTCCAAAAAATTACCTTCTGAGTCTTTAAACAGCAATACCTTTGTCAAAACGGATCCGATTTACATTTCCAAAGTCATTTTGATCGTTGCTTATTGTCCTTAATAATTCTGTAATCAAAGTTGAAAAACTTCGGAAATACGGTTTTCTTGTCAAAAGTCATGTTGACATGTTAGCTTTCAAATTCCAAAATTTTACCTTCTGAGACTTCAAACTGCCATAACTTTGTCAAAACTGATCCGATTTACATTTCCAAAGCTATTTTGATAATTCTGTAATCAAAGTTAAAAAACTTCAGAAATTCAGTTTTCTTGTCAAAAGTCATGTTGACATGTAAGTTTCCAAATTCCCAAAAATTACCTTCTGAGACTTTAAACAGCCATAACTTTGTAAAAACTGATCCGATTTACATTTCCAAAGTTATTTTGATCGTTGCTTATTGTCCTTAATAATTCTGTTATCAAAGTTAAAAAACTTCGGAAAATCGGTTTACATATCAAAAGTCACAATGACAAAATAGTTGCCAAATTCCCAAATTTTACCTTCTGAGACTTCAAGCAGCCATAACTTTGTCAAAACTGATCCGATTTACATTTCCTAAGTCATTTTTATCGTTGTTTATTGTCCTTAATAATTCTGTAATCAAAGATAAAAAACTTCGGAGATTTAGTTTACATGTCAAAAGTCATAATGAAAAAATAGTTGCCAAATTCCCAAAAATAACCTTCTGAGACTTCAAACAGCCATAACTTTGTCAAAACTGATCTGATTTACATTTCTAAAGTCATTTTGATCGCTGTTTATTGTCCTTAATAATTCTGTAATCTACGTTGAAAAACTTCGGAAATTCGGTTTACTTGTGAAAAGTCACAATGACAAAATAGTTGCCAAATTGCCAAATTTTACCTTCTGAGACTTCAAACAGCCATAACTTTGTCAAAACTGATCCGATTTACATTTCCAAAGTCATTTTGATCTTTGTTTATTGTCCTTAATAATTCTGCAATCAAAGTTAAAAACTTCGAAAATTCAGTTTTCTTGTCAAAATTCATGTTAACAAATTAGTTTCCTTATCCCCAAAAATTACCTTCTGAGACTTTAAACAGCCATAACTTTGTCAAAACTGATCCGATTTACATTTCCAAAGTCATTTTGATCGTTGTTTATTGTCCTTAATAATTCTGTAATCAAAGATGAAAAACTTCGGGAATTTGGTTTTTTTGTCAAAAGTCATGTTGACAAGTCAGTTTCCAAATTCCAAAAAATTACCTTCTGAGACTTCAAACAGCCATAACTTTGTCAAAACTGATCTGATTTACATTAAAAAAAGTCATTTTGATCGTTGTTTATTGTCCTTAATAATTCTGTAATCAAAGTCGAAAAACTTCGGAGAGTATATGTACCAAATTTGGTGACTCTACGTCTTATAACTTTTAAGCTATACCTTAAAAACACTGTTTTGGAAACTTAATTTATCGATAACTTTTGAAAGGATTGAGATATTGAAAAAAAAATGATGAGTTTGTTTAGAACCGGCAGTACAGTAACTTAAACCTGAATATAAAGTTTCTAGCTTTTATGACTTTCAAGTTATGCCCGAAAAACACTTGTCTGAAATCGATATTTATCGATAACTTTTGAACGGGATGAGATATCGAAAAAAAAATGATAAACTTGTATCGTCCCGCCACTACGAAAACTTATATTTCAAATATGAAGTCTCTAGCTTTTGTAGTCTCTGAGAAACACGCGTTCATACAGACGGACAGACGGACAGACGGTCAGACGGACAGACGGACAGACAGACATGGCTACATCGACTCGGCTATTGATACTGATCAAGAATATATATACTTTATGGGGTCGGAGATGCTTCCTTATGCCTGTTACATACTTTTGCACAAAACCATAATACCCCTTTTTCCCATTTTTAATGGGATCAGGGTATAAAAATAGTTGCCAAATTCCCAAAAATAACCTTCTAAGACTTCAAACAGCCATAACTTTGTCAAAACTGATCTGATTTACATTTCCAAAGTCATTTTGATCTTTTTTTATTGTCCTTAATAATTCTGTAATAAAAGTTAAAAACTTCGAAAATTCAGATTTCTTGTCAAAAATCATTTTGACATGTCAGTTTCCAAATTCCAAAAAATGACCTTCTGAGACTTTTACATTTACGATTTACATTTCTAAAGTCATTTTGATCGTTGTTTATTGTCCTTAATAATTCTGTAATCAAAGTTAAAAAACTTTGGAAATTCGGTTTATTTGTCAAAAGTCATGTTGACATGTCAGTTTCCAAATTCCAAAAAATGACCTTCTGAGACTTTTACATTTACGATTTACATTTCTAAAGTCATTTTGATCGTTGCTTATTGTCCTTAATAATTCTGTAATCAAAGTTAAAAAACTTCAGTAATTCGGTTTACTTGTCAAAAGTCACAATTACAAAAAAATTGCCAAATTCCCAAATATTACCTTCTGAGACTTCAAACAGCCATAACTTTGTCAAAACTGATCCGATTTACATTTCCTAAGTCATTTTGATCGTTGTTTATTGTCCTTAATAATTCTGTTATCAAAAATAAGAACTTCAGAGATTCAGTTTACATGTCAAAAGTCATAATGAAAAAATAGTTGCCAAATTCCCAAATATTACCTTCTGAGACTTCAAACAGCCATAACTTTGTCAAAACTGATCCGATTTACATTTCCAAAGTCATTTTCATCGTTGCTTATTGTCCTTAATAATTCTGTAATCAAAGTTAAAAAACTTCAGTAATTCGGTTTACTTGTCAAAAGTCACAATGACAAAATAGTTGCCAAATTCCCAAATATTACCTTCTGAGACTTCAAACAGCCATAACTTTGTCAAAACTGATCCGATTTACATTTCCAAAGTCATTTTGATCGTTGCTTATTGTCCTTAATAATTCTGTAATCAAAGTTGAAAAACTTCGGAAATACGGTTTTCTTGTCAAAAGTCATATTGACATGTTAGCTTTAAAATTCCAAAATTTTACCTTCTGAGACTTCAAACTGCCATAACTTTGTCAAAACTGATCCGATTTACATTTCCAAAGTTATTTTGATAATTCTGTAATCAAAGTTAAAAAACTTCGGAAATTCAGTTTTCTTGTCAAAAGTCATGTTGACATGTTAGTTTCCAAATTCCCAAAAATTACCTTCTGAGACTTTAAACAGCCATAACTTTGTAAAAACTGATCCGATTTACATTTCCAAAGTTATTTTGATCGTTGCTTATTGTCCTTAATAATTCTGTTATCAAAGTTAAAAAACTTCGGAAAATCGGTTTACATGTCAAAAGTCACAATGACAAAATAGTTGCCAAATTCCCAAATTTTACCTTCTGAGACTTCAAGCAGCCATAACTTTGTCAAAACTGATCCGATTTACATTTCCTAAGTCATTTTGATCGTTGTTTATTGTCCTTAATAATTCTGTAATCAAAGATAAAAAACTTCGGAGATTAAGTTTACATGTCAAAAGTCATAATGAAAAAATAGTTGCCAAATTCCCAAAAATAACCTTCTGAGACTTCAAACAGCCATAACTTTGTCAAAACTGATCTGATTTACATTTCTAAAGTCATTTTGATCGCTGTTTATTGTCCTTAATAATTCTGTAATCTACGTTGAAAAACTTCGGAAACTCGGTTTACTTGTGAAAAGTCACAATGACAAAATAGTTGCCAAATTGCCAAATTTTACCTTCTGGGACTTCAAACAGCCATAACTTTGTCAAAACTGATCCGATTTACATTTCCAAAGTCATTTTGATCTTTGTTTATTGTCCTTAATAATTCTGCAATCAAAGTTAAAAACTTCAAAAATTCAGTTTTCTTGTCAAAATTCATGTTAACAAATTAGTTTCCTTATCCCCAAAAATTACCTTCTGAGACTTTAAACAGCCATAACTTTGTCAAAACTGATCCGATTTACATTTCCAAAGTCAATTTGATCGTTGTTTATTGTCCTTAATAATTCTGTAATCAAAGATGAAAAACTTCGGGAATTTGGTTTTTTTGTCAAAAGTCATGTTGACAAGTCAGTTTCCAAATTCCAAAAAATTACCTTCTGAGACTTCAAACAGCCATAACTTTGTCAAAACTGATCTGATTTACATTTCCAAAGTCATTTTGATCGTTGTTTATTGTACTTAATAATTCTGTAATCAAAGTCGAAAAACTTCTCAAATTCGTTTTTCTTGTTAAAAGTCATGTTGACATGTAAGTTTCTTAATTCAAAAATTTTATCTTCTGAAACTTCATACAGCCATAACTTTGTCAAAACTGATCCGTTTTACATATCATAAGTCATTTTGATCGTTGTTTATTGTCCATAATAATTCTGTAATCAAAGATGAAAAACTTTGGAAATTCGGTTAACTTGTCAAAAGTCATGTGGACATGTCAGTTTCCAAATTCCAAAAAATTACCTTCTGAGACTTCAAACAGCCATAACTTTGTCAAAACTGATCCGATTTACATTTCCAAAGTCATTTTGATCGTTGCTTATTGTCCTTAATAATTCTGTAATCAAAGTTAAACAACTTCGGAAAATCGGTTTACTTGTCAAAAGTTATAATGACAAAATAGTTGCCAAATTCCCAAAAATAACCTTCTAAGACTTCAAACAGCCATAACTTTGTCAAAACTGATCTGATTTACATTTCCAAAGTCATTTTGATCTTTTTTTATTGTCCTTAATAATTCTGTAATAAAAGTTAAAAACTTCGAAAATTCAGATTTCTTGTCAATAATCATGTTGACATGTCAGTTTCCAAATTCCAAAAAATGACCTTCTGAGACTTTTACATTTACGATTTACATTTCTAAAGTCATTTTGATCGTTGCTTATTGTCCTTAATAATTCTGTAATCAAAGTTAAAAAACTTTGGAAATTCGGTTTATTTGTCAAAAGTCATGTTGACATGTCAGTTGCCAAATTCCCAAATATTACCTTCTGAGACTTCAAACAGCCATAACTTTGTCAAAACTGATCCGATTTACATTTCCAAAGTCATTTTGATCGTTGCTTATTGTCCTTAATAATTCTGTAATCAAAGTTGAAAAACTTCGGAAATACGGTTTTCTTGTCAAAAGTCATATTGACATGTTAGCTTTAAAATTCCAAAATTTTACCTTCTGAGACTTCAAACTGCCATAACTTTGTCAAAACTGATCCGATTTACATTTCCAAAGTTATTTTGATAATTCTGTAATCAAAGTTAAAAATCTTCGGAAATTCAGTTTTCTTGTCAAAAGTCATGTTGACATGTTAGTTTCCAAATTCCCAAAAATTACCTTCTGAGACTTTAAACAGCCATAACTTTGTAAAAACTGATCCGATTTACATTTCCAAAGTTATTTTGATCGTTGCTTATTGTCCTTAATAATTCTGTTATCAAAGTTAAAAAACTTCGGAAAATCGGTTTACATGTCAAAAGTCACAATGACAAAATAGTTGCCAAATTCCCAAATTTTACCTTCTGAGACTTCAAGCAGCCATAACTTTGTCAAAACTGATCCGATTTACATTTCCTAAGTCATTTTGATCGTTGTTTATTGTCCTTAATAATTCTGTAATCAAAGATAAAAAACTTCGGAGATTAAGTTTACATGTCAAAAGTCATAATGAAAAAATAGTTGCCAAATTCCCAAAAATAACCTTCTGAGACTTCAAACAGCCATAACTTTGTCAAAACTGATCTGATTTACATTTCTAAAGTCATTTTGATCGCTGTTTATTGTCCTTAATAATTCTGTAATCTACGTTGAAAAACTTCGGAAACTCGGTTTACTTGTGAAAAGTCACAATGACAAAATAGTTGCCAAATTGCCAAATTTTACCTTCTGGGACTTTAAACAGCCATAACTTTGTCAAAACTGATCCGATTTACATTTCCAAAGTCATTTTGATCTTTGTTTATTGTCCTTAATAATTCTGCAATCAAAGTTAAAAACTTCGAAAATTCAGTTTTCTTGTCAAAATTCATGTTAACAAATTAGTTTCCTTATCCCCAAAAATTACCTTCTGAGACTTTAAACAGCCATAACTTTGTCAAAACTGATCCGATTTACATTTCCAAAGTCATTTTGATCGTTGTTTATTGTCCTTAATAATTCTGTAATCAAAGATGAAAAACTTCGGGAATTTGGTTTTTTTGTCAAAAGTCATGTTGACAAGTCAGTTTCCAAATTCCAAAAAATTACCTTCTGAGACTTCAAACAGCCATAACTTTGTCAAAACTGATCTGATTTACATTAAAAAAAGTCATTTTGATCGTTGTTTATTGTCCTTAATAATTCTGTAATCAAAGTCGAAAAACTTCGGAGAGTATATGTACCAAATTTGGTGACTCTACGTCTTATAACTTTTAAGCTATACCTTAAAAACACTGTTTTGGAAACTTAATTTATCGATAACTTTTGAAAGGATTGAGATATTGAAAAAAAAATGATGAGTTTGTTTAGAACCGGCAGTACAGTAACTTAAACCTGAATATAAAGTTTCTAGCTTTTATGACTTTCAAGTTATGCCCGAAAAACACTTGTCTGAAATCGATATTTATCGATAACTTTTGAACGGGATGAGATATCGAAAAAAAATGATAAACTTGTATCGTCCCGCCACTACGAAAACTTATATTTCAAATATGAAGTCTCTAGCTTTTGTAGTCTCTGAGAAACACGCGTTCATACAGACGGACAGACGGACAGACGGTCAGACGGACAGACGGACAGACAGACATGGCTACATCGACTCGGCTATTGATACTGATCAAGAATATATATACTTTATGGGGTCGGAGATGCTTCCTTATGCCTGTTACATACTTTTGCACAAAACCATAATACCCCTTTTTCCCATTTTTAATGGGATCAGGGTATAAAAATAGTTGCCAAATTCCCAAAAATAACCTTCTAAGACTTCAAACAGCCATAACTTTGTCAAAACTGATCTGATTTACATTTCCAAAGTCATTTTGATCTTTTTTTATTGTCCTTAATAATTCTGTAATAAAAGTTAAAAACTTCGAAAATTCAGATTTCTTGTCAAAAATCATTTTGACATGTCAGTTTCCAAATTCCAAAAAATGACCTTCTGAGACTTTTACATTTACGATTTACATTTCTAAAGTCATTTTGATCGTTGTTTATTGTCCTTAATAATTCTGTAATCAAAGTTAAAAAACTTTGGAAATTCGGTTTATTTGTCAAAAGTCATGTTGACATGTCAGTTTCCAAATTCCAAAAAATGACCTTCTGAGACTTTTACATTTACGATTTACATTTCTAAAGTCATTTTGATCGTTGCTTATTGTCCTTAATAATTCTGTAATCAAAGTTAAAAAACTTCAGTAATTCGGTTTACTTGTCAAAAGTCACAATTACAAAAAAATTGCCAAATTCCCAAATATTACCTTCTGAGACTTCAAACAGCCATAACTTTGTCAAAACTGATCCGATTTACATTTCCTAAGTCATTTTGATCGTTGTTTATTGTCCTTAATAATTCTGTTATCAAAAATAAGAACTTCAGAGATTCAGTTTACATGTCAAAAGTCATAATGAAAAAATAGTTGCCAAATTCCCAAATATTACCTTCTGAGACTTCAAACAGCCATAACTTTGTCAAAACTGATCCGATTTACATTTCCAAAGTCATTTTCATCGTTGCTTATTGTCCTTAATAATTCTGTAATCAAAGTTAAAAAACTTCAGTAATTCGGTTTACTTGTCAAAAGTCACAATGACAAAATAGTTGCCAAATTCCCAAATATTACCTTCTGAGACTTCAAACAGCCATAACTTTGTCAAAACTGATCCGATTTACATTTCCAAAGTCATTTTGATCGTTGCTTATTGTCCTTAATAATTCTGTAATCAAAGTTGAAAAACTTCGGAAATACGGTTTTCTTGTCAAAAGTCATATTGACATGTTAGCTTTAAAATTCCAAAATTTTACCTTCTGAGACTTCAAACTGCCATAACTTTGTCAAAACTGATCCGATTTACATTTCCAAAGTTATTTTGATAATTCTGTAATCAAAGTTAAAAAACTTCGGAAATTCAGTTTTCTTGTCAAAAGTCATGTTGACATGTTAGTTTCCAAATTCCCAAAAATTACCTTCTGAGACTTTAAACAGCCATAACTTTGTAAAAACTGATCCGATTTACATTTCCAAAGTTATTTTGATCGTTGCTTATTGTCCTTAATAATTCTGTTATCAAAGTTAAAAAACTTCGGAAAATCGGTTTACATGTCAAAAGTCACAATGACAAAATAGTTGCCAAATTCCCAAATTTTACCTTCTGAGACTTCAAGCAGCCATAACTTTGTCAAAACTGATCCGATTTACATTTCCTAAGTCATTTTGATCGTTGTTTATTGTCCTTAATAATTCTGTAATCAAAGATAAAAAACTTCGGAGATTAAGTTTACATGTCAAAAGTCATAATGAAAAAATAGTTGCCAAATTCCCAAAAATAACCTTCTGAGACTTTAAACAGCCATAACTTTGTCAAAACTGATCCGATTTACATTTCCAAAGTCAATTTGATCGTTGTTTATTGTCCTTAATAATTCTGTAATCAAAGATGAAAAACTTCGGGAATTTGGTTTTTTTGTCAAAAGTCATGTTGACAAGTCAGTTTCCAAATTCCAAAAAATTACCTTCTGAGACTTCAAACAGCCATAACTTTGTCAAAACTGATCTGATTTACATTTCCAAAGTCATTTTGATCGTTGTTTATTGTACTTAATAATTCTGTAATCAAAGTCGAAAAACTTCTCAAATTCGTTTTTTCTTGTTAAAAGTCATGTTGACATGTAAGTTTCTTAATTCAAAAATTTTATCTTCTGAAACTTCATACAGCCATAACTTTGTCAAAACTGATCCGTTTTACATATCATAAGTCATTTTGATCGTTGTTTATTGTCCATAATAATTCTGTAATCAAAGATGAAAAACTTTGGAAATTCGGTTAACTTGTCAAAAGTCATGTGGACATGTCAGTTTCCAAATTCCAAAAAATTACCTTCTGAGACTTCAAACAGCCATAACTTTGTCAAAACTGATCCGATTTACATTTCCAAAGTCATTTTGATCGTTGCTTATTGTCCTTAATAATTCTGTAATCAAAGTTAAACAACTTCGGAAAATCGGTTTACTTGTCAAAAGTTATAATGACAAAATAGTTGCCAAATTCCCAAAAATAACCTTCTAAGACTTCAAACAGCCATAACTTTGTCAAAACTGATCTGATTTACATTTCCAAAGTCATTTTGATCTTTTTTTATTGTCCTTAATAATTCTGTAATAAAAGTTAAAAACTTCGAAAATTCAGATTTCTTGTCAATAATCATGTTGACATGTCAGTTTCCAAATTCCAAAAAATGACCTTCTGAGACTTTTACATTTACGATTTACATTTCTAAAGTCATTTTGATCGTTGCTTATTGTCCTTAATAATTCTGTAATCAAAGTTAAAAAACTTTGGAAATTCGGTTTATTTGTCAAAAGTCATGTTGACATGTCAGTTGCCAAATTCCCAAATATTACCTTCTGAGACTTCAAACAGCCATAACTTTGTCAAAACTGATCCGATTTACATTTCCAAAGTCATTTTGATCGTTGCTTATTGTCCTTAATAATTCTGTAATCAAAGTTGAAAAACTTCGGAAATACGGTTTTCTTGTCAAAAGTCATATTGACATGTTAGCTTTAAAATTCCAAAATTTTACCTTCTGAGACTTCAAACTGCCATAACTTTGTCAAAACTGATCCGATTTACATTTCCAAAGTTATTTTGATAATTCTGTAATCAAAGTTAAAAATCTTCGGAAATTCAGTTTTCTTGTCAAAAGTCATGTTGACATGTTAGTTTCCAAATTCCCAAAAATTACCTTCTGAGACTTTAAACAGCCATAACTTTGTAAAAACTGATCCGATTTACATTTCCAAAGTTATTTTGATCGTTGCTTATTGTCCTTAATAATTCTGTTATCAAAGTTAAAAAACTTCGGAAAATCGGTTTACATGTCAAAAGTCACAATGACAAAATAGTTGCCAAATTCCCAAATTTTACCTTCTGAGACTTCAAGCAGCCATAACTTTGTCAAAACTGATCCGATTTACATTTCCTAAGTCATTTTGATCGTTGTTTATTGTCCTTAATAATTCTGTAATCAAAGATAAAAAACTTCGGAGATTAAGTTTACATGTCAAAAGTCATAATGAAAAAATAGTTGCCAAATTCCCAAAAATAACCTTCTGAGACTTCAAACAGCCATAACTTTGTCAAAACTGATCTGATTTACATTTCTAAAGTCATTTTGATCGCTGTTTATTGTCCTTAATAATTCTGTAATCTACGTTGAAAAACTTCGGAAACTCGGTTTACTTGTGAAAAGTCACAATGACAAAATAGTTGCCAAATTGCCAAATTTTACCTTCTGGGACTTTAAACAGCCATAACTTTGTCAAAACTGATCCGATTTACATTTCCAAAGTCATTTTGATCTTTGTTTATTGTCCTTAATAATTCTGCAATCAAAGTTAAAAACTTCAAAAATTCAGTTTTCTTGTCAAAATTCATGTTAACAAATTAGTTTCCTTATCCCCAAAAATTACCTTCTGAGACTTTAAACAGCCATAACTTTGTCAAAACTGATCCGATTTACATTTCCAAAGTCAATTTGATCGTTGTTTATTGTCCTTAATAATTCTGTAATCAAAGATGAAAAACTTCGGGAATTTGGTTTTTTTGTCAAAAGTCATGTTGACAAGTCAGTTTCCAAATTCCAAAAAATTACCTTCTGAGACTTCAAACAGCCATAACTTTGTCAAAACTGATCTGATTTACATTTCCAAAGTCATTTTGATCGTTGTTTATTGTACTTAATAATTCTGTAATCAAAGTCGAAAAACTTCTCAAATTCGTATTTCTTGTTAAAAGTCATGTTGACATGTAAGTTTCTTAATTCAAAAATTTTATCTTCTGAAACTTCATACAGCCATAACTTTGTCAAAACTGATCCGTTTTACATATCATAAGTCATTTTGATCGTTGTTTATTGTCCATAATAATTCTGTAATCAAAGATGAAAAACTTTGGAAATTCGGTTAACTTGTCAAAAGTCATGTGGACATGTCAGTTTCCAAATTCCAAAAAATTACCTTCTGAGACTTCAAACAGCCATAACTTTGTCAAAACTGATCCGATTTACATTTCCAAAGTCATTTTGATCGTTGCTTATTGTCCTTAATAATTCTGTAATCAAAGTTAAACAACTTCGGAAAATCGGTTTACTTGTCAAAAGTTATAATGACAAAATAGTTGCCAAATTCCCAAAAATAACCTTCTAAGACTTCAAACAGCCATAACTTTGTCAAAACTGATCTGATTTACATTTCCAAAGTCATTTTGATCTTTTTTTATTGTCCTTAATAATTCTGTAATAAAAGTTAAAAACTTCGAAAATTCAGATTTCTTGTCAATAATCATGTTGACATGTCAGTTTCCAAATTCCAAAAAATGACCTTCTGAGACTTTTACATTTACGATTTACATTTCTAAAGTCATTTTGATCGTTGCTTATTGTCCTTAATAATTCTGTAATCAAAGTTAAAAAACTTTGGAAATTCGGTTTATTTGTCAAAAGTCATGTTGACATGTCAGTTTCAAAATTCCAAAAAATTACCTTCTGAGACTTCAAACAGCCATAACTTTGTCAAAACTGATCCGATTTACATTTCCAAAGTCATTTTGATCGTTGCTTATTGTCCTTAATAATTCTGTAATCAAAGTTAAAAAACTTCAGTAATTCGGTTTACTTGTCAAAAGTCACAATTACAAAAAAATTGCCAAATTCCCAAATATTACCTTCTGAGACTTCAAACAGCCATAACTTTGTCAAAACTGATCCGATTTACATTTCCTAAGTCATTTTGATCGTTGTTTATTGTCCTTTATAATTCTGTAATCAAAAATAAGAACTTCAGAGATTCAGTTTACATGTCAAAAGTCATAATGAAAAAATAGTTGCCAAATTCCCAAATATTACCTTCTGAGACTTCAAACAGCCATAACTTTGTCAAAACTGATCCGATTTACATTTCCAAAGTCATTTTGATAATTCTGTAATCAAAGTTAAAAGACTTCAGTAATTCGGTTTACTTATCAAAAGTCACAATTACAAAAAATTTGCCAAATTCCCAAATATTACCTTCTGAGACTTCAAACAGCCATAGCTTTGTCAAAACTGATCCGATTTACATTAAAAAAGTCATTTTGATCGTTGCTTATTGTCCTTAATAATTCTGTAATCAAAGTTAAAAAACTTCAGTAATTCGGTTTACTTGTCAAAAGTCACAATGACAAAATAGTTGCCAAATTCCCAAATATTACCTTCTGAGACTTCAAACAGCCATAACTTTGTCAAAACTGATCCGATTTACATTTCCAAAGTCATTTTGATCGTTGCTTATTGTCCTTAATAATTCTGTAATCAAAGTTAAACAACTTCGGAAAATCGGTTTACTTGTCAAAAGTTATAATGACAAAATAGTTGCCAAATTCGCAAAAATAACCTTTTAAGACTTCAAACAGCCATAACTTTGTCAAAACTGATCTGATTTACATTTCCAAAGTCATTTTGATCTTTTTTTTATTGTCCTTAATAATTCTGTAATAAAAGTTAAAAACTTCGAAAATTCAGATTTCTTGTCAAAAATCATGTTGACATGTCAGTTTCCAAATTCCAAAAAATGACCTTCTGAGACTTTTACATTTACGATTTACATTTCTTAAGTCATTTTGATCGTTGCTTATTGTCCTTAATAATTCTGTAATCAAAGTTAAAAAACTTTGGAAATTCGGTTTATTTGTCAAAAGTCATGTTGACATGTCAGTTTCCAAATTCCAAAAAATTACCTTCTGACACTTCAAACAGCCATAACTTTGTCAAAACTGATCCGATTTACATTTCCAAAGTCATTTTGATCGTTGCTTATTGTCCTTAATAATTCTGTAATCAAAGTTAAAAAACTTCAGTAATTCGGTTTACTTGTCAAAAGTCACAATTACAAAAAAATTGCCAAATTCCCAAATATTACCTTCTGAGACTTCAAACAGCCATAACTTTGTCAAAACTGATCCGATTTACATTTCCTAAGTCATTTTGATCGTTGTTTATTGTCCTTAATAATTCTGTAATCAAAAATAAGAACTTCAGAGATTCAGTTTACATGTCAAAAGTCATAATGAAAAAATAGTTGCCAAATTCCCAAATATTACCTTCTGAGACTTCAAACAGCCATAACTTTGTCAAAACAGATCCGATTTACATTTCCAAAGTCATTTTGATAATTCTGTAATCAAAGTTAAAAAACTTCAGTAATTCGGTTTACTTGTCAAAAGTCACAATTACAAAAAATTTGCGAAATTCCCAAATATTACCTTCTGAGACTTCAAACAGCCATAACTTTGTCAAAACTGATCCGATTTACATTAAAAAATTCATTTTGATCGTTGCTTATTGTCCTTAATAATTCTGTAATCAAAGTTAAAAAACTTCAGTAATTCGGTTTACTTGTCAAAAGTCACAATGACAAAATAGTTGCCAAATTCCCAAATATTACCTTCTGAGACTTCAAACAGCCATAACTTTGTCAAAACTGATCCGATTTACATTTCCAAAGTCATTTTGATCGTTGCTTATTGTCCTTAATAATTCTGTAATCAAAGTTAAACAACTTCGGAAAATCGGTTTACTTGTCAAAAGTTATAATGACAAAATAGTTGCCAAATTCGCAAAAATAACCTTCTAAGACTTCAAACAGCCATAACTTTGTCAAAACTGATCTGATTTACATTTCCAAGGTCATTTTGATCTTTTTTTTATTGTCCTTAATAATTCTGTAATAAAAGTTAAAAACTTCGAAAATTCAGATTTCTTGTCAAAAATCATGTTGAAATGTCAGTTTCCAAATTCCAAAAAATGACCTTCTGAGACTATTACATTTACGATTTACATTTCTAAAGTCATTTTGATCGTTGCTTATTGTCCTTAATAATTCTGTAATCAAAGTTAAAAAACTTTGGAAATTCGGTTTATTTGTCAAAAGTCATGTTGACATGTCAGTTTCCAAATTCCAAAAAATTACCTTTTGAGACTTTAAACAGCCATAACTTTGTCAAAACTGATCCGATTTACATTTCCAAAGTCATTTTGATCGTTGCTTATTGTCCTTAATTATTCTGTAATCAAAGATAAAAAACTTCGGAGATTCAGTTTACATGTCAAAAGACACAATGAAAAAAAAATTGCAAAATTCCCAAAAATAACCTTCTGAGACTTCACAATGCCATTACTTTGTCAAAACTGACCCGATTTACATTTCTAAAGTCATTTTGATCGCTGTTTATTGTCCTAAATAATTCTGTAATTAAAGTTGAAAAACTTTGGTAATTCGGTTTATTTGTCAAAAGTCATGTTGACATGTCAGTTTCCAAATTCCAAAAAATTACCTTCTGAGACTTCAAACAGCCATAACTTTGTCAAAACTGATCCGATTTACATTTAATAAGTCATTTTGATCGTTGCTTATTGTCCTTAATAATTCTGTAATCAAAGTTAAAAAACTTCAGTAATTCGGTTTACTTGTCAAAAGTCATATTGACATGTTAGCTTTAAAATTCCAAAATTTTACCTTCTGAGACTTCAAACTGCCATAACTTTGTCAAAACTGATCCGATTTACATTTCCAAAGTTATTTTGATAATTCTGTAATCAAAGTTAAAAAACTTCGGAAATTCAGTTTTCTTGTCAAAATTCATGTTGACATGTTAGTTTCCAAATTCCCAAAAATTACCTTCTGAGACTTTAAACAGCCATAACTTTGTAAAAACTGATCCGATTTACATTTCCAAAGTTATTTTGATCGTTGCTTATTGTCCTTAATAACTCTGTTATCAAAGTTAAAAAACTTCGGAAAATCGGTTTACATGTCAAAAGTCACAATGACAAAATAGTTGCCAAATTCCCAAATTTTACCTTCTGAGACTTCAAGCAGCCATAACTTTGTCAAAACTGATCCGATTTACATTTCCTAAGTCATTTTGATCGTTGTTTATTGTCCTTAATAATTCTGTAATCAAAGATAAAAAACTTCGTAGATTAAGTTTACATGTCAAAAGTCATAATGAAAAAATAGTTGCCAAATTCCCAAAAATAACCTTCTGACACTGCAAACAGCCATAACTTTGTCAAAACTGATCCGATTTACATTTCCTAAGTCATTTTGATCGTTGTTTATTGTCCTTAATAATTCTGTAATCAACGTTAAAAAACTTCGAAAATTCAGTTTTCTTGTCAAAACTCATGTTAACAAGTAAGTTTCCAAATCTCCAAAAATTACCTTCTGAGACTTCAAACAGCTATTACTTTGTCAAAACTGATCCGATTTACATTTCCAAAGTCATTTTGATCGTTGCTTATTGTCCTTAATAATTCTGTAATCAAAGATAAAAAACTTCGGATATTTAGTTTACATGTCAAAAGTCATAATGAAAAAATAGTTGCCAATTTCCCAAAAATAACCTTCTGAGACTTCAAACAGCCATTACTTTGTCAAAACTGATCTGATTTACTGTTTACGCTGTTTATTGTCCTAAATAATTCTGTAATCAAAGTTGAAAAACTTTGGAATTTCGGTTTACTTGTCAAAAGTCATGTTGACATGTCAGTTTCCAAATTCCAAAAAATTACCTTCTGAGACTTCAAACAGCCATAACTTTGTCAAAACTGATCCGGTTTACATTTCCAAAGTAATTTTGATAATTCTGTAATCAAAGTTAAAAAACTTCGGAAATTCAGTTTTCTTGTCAAAAGTCATGTTGACATGTCTGTTTCCAAATCCCCAAAAATTACCTTTTGAGACTTTAAACAGCCATAACTTTGTCAAAACTGATCCGATTTACATTTCCAAAGTCATTTTGATCGTTGCTTATTGTCCTTAATTATTCTGTAATCAAAGATAAAAAACTTCGGAGATTCAGTTTACATGTCAAAAGACACAATGAAAAAAAAATTGCAAAATTCCCAAAAATAACCTTCTGAGACTTCACAATGCCATTACTTTGTCAAAACTGACCCGATTTACATTTCTAAAGTCATTTTGATCGCTGTTTATTGTCCTAAATAGTTCTGTAATTAAAGTTGAAAAACTTTGGTAATTCGGTTTATTTGTCAAAAGTCATGTTGACATGTCAGTTTCCAAATTCCAAAAAATTACCTTCTGAGACTTCAAACAGCCATAACTTTGTCAAAACTGATCCGATTTACATTTAAAAAGTCATTTTGATCGTTGCTTATTGTCCTTAATAATTCTGTAATCAAAGTTAAAAAACTTCAGTAATTCGGTTTACTTGTCAAAAGTCACAATTACAAAAAAATTGCCAAATTCCCAAATATTACCTTCTGAGACTTCAAACAACCATAACTTTTTCAAAACTGATCCGATTTACATTTCCTAAGTCATTTTGATCGTTGTTTATTGTCCTCAATAATTCTGTAATCAAAAATAAGAACTTCAGAGATTCAGTTTACATGTCAAAAGTCATAATGAAAAAATAGTTGCCAAATTCCCAAATATTACCTTCTGAGACTTCAAACAGCCATAACTTTGTCAAAACTGATCCGATTTACATTTCAAAAGTCATTTTGATAATTCTGTAATCAAAGTTAAAAAACTTCAGTAATTCGGTTTACTTGTCAAAAGTCACAACTACAAAAAAATTGACAAATTCCCAAATATTACCTTCTGAGACTTCAAACAGCCATAACTTTGTCAAAACTGATCCGATTTACATTATAAAAGTCATTTTGATCGTTGCTTATTGTCCTTAATAATTCTGTAATCAAAGTTAAAAAACTTCAGTAATTCGGTTTACTTGTCAAAAGTCACAATGACAAAATAGTTGCCAAATTCCCAAATATTACCTTCTGAGACTTCAAACAACCATAACTTTGTCAAAACTGATCCGATTTACATTTCCAAAGTCATTTTGATAATTCTGTAATCAAAGTTAAAAAACTTTGGAAATTCGGTTTACTTGTCAAAAGTCATGTTGACATGTCAGTTTCCGAATTCCAAAAAATTACCTTCTGAGTCTTTAAACAGCAATACCTTTGTCAAAACTGATCAGATTTACATTTCCAAAGTCATTTTGATCGTTGCTTATTGTCCTTAATAATTCTGTAATCAAAGTTGAAAAACTTCGGAAATACGGTTTTCTTGTCAAAAGTCATGTTGACATGTTAGCTTTAAAATTCCAAAATTTTACCTTCTGAGACTTCAAACTGCCATAACTTTGTCAAAACTGATCCGATTTACATTTCCAAAGTTATTTTGATAATTCTGTAATCAAAGTTAAAAAACTTCGGAAATTCAGTTTTCTTGTCAAAAGTCATGTTGACATGTAAGTTTCCAAATTCCCAAAAATTACCTTCTGAGACTTTAAACAGCCATAACTTTGTAAAAACTGATCCGATTTACATTTCCAAAGTTATTTTGATCGTTGCTTATTGTCCTTAATAATTCTGCTATCAAAGTTAAAAAACTTCGGAAAATCGGTTTACATGTCAAAAGTCACAATGACAAAATAGTTGCCAAATTCCCAAATTTTACCTTCTGAGACTTCAAGCAGCCATAACTTTGTCAAAACTGATCCGATTTACATTTCCAAAGTCATTTTGATCTTTGTTTATTGTCCTTAATAATTCTGCAATCAAAGTTAAAAACTTCGAAAATTCAGTTTTCTTGTCAAAATTCATGTTAACAAATTAGTTTCCTTATCCCCAAAAATTACCTTCTGAGACTTTAAACAGCCATAACTTTGTCAAAACTGATCCGATTTACATTTCCAAAGTCAATTTGATCGTTGTTTATTGTCCTTAATAATTCTGTAATCAAAGATGAAAAACTTCGGGAATTTGGTTTTTTTGTCAAAAGTCATGTTGACAAGTCAGTTTCCAAATTCCAAAAAATTACCTTCTGAGACTTCAAACAGCCATAACTTTGTCAAAACTGATCTGATTTACATTTCCAAAGTCATTTTGATCTTTTTTTATTGTCCTTAATAATTCTGTAATAAAAGTTAAAAACTTCGAAAATTCAGATTTCTTGTCAATAATCATGTTGACATGTCAGTTTCCAAATTCCAAAAAATGACCTTCTGAGACTTTTACATTTACGATTTACATTTCTAAAGTCATTTTGATCGTTGCTTATTGTCCTTAATAATTCTGTAATCAAAGTTAAAAAACTTTGGAAATTCGGTTTATTTGTCAAAAGTCATGTTGACATGTCAGTTTCCAAATTCCAAAAAATTACCTTCTGAGACTTCAAACAGCCATAACTTTGTCAAAACTGATCCGATTTACATTTCCAAAGTCATTTTGATCGTTGCTTATTGTCCTTAATAATTCTGTAATCAAAGTTAAAAAACTTCAGTAATTCGGTTTACTTGTCAAAAGTCACAATTACAAAAAAATTGCCAAATTCCCAAATATTACCTTCTGAGACTTCAAACAGCCATAACTTTGTCAAAACTGATCCGATTTACATTTCCTAAGTCATTTTGATCGTTGTTTATTGTCCTTAATAATTCTGTAATCAAAAATAAGAACTTCAGAGATTCAGTTTACATGTCAAAAGTCATAATGAAAAAATAGTTGCCAAATTCCCAAATATTACCTTCTGAGACTTCAAACAGCCATAACTTTGTCAAAACTGATCCGATTTACATTTCCAAAGTCATTTTGATAATTCTGTAATCAAAGTTAAAAGACTTCAGTAATTCGGTTTACTTGTCAAAAGTCACAATTACAAAAAATTTGCCAAATTCCCAAATATTACCTTCTGAGACTTCAAACAGCCATAGCTTTGTCAAAACTGATCCGATTTACATTAAAAAAGTCATTTTGATCGTTGCTTATTGTCCTTAATAATTCTGTAATCAAAGTTAAAAAACTTCAGTAATTCGGTTTACTTGTCAAAAGTCACAATGACAAAATAGTTGCCAAATTCCCAAATATTACCTTCTGAGACTTCAAACAGCCATAACTTTGTCAAAACTGATCCGATTTACATTTCCAAAGTCATTTTGATCGTTGCTTATTGTCCTTAATAATTCTGTAATCAAAGTTAAACAACTTCGGAAAATCGGTTTACTTGTCAAAAGTTATAATGACAAAATAGTTGCCAAATTCGCAAAAATAACCTTCTAAGACTTCAAACAGCCATAACTTTGTCAAAACTGATCTGATTTACATTTCCAAAGTCATTTTGATCTTTTTTTTATTGTCCTTAATAATTCTGTAATAAAAGTTAAAAACTTCGAAAATTCAGATTTCTTGTCAAAAATCATGTTGACATGTCAGTTTCCAAATTCCAAAAAAATGACCTTCTGAGACTTTTACATTTACGATTTACATTTCTTAAGTCATTTTGATCGTTGCTTATTGTCCTTAATAATTCTGTAATCAAAGTTAAAAAACTTTGGAAATTCGGTTTATTTGTCAAAAGTCATGTTGACATGTCAGTTTCCAAATTCCAAAAAATTACCTTCTGACACTTCAAACAGCCATAACTTTGTCAAAACTGATCCGATTTACATTTCCAAAGTCATTTTGATCGTTGCTTATTGTCCTTAATAATTCTGTAATCAAAGTTAAAAAACTTCAGTAATTCGGTTTACTTGTCAAAAGTCACAATTACAAAAAAATTGCCAAATTCCCAAATATTACCTTCTGAGACTTCAAACAGCCATAACTTTGTCAAAACTGATCCGATTTACATTTCCTAAGTCATTTTGATCGTTGTTTATTGTCCTTAATAATTCTGTAATCAAAAATAAGAACTTCAGAGATTCAGTTTACATGTCAAAAGTCATAATGAAAAAATAGTTGCCAAATTCCCAAATATTACCTTCTGAGACTTCAAACAGCCATAACTTTGTCAAAACAGATCCGATTTACATTTCCAAAGTCATTTTGATAATTCTGTAATCAAAGTTAAAAAACTTCAGTAATTCGGTTTACTTGTCAAAAGTCACAATTACAAAAAATTTGCCAAATTCCCAAATATTACCTTCTGAGACTTCAAACAGCCATAACTTTGTCAAAACTGATCCGATTTACATTAAAAAATTCATTTTGATCGTTGCTTATTGTCCTTAATAATTCTGTAATCAAAGTTAAAAAACTTCAGTAATTCGGTTTACTTGTCAAAAGTCACAATGACAAAATAGTTGCCAAATTCCCAAATATTACCTTCTGAGACTTCAAACAGCCATAACTTTGTCAAAACTGATCCGATTTACATTTCCAAAGTCATTTTGATCGTTGCTTATTGTCCTTAATAATTCTGTAATCAAAGTTAAACAACTTCGGAAAATCGGTTTACTTGTCAAAAGTTATAATGACAAAATAGTTGCCAAATTCGCAAAAATAACCTTCTAAGACTTCAAACAGCCATAACTTTGTCAAAACTGATCTGATTTACATTTCCAAAGTCATTTTGATCTTTTTTTTATTGTCCTTAATAATTCTGTAATAAAAGTTAAAAAACTTCGAAAATTCAGATTTCTTGTCAAAAATCATGTTGACATGTCAGTTTCCAAATTCCAAAAAATGACCTTCTGAGACTTTTACATTTACGATTTACATTTCTAAAGTCATTTTGATCGTTGCTTATTGTCCTTAATAATTCTGTAATCAAAGTTAAAAAACTTTGGAAATTCGGTTTATTTGTCAAAAGTCATGTTGACATGTCAGTTTCCAAATTCCAAAAAATTACCTTCTGAGACTTCAAACAGCCATAACTTTGTCAAAACTGATCCGATTTACATTTCCAAAGTCATTTTGATCGTTGCTTATTGTCCTTAATAATTCTGTAATCAAAGTTAAAAAACTTCAGTAATTCGGTTTACTTGTCAAAAGTCACAATTACAAAAAAATTGCCAAATTCCCAAATATTACCTTCTGAGACTTCAAACAGCCATAACTTTGTCAAAACTGATCCGATTTACATTTCCTAAGTCATTTTGATCGTTGTTTATTGTCCTTAATAATTCTGTAATCAAAAATAAGAACTTCAGAGATTCAGTTTACATGTCAAAAGTCATAATGAAAAAATAGTTGCCAAATTCCCAAATATTACCTTCTGAGACTTCAAACAGCCATAACTTTGTCAAAACAGATCCGATTTACATTTCCAAAGTCATTTTGATAATTCTGTAATCAAAGTTAAAAAACTTCAGTAATTCGGTTTACTTGTCAAAAGTCACAATTACAAAAAATTTGCCAAATTCCCAAATATTACCTTCTGAGACTTCAAACAGCCATAACTTTGTCAAAACTGATCCGATTTACATTAAAAAATTCATTTTGATCGTTGCTTATTGTCCTTAATAATTCTGTAATCAAAGTTAAAAAACTTCAGTAATTCGGTTTACTTGTCAAAAGTCACAATGACAAAATAGTTGCCAAATTCCCAAATATTACCTTCTGAGACTTCAAACAGCCATAACTTTGTCAAAACTGATCCGATTTACATTTCCAAAGTCATTTTGATAATTCTGTAATCAAAGTTAAAAAACTTTGGAAATTCGGTTTACTTGTCAAAAGTCATGTTGACATGTCAGTTTCCGAATTCCAAAAAATTACCTTCTGAGTCTTTAAACAGCAATACCTTTGTCAAAACTGATCCGATTTACATTTCCAAAGTCATTTTGATCGTTGCTTATTGTCCTTAATAATTCTGTAATCAAAGTTGAAAAACTTCGGAAATACGGTTTTCTTGTCAAAAGTCATATTGACATGTTAGCTTTAAAATTCCAAAATTTTACCTTCTGAGACTTCAAACTGCCATAACTTTGTCAAAACTGATCCGATTTACATTTCCAAAGTTATTTTGATAATTCTGTAATCAAAGTTAAAAAACTTCGGAAATTCAGTTTTCTTGTCAAAAGTCATGTTGACATGTTAGTTTCCAAATTCCCAAAAATTACCTTCTGAGACTTTAAACAGCCATAACTTTGTAAAAACTGATCCGATTTACATTTCCAAAGTTATTTTGATCGTTGCTTATTGTCCTTAATAATTCTGTTATCAAAGTTAAAAAACTTCGGAAAATCGGTTTACATGTCAAAAGTCACAATGACAAAATAGTTGCCAAATTCCCAAATTTTACCTTCTGAGACTTCAAGCAGCCATAACTTTGTCAAAACTGATCCGATTTACATTTCCTAAGTCATTTTGATCGTTGTTTATTGTCCTTAATAATTCTGTAATCAAAGATAAAAAACTTCGTAGATTAAGTTTACATGTCAAAAGTCATAATGAAAAAATAGTTGCCAAATTCCCAAAAATAACCTTCTGACACTTCAAACAGCCATAACTTTGTAAAAACTGATCCGATTTACATTTCCTAAGTCATTTTGATCGTTGTTTATTGTCCTTAATAATTCTGTAATCAACGTTAAAAAACTTCGAAAATTCAGTTTTCTTGTCAAAACTCATGTTAACAAGTAAGTTTCCAAATCTCCAAAAATTACCTTCTGAGACTTCAAACAGCTATTACTTTGTCAAAACTGATCCGATTTACATTTCCAAAGTTATTTTGATAATTCTGTAATCAAAGTTAAAAAACTTCGGAAATTCAGTTTTCTTGTCAAAAGTCATGTTGACATGTAAGTTTCTTAATTCAAAAATTTTATCTTCTGAAACTTCATACAGCCATAACTTTGTCAAAACTGATCCGTTTTACATATCATACGTCATTTTGATCGTTGTTTATTGTCCATAATAATTCTGTAATCAAAGATGAAAAACTTTGGAATTTCGGTTAACTTGTCAAAAGTCATGTGGACATGTCAGTTTCCAAATTCCAAAAAATTACCTTCTGAGACTTCAAACAGCCATAACTTTGTCAAAACTGATCCGATTTACATTTCCAAAGTCATTTTGATCGTTGCTTATTGTCCTTAATAATTCTGTAATCAAAGTTAAACAATTTCGGAAAATCGGTTTACTTGTCAAAAGTTATAATGACAAAATAGTTGCCAAATTCCCAAAAATTACCTTCTGAGACTTCAAACAGCCATAACTTTGTCAAAACTGATCCGATTTACATTTCCTAAGTCATTTTGATCGTTGTTTATTGTCCTTAATAATTCTGTAATCAACGTTAAAAAACTTCGAAAATTCAGTTTTCTTGTCAAAACTCATGTTAACAAGTAAGTTTCCAAATCTCCAAAAATTACCTTCTGAGACTTCAAACAGCTATTACTTTGTCAAAACTGATCCGATTTACATTTCCAAAGTCATTTTGATCGTTGCTTATTGTCCTTAATAATTCTGTAATCAAAGATAAAAAACTTCGGATATTTAGTTTACATGTCAAAAGTCATAATGAAAAAATAGTTGCCAATTTCCCAAAAATAACCTTCTGAGACTTCAAACAGCCATTACTTTGTCAAAACTGATCTGATTTACTGTTTACGCTGTTTATTGTCCTAAATAATTCTGTAATCAAAGTTGAAAAACTTTGGAATTTCGGTTTACTTGTCAAAAGTCATGTTGACATGTCAGTTTCCAAATTCCAAAAAATTACCTTCTGAGACTTCAAACAGCCATAACTTTGTCAAAACTGATCCGGTTTACATTTCCAAAGTAATTTTGATAATTCTGTAATCAAAGTTAAAAAACTTCGGAAATTCAGTTTTCTTGTCAAAAGTCATGTTGACATGTTTGTTTCCAAATCCCCAAAAATTACCTTTTGAGACTTTAAACAGCCATAACTTTGTCAAAACTGATCCGATTTACATTTCCAAAGTCATTTTGATCGTTGCTTATTGTCCTTAATTATTCTGTAATCAAAGATAAAAAACTTCGGAGATTCAGTTTACATGTCAAAAGACACAATGAAAAAAAAATTGCAAAATTCCCAAAAATAACCTTCTGAGACTTCACAATGCCATTACTTTGTCAAAACTGACCCGATTTACATTTCTAAAGTCATTTTGATCGCTGTTTATTGTCCTAAATAATTCTGTTATTAAAGTTGAAAAACTTTGGAAATTCGGTTTATTTGTCAAAAGTCATGTTGACATGTCAGTTTCCAAATTCCAAAAAATTACCTTCTGAGACTTCAAACAGCCATAACTTTGTCAAAACTGATCCGATTTACATTTAATAAGTCATTTTGATCGTTGCTTATTGTCCTTAATAATTCTGTAATCAAAGTTAAAAAACTTCAGTAATTCGGTTTACTTGTCAAAAGTCACAATTACAAAAAAATTGCCAAATTCCCAAATATTACCTTCTGAGACTTCAAACAACCATAACTTTTTCAAAACTGATCCGATTTACATTTCCTAAGTCATTTTGATCGTTGTTTATTGTCCTCAATAATTCTGTAATCAAAAATAAGAACTTCAGAGATTCAGTTTACATGTCAAAAGTCATAATGAAAAAATAGTTGCCAAATTCCCAAATATTACCTTCTGAGACTTCAAACAGCCATAACTTTGTCAAAACTGATCCGATTTACAATTCAAAAGTCATTTTGATAATTCTGTAATCAAAGTTAAAAAACTTCAGTAATTCGGTTTACTTGTCAAAAGTCACAACTACAAAAAAATTGACAAATTCCCAAATATTACCTTCTGAGACTTCAAACAGCCATAACTTTGTCAAAACTGATCCGATTTACATTATAAAAGTCATTTTGATCGTTGCTTATTGTCCTTAATAATTCTGTAATCAAAGTTAAAAAACTTCAGTAATTCGGTTTACTTGTCAAAAGTCACAATGACAAAATAGTTGCCAAATTCCCAAATATTACCTTCTGAGACTTCAAACAACCATAACTTTGTCAAAACTGATCCGATTTACATTTCCAAAGTCATTTTGATAATTCTGTAATCAAAGTTAAAAAACTTTGGAAATTCGGTTTACTTGTCAAAAGTCATGTTGACATGTCAGTTTCCGAATTCCAAAAAATTACCTTCTGAGTCTTTAAACAGCAATACCTTTGTCAAAACTGATCAGATTTACATTTCCAAAGTCATTTTGATCGTTGCTTATTGTCCTTAATAATTCTGTAATCAAAGTTGAAAAACTTCGGAAATACGGTTTTCTTGTCAAAAGTCATGTTGACATGTTAGCTTTAAAATTCCAAAATTTTACCTTCTGAGACTTCAAACTGCCATAACTTTGTCAAAACTGATCCGATTTACATTTCCAAAGTTATTTTGATAATTCTGTAATCAAAGTTAAAAAACTTCGGAAATTCAGTTTTCTTGTCAAAAGTCATGTTGACATGTTAGTTTCCAAATTCCCAAAAATTACCTTCTGAGACTTTAAACAGCCATAACTTTGTAAAAACTGATCCGATTTACATTTCCAAAGTTATTTTGATCGTTGCTTATTGTCCTTAATAATTCTGTTATCAAAGTTAAAAAACTTCGGAAAATCGGTTTACATGTCAAAAGTCACAATGACAAAATAGTTGCCAAATTCCCAAATTTTACCTTCTGAGACTTCAAGCAGCCATAACTTTGTCAAAACTGATCCGATTTACATTTCCTAAGTCATTTTGAGCGTTGTTAATTGTCCTTAATAATTCTGCAATCAAAGTTAAAAACTTCGAAAATTCAGTTTTCTTGTCAAAATTCATGTTAACAAATTAGTTTCCTTATCCCCAAAAATTACCTTCTGAGACTTTAAACAGCCATAACTTTGTCAAAACTGATCCGATTTACATTAAAAAAGTCATTTTGATCGTTGCTTATTGTCCTTAATAATTCTGTAATCAAAGTTAAAAAACTTCAGTAATTCGGTTTACTTGTCAAAAGTCACAATGACAAAATAGTTGCCAAATTCCCAAATATTACCTTCTGAGACTTCAAACAGCCATAACTTTGTCAAAACTGATCCGATTTACATTTCCAAAGTCATTTTGATCTTTTTTTATTTGTCCTTAATAATTCTGTAATAAAAGTTAAAAACTTCGAAAATTCAGATTTCTTGTCAAAAATCATGTTGACATGTCAGTTTCCAAATTCCAAAAAATGACCTTCTGAGACTTTTACATTTACGATTTACATTTCTAAAGTCATTTTGATCGTTGCTTATTGTCCTTAATAATTCTGTAATCAAAGTTAAAAAACTTTGGAAATTCGGTTTATTTGTCAAAAGTCATGTTGACATGTCAGTTTCCAAATTCCAAAAAATTACCTTCTGAGACTTCAAACAGCCATAACTTTGTCAAAACTGATCCGATTTACATTTCCAAAGTCATTTTGATCTTTGTTTATTGTCCTTAATAATTCTGTAATCAAAGATGAAAAACTTCGGGAATTTGGTTTTTTTGTCAAAAGTCATGTTGACAAGTCAGTTTCCAAATTCTAAAAAATTACCTTCTGAGACTTCAAACAGCCATAGCTTTGTCAAAACTGATCTGATTTACATTTCCAAAGTCATTTTGATCGTTGTTTATTGTCCTTAATAATTCTGTAATCAAAGTCGAAAAAAACCGGAGAGTATATGTACCAAATTTGGTGACTCTACGTCTTATAACTTTTAAGCTATACCTTAAAAACACTGTTTTGGAAACTTAATTTATCGATAACTTTTGAAAGGATTGAGATATTGAAAAAAAAATGATGAGTTTGTTTAGAACCGGCAGTACAGTAACTTAAACCTGAATATAAAGTTTCTAGCTTTTATGATTTTCAAGTTATGCCCGAAAAACACTTGTCTGAAATCGATATTTATCGATAACTTTTGAACGGGATGAGATATCGAAAAAAAACTGATAAACTTGTATCGTCCCGCCACTACGAGAACTTATATTTCAAATATGAAGTCTCTAGCTTTTGTAGTCTCTGAGAAACACGCGTTTATACAGACGGACAGACGGACAGACGGTCAGACGGACAGACGGACATGGCTATATCGACTCGGCTATTGATACTGATCAAGAATATATATACTTTATGGGGTCGGAGATGCTTCCTTATGCCTGTTACATACTTTTGCACAAAACCATAATACCCCTTTTTCCCATTTTTAATGGGATCAGGGTATAAAAATAGTTGCCAAATTCCCAAAAATAACCTTCTAAGACTTCAAACAGCCATAACTTTGTCAAAACTGATCCGATTTACATTTCCAAAGTCATTTTGATCGTTGCTTATTGTCCTTAATAATTCTGTAATCAAAGATAAAAAACTTCAGTAATTCGGTTTACTTGTCAAAAGTCACAATTACAAAAAAATTGCCAAATTCCCAAATATTACCTTCTGAGACTTCAAACAGCCATTACTTTGTCAAAACTGATCCGATTTACATTTCTAAAGTCATTTTGATCGCTGTTTATTGTCCTAAATAATTCTGTAATTAAAGTTGAAAAACTTTGGAAATTCGGTTTATTTGTCAAAAGTCATGTTGACATGTCAGTTTCCAAATTCCAAAAAATTACCTTCTGAGACTTCAAACAGCCATAACTTTGTCAAAACTGATCCGATTTACATTTCCAAAGTCATTTTGATCGTTGCTTAATGTCCTTAATAATTCTGTAATCAAAGTTAAAAAACTTCAGTAATTCGGTTTACTTGTCAAAAGTCACAATTACAAAAAAATTGCCAAATTCCCAAATATTACCTTCTGAGACTTCAAACAGCCATAACTTTGTCAAAACTGATCCGATTTACATTTCCAAAGTCATTTTGATCTTTGTTTATTGTCCTTAAAAATTCTGCAATCAAAGTTAAAAACTTCGAAAATTCAGTTTTCTTGTCAAAATTCATGTTAACAAATTAGTTTCCTTATCCCCAAAAATTACCTTCTGAGACTTTAAACAGCCATAATTTTGTCAAAACTGATCCGATTTACATTTCCAAAGTCATTTTGATCGTTGTTAATTGTCCTTAATAATTCTGTAATCAAAGATGAAAAACTTCAGAATTTTGGTTTTTTTGTCAAAAGTCATGTTGACAAGTCAGTTTCCAAATTCCAAAAAATTACCTTCTGAGACTTCAAACAGCCATAACTTTGTCAAAACTGATCTGATTTACATTTCCAAAGTCATTTTGATCGTTGTTTATTGTCCTTAATAATTCTGTAATCAAAGTCGAAAAACTTCGGAAATTCGTTTTTCTTGTTAAAAGTCATGTTGACATGTAAGTTTCTAA
Organism: Drosophila maculinotata; assembly: GCA_035045305.1. Lineage (NCBI taxonomy): Eukaryota > Metazoa > Arthropoda > Insecta > Diptera > Drosophilidae > Drosophila > Drosophila maculinotata. The sequence continues at coordinate 335,841 of JAWNPD010000602.1, read as the reverse complement.
ATTCAAAAATTTTATCTTCTGAAACTTCATACAGCCATAACTTTGTCAAAACTGATCCGTTTTACATATCATAAGTCATTTTGATCGTTGTTTATTGTCCTTAATAATTCTGTAATCAAAGATAAAAAACTTCGGAGATTTAGTTTAAATGTCAAAAGACATAACGAAAAAAAAATTGCCAAATTCCCAAAAATAACCTTCTGAGACTTCAAACAGCCATAACTTTGTCAAATCTGATCTGATTTACATTTCTAAAGTCATTTTGATCGCTGTTTATGATCCTTAATAATTCTGTAATCTACGTTGAAAAACTTCGGAAATTCGGTTTATTTGTGAAAAGTCACAATGACAAAATAGTTGCCAAATTCCCAAATTTTACCTTCTGAGACTTCAAACAGCCATAACTTTGTCAAAACTGATCCGATTTACATTTCCAAAGTCGTTTTGATCTTTGTTTATTGTCCTTAATAATTCTGCAATCAAAGTTAAAAACTTCGAAAATTCAGTTTTCTTGTCAAAATTCATGTTAACAAATTAGTTTCCTTATCCCCAAAAATTACCTTCTGAGACTTTAAACAGCCATAATTTTGTCAAAACTGATCCGATTTACATTTCCAAAGTCATTTTGATCGTTGTTAATTGTCCTTAATAATTCTGTAATCAAAGATGAAAAACTTCGGAATTTTGGTTTTTTTGTCAAAAGTCATGTTGACAAGTCAGTTTCCAAATTCCAAAAAATTACCTTCTGAGACTTCAAACAGCCATAACTTTGTCAAAACTGATCCGATTTACATTTGCAAAGTCATTTTGATCGTTATTTATTGTCCTTAATAATTCTGTAATCAAAGTTGAAAAACTTTGGAAATGCGTTTTTCTTGTCAAAAATCATGTTGATATGTAAGTTTCTAAATTCAAAAATTTTACCTTCTGAAACTTCATACAGCCATAACTTTGTCAAAACTGATCCGTTTTATATTTCCAAAGTCATTTTGATCGTTGTTTATTGTCCATAATAATTCTGTAATCAAAGATGAAAAACTTTGGAAATTCGGTTAACTTGTCAAAAGTCATGTTGACATGTCAGCTTCCAAATTCCAAAAAATTACCTTCTGAGACTTCAAACAGCCATAACTTTGTCAAAACTGATCCGATTTACATTTCCTAAGTCATTTTGATCGTTGTTTATTGTCCTTAATAATTCTGTAATCAACGTTAAAAAACTTCGAGAATTCAGATTTCTTGTCAAAACTCATGTTAACAAGTAAGTTTCAAATCTCCAAAAATTACCTTCTGAGACTTCAAACAGCTATTACTTTGTCAAAACTGATCCGATTTACATTTCCAAAGTCATTTTGATCGTTGCTTATTGTCCTTAATAATTCTGTAATCAAAGATAAAAAGCTTCGGATATTTAGTTTACATGTCAAAAGTCATAATGAAAAAATAGTTGCCAATTTCCCAAAAATAACCTTCTGAGACTTCAAACAGCCATTACTTTGTCAAAACTGATCTGATTTACTGTTTACGCTGTTTATTGTCCTAAATAATTCTGTAATCAAAGTTGAAAAACTTTGGAATTTCGGTTTACTTGTCAAAAGTCATGTTGACATGTCAGTTTCCAAATTCCAAAAAATTACCTTCTGAGACTTCAAACAGCCATAACTTTGTCAAAACTGATCCGATTTACATTTCCAAAGTAATTTTGATAATTCTGTAATCAAAGTTAAAAAACTTCGGAAATTCAGTTTTCTTGTCAAAATTCATGTTGACATGTTTGTTTCCAAATCCCCAAAAATTACCTTTTGAGACTTTAAACAGCCATAACTTTGTCAAAACTGATCCGATTTACATTTCCAAAGTCATTTTGATCGTTGCTTATTGTCCTTAATTATTCTGTAATCAAAGATAAAAAACTTCGGAGATTCAGTTAACATGTCAAAAGACATAATGAAAAAAAAATTGCAAAATTCCCAAAAATAACCTTCTGAGACTTCACAATGCCATTACTTTGTCAAAACTGATCCGATTTACATTTCTAAAGTCATTTTGATCGCTGTTTATTGTCCTAAATAATTCTGTTATTAAAGTTGAAAAACTTTGGTAATTCGGTTTATTTGTCAAAAGTCATGTTGACATGTCAGTTTCCAAATTCCAAAAAATTACCTTCTGAGACTTCAAACAGCCATAACTTTGTCAAAACTGATCCGATTTACATTTCCTTAGTCATTTTGATCGTTGCTTATTGTCCTTAATAATTCTGTAATCAAAGTTAAAAAACTTCAGTAATTCGGTTTACTTGTCAAAAGTCACAATTACAAAAAAATTGCCAAATTCCCAAATATTACCTTCTGAGACTTCAAACAACCATAACTTTTTCAAAACTGATCCGATTTACATTTCCTAAGTCATTTTGATCGTTGTTTATTGTCCTTAATAATTCTGTAATCAAAAATAAGAACTTCAGAGATTCAGTTTACATGTCAAAAGTCATAATGAAAAAATTGTTGCCAAATTCCCAAATATTACCTTCTGAGACTTCAAACAGCCATAACTTTGTCAAAACTGATCCGATTTACATTTCAAAAGTCATTTTGATAATTCTGTAATCAAAGTTAAAAAACTTCAGTAATTCGGTTTACTTGTCAAAAGTCACAATTACAAAAAAATTGCCAAATTCCCAAATATTACCTTCTGAGACTTCAAACAGCCATAACTTTGTCAAAACTGATCCGATTTACATTAAAAAAGTCATTTTGATCGTTGCTTATTGTCCTTAATAATTCTGTAATCAAAGTTAAAAAACTTCAGTAATTCGGTTTACTTGTCAAAAGTCACAATGACAAAATAGTTGCCAAATTCCCAAATATTACCTTCTGAGACTTCAAACAGCCATAACTTTGTCAAAACTGATCCGATTTACATTTCCAAAGTCATTTTGATCGTTGCTTATTGTCCTTAATAATTCTGTTATCAAAGTTAAACAACTTCGGAAAATCGGTTTACTTGTCAAAAGTTATAATGACAAAATAGTTGCCAAATTCCCAAAAATAACCTTCTAAGACTTCAAACAGCCATAACTTTGTCAAAACTGATCTGATTTACATTTCCAAAGTCATTTTGATCTTTTTTTTATTGTACTTAATAATTCTGTAATAAAAGTTAAAAACTTCGAAAATTCAGATTTCTTGTCAAAAATCATGTTGACATGTCAGTTTCCAAATTCCAAAAAATGACCTTCTGAGACTTTTAAATTTACGATTTACATTTCTAAAGTCATTTTGATCGTTGCTTATTGTCCTTAATAATTCTGTAATCAAAGTTAAAAAACTTTGGAAATTCGGTTTATTTGTCAAAAGTCATGTTGACATGTCAGTTTCCAAATTCCAAAAAATTACCTTCTGAGACTTCAAACAGCCATAACTTTGTCAAAACTGATCCGATTTACATTTCCAAAGTCATTTTGATCGTTGCTTATTGTCCTTAATAATTCTGTAATCAAAGTTAAAAAACTTCAAAAATAAGAGCTTCAGAGATTCAGTTTACATGTCAAAAGTCATAATGAAAAAATAGTTGCCAAATTCCCAAATATTAACTTCTGAGACTTCAAACAGCCATAACTTTGTCAAAACTGATCCGATTTACATTTCCAAAGTCATTTTGATAATTCTGTTATCAAAGTTAAAAAACTTCAGTAATTCGGTTTACTTGTCAAAAGTCACAATTACAAAAAATTTGCCAAATTCCCAAATATTACCTTCTGAGACTTCAAACAGCCATAACTTTGTCAAAACTGATCCGATTTACATTAAAAAAGTCATTTTGATCGTTGCTTATTGTCCTTAATAATTCTGTAATCAAAGTTAAAAAACTTCAGTAATTCGGTTTACTTGTCAAAAGTCACAATGACAAAATAGTTGCCAAATTCCCAAATATTACCTTCTGAGACTTCAAACAGCCATAACTTTGTCAAAACTGATCCGATTTACATTTCCAAAGTCATTTTGATCGTTGCTTATTGTCCTTAATAATTCTGTTATCAAAGTTAAACAACTTCGGAAAATCGGTTTACTTGTCAAAAGTTATAATGACAAAATAGTTGCCAAATTCCCAAAAATAACCTTCTAAGACTTCAAACAGCCATAACTTTGTCAAAACTGATCTGATTTACATTTCCAAAGTCATTTTGATCTTTTTTTTATTGTACTTAATAATTCTGTAATAAAAGTTAAAAACTTCGAAAATTCAGATTTCTTGTCAAAAATCATGTTGACATGTCAGTTTCCAAATTCCAAAAAATGACCTTCTGAGACTTTTAAATTTACGATTTACATTTCTAAAGTCATTTTGATCGTTGCTTATTGTCCTTAATAATTCTGTAATCAAAGTTAAAAAACTTTGGAAATTCGGTTTACTTGTCAAAAGTCATGTTGACATGTCAGTTTCCGAATTCCAAAAAATTACCTTCTGAGTCTTTAAACAGCAATACCTCTGTCAAAACTGATCCGATTTACATTTCCAAAGTCATTTTGATCGTTGCTTATTGTCCTTAATAATTCTGTAATCAAAGTTGAAAAACTTCGGAAATACGGTTTTCTTGTCAAAAGTCATATTGACATGTTAGCTTTAAAATTCCAAAATTTTACCTTCTGAGACTTCAAACTGCCATAACTTTGTCAAAACTGATCCGATTTACATTTCCAAAGTTATTTTGATAATTCTGTAATCAAAGTTAAGAAACTTCGGAAATCCAGTTTTCTTGTCAAAAGTCATGTTGACATGTTAGTTTCCAAATTCCCAAAAATTACCTTCTGAGACTTTAAACAGCCATAACTTTGTAAAAACTGATCCGATTTACATTTCCAAAGTTATTTTGATCGTTGCTTATTGTCCTTAATAATTCTGTTATCAAAGTTAAAAAACTTCGGAAAATCGGTTTACATGTCAAAAGTCACAATGACAAAATAGTTGCCAAATTCCCAAATTTTACCTTCTGAGACTTCAAGCAGCCATAACTTTGTCAAAACTGATCCGATTTACATTTCCTAAGTCATTTTGATCGTTGTTTATTGTCCTTAATAATTCTGTAATCAAAGATAAAAAACTTCGGAGATTAAGTTTACATGTCAAAAGTCATAATGAAAAAATAGTTGCCAAATTCCCAAAAATAACCTTCTGACACTTCAAACAGCCATAACTTTGTCAAAACTGATCTGATTTACATTTCTAAAGTCATTTTGATCGCTGTTTATTGTCCTTAATATTTCTGTAATCTACGTTGAAAAACTTCGGAAATTCGGTTTACTTGTGAAAAGTCACAATGACAAAATAGTTGCCAAATTGCCAAATTTTACCTTCTGAGACTTCAAACAGCCATAACTTTGTCAAAACTGATCCGATTTACATTTCCAAAGTCATTTTGATCTGTGTTTATTGTCCTTAATAATTCTGCAATCAAAGTTAAAAACTTCGAAAATTCAGTTTTCTTGTCAAAATTCATGTTGACATGTTTGTTTCCAAATCCCCAAAAATTACCTTTTGAGACTTTAAACAGCCATAACTTTGTCAAAACTGATCCGATTTACATTTCCAAAGTCATTTTGATCGTTGCTTATTGTCCTTAATAATTCTGTAATCAAAGTTGAAAAACTTCGGAAATACGGTTTTCTTGTCAAAAGTCATATTGACATGTTAGCTTTAAAATTCCAAAATTTTACCTTCTGAGACTTCAAACTGCCATAACTTTGTCAAAACTGATCCGATTTACATTTCCAAAGTAATTTTGATAATTCTGTAATCAAAGTTAAAAAACTTCGGAAATTCAGTTTTCTTGTCAAAATTCATGTTGACATGTTTGTTTCCAAATCCCCAAAAATTACCTTTTGAGACTTTAAACAGCCATAACTTTGTCAAAACTGATCCGATTTACATTTCCAAAGTCATTTTGATCGTTGCTTATTGTCCTTAATTATTCTGTAATCAAAGATAAAAAACTTCGGAGATTCAGTTAACATGTCAAAAGACATAATGAAAAAAAAATTGCAAAATTCCCAAAAATAACCTTCTGAGACTTCACAATGCCATTACTTTGTCAAAACTGATCCGATTTACATTTCTAAAGTCATTTTGATCGCTGTTTATTGTCCTAAATAATTCTGTTATTAAAGTTGAAAAACTTTGGTAATTCGGTTTATTTGTCAAAAGTCATGTTGACATGTCAGTTTCCAAATTCCAAAAAATTACCTTCTGAGACTTCAAACAGCCATAACTTTGTCAAAACTGATCCGATTTACATTTCCTTAGTCATTTTGATCGTTGCTTATTGTCCTTAATAATTCTGTAATCAAAGTTAAAAAACTTCAGTAATTCGGTTTACTTGTCAAAAGTCACAATTACAAAAAAATTGCCAAATTCCCAAATATTACCTTCTGAGACTTCAAACAACCATAACTTTTTCAAAACTGATCCGATTTACATTTCCTAAGTCATTTTGATCGTTGTTTATTGTCCTTAATAATTCTGTAATCAAAAATAAGAACTTCAGAGATTCAGTTTACATGTCAAAAGTCATAATGAAAAAATTGTTGCCAAATTCCCAAATATTACCTTCTGAGACTTCAAACAGCCATAACTTTGTCAAAACTGATCCGATTTACATTTCAAAAGTCATTTTGATAATTCTGTAATCAAAGTTAAAAAACTTCAGTAATTCGGTTTACTTGTCAAAAGTCACAATTACAAAAAAATTGCCAAATTCCCAAATATTACCTTCTGAGACTTCAAACAGCCATAACTTTGTCAAAACTGATCCGATTTACATTAAAAAAGTCATTTTGATCGTTGCTTATTGTCCTTAATAATTCTGTAATCAAAGTTAAAAAACTTCAGTAATTCGGTTTACTTGTCAAAAGTCACAATGACAAAATAGTTGCCAAATTCCCAAATATTACCTTCTGAGACTTCAAACAGCCATAACTTTGTCAAAACTGATCCGATTTACATTTCCAAAGTCATTTTGATCGTTGCTTATTGTCCTTAATAATTCTGTTATCAAAGTTAAACAACTTCGGAAAATCGGTTTACTTGTCAAAAGTTATAATGACAAAATAGTTGCCAAATTCCCAAAAATAACCTTCTAAGACTTCAAACAGCCATAACTTTGTCAAAACTGATCTGATTTACATTTCCAAAGTCATTTTGATCTTTTTTTATTGTACTTAATAATTCTGTAATAAAAGTTAAAAACTTCGAATATTCAGATTTCTTGTCAAAAATCATGTTGACATGTCAGTTTCCAAATTCCAAAAAATGACCTTCTGAGACTTTTACATTTACGATTTACATTTCTAAAGTCATTTTGATCGTTGCTTATTGTCCTTAATAATTCTGTAATCAAAGTTAAAAAACTTTGGAAATTCGGTTTATTTGTCAAAAGTCATGTTGACATGTCAGTTTCCAAATTCCAAAAAATTACCTTCTGAGACTTCAAACAGCCATAACTTTGTCAAAACTGATCCGATTTACATTTCCAAAGTCATTTTGATCGTTGCTTATTGTCCTTAATAATTCTGTAATCAAAGTTAAAAAACTTCAAAAATAAGAGCTTCAGAGATTCAGTTTACATGTCAAAAGTCATAATGAAAAAATAGTTGCCAAATTCCCAAATATTAACTTCTGAGACTTCAAACAGCCATAACTTTGTCAAAACTGATCCGATTTACATTTCCAAAGTCATTTTGATAATTCTGTTATCAAAGTTAAAAAACTTCAGTAATTCGGTTTACTTGTCAAAAGTCACAATTACAAAAAATTTGCCAAATTCCCAAATATTACCTTCTGAGACTTCAAACAGCCATAACTTTGTCAAAACTGATCCGATTTACATTAAAAAAGTCATTTTGATCGTTGCTTATTGTCCTTAATAATTCTGTAATCAAAGTTAAAAAACTTCAGTAATTCGGTTTACTTGTCAAAAGTCACAATGACAAAATAGTTGCCAAATTCCCAAATATTACCTTCTGAGACTTCAAACAGCCATAACTTTGTCAAAACTGATCCGATTTACATTTCCAAAGTCATTTTGATAATTCTGTAATCAAAGTCAAAAAACTTTGGAAATTCGGTTTACTTGTCAAAAGTCATGTTGACATGTCAGTTTCCGAATTCCAAAAAATTACCTTCTGAGTCTTTAAACAGCAATACCTCTGTCAAAACTGATCCGATTTACATTTCCAAAGTCATTTTGATCGTTGCTTATTGTCCTTAATAATTCTGTAATCAAAGTTGAAAAACTTCGGAAATACGGTTTTCTTGTCAAAAGTCATATTGACATGTTAGCTTTAAAATTCCAAAATTTTACCTTCTGAGACTTCAAACTGCCATAACTTTGTCAAAACTGATCCGATTTACATTTCCAAAGTTATTTTGATAATTCTGTAATCAAAGTTAAGAAACTTCGGAAATCCAGTTTTCTTGTCAAAAGTCATGTTGACATGTTAGTTTCCAAATTCCCAAAAATTACCTTCTGAGACTTTAAACAGCCATAACTTTGTAAAAACTGATCCGATTTACATTTCCAAAGTTATTTTGATCGTTGCTTATTGTCCTTAATAATTCTGTTATCAAAGTTAAAAAACTTCGGAAAATCGGTTTACATGTCAAAAGTCACAATGACAAAATAGTTGCCAAATTCCCAAATTTTACCTTCTGAGACTTCAAGCAGCCATAACTTTGTCAAAACTGATCCGATTTACATTTCCTAAGTCATTTTGATCGTTGTTTATTGTCCTTAATAATTCTGTAATCAAAGATAAAAAACTTCGGAGATTAAGTTTACATGTCAAAAGTCATAATGAAAAAATAGTTGCCAAATTCCCAAAAATAACCTTCTGACACTTCAAACAGCCATAACTTTGTCAAAACTGATCTGATTTACATTTCTAAAGTCATTTTGATCGCTGTTTATTGTCCTTAATATTTCTGTAATCTACGTTGAAAAACTTCGGAAATTCGGTTTACTTGTGAAAAGTCACAATGACAAAATAGTTGCCAAATTGCCAAATTTTACCTTCTGAGACTTCAAACAGCCATAACTTTGTCAAAACTGATCCGATTTACATTTCCAAAGTCATTTTGATCTGTGTTTATTGTCCTTAATAATTCTGCAATCAAAGTTAAAAACTTCGAAAATTCAGTTTTCTTGTCAAAATTCATGTTAACAAATTAGTTTCCTTATCCCCAAAAATTACCTTCTGAGACTTTAAACAGCCATTACTTTGTCAAAACTGATCCGATTTACATTTCCAAAGTCAATTTGATCGTTGTTTATTGTCCTTAATAATTCTGTAATCAAAGATGAAAAACTTCGGGAATTTGGTTTTTTTGTCAAAAGTCATGTTGACAAGTCAGTTTCCAAATTCCAAAAAATTACCTTCTGAGACTTCAAACAGCCATAACTTTGTCAAAACTGATCTGATTTACATTTCCAAAGTCATTTTGATCGTTGTTTATTGTCCTTAATAATTCTGTAATCAAAGTCGAAAAACTTCGCAAATTCGTTTTTCTTGTTAAAAGTCATGTTGACATGTAAGTTTCTTAATTCAAAAATTTTATGTTCTGAAACTTCATACAGCCATAACTTTGTCAAAACTGATCCGTTTTACATATCATAAGTCATTTTGATCGTTGTTTATTGTCCATAATAATTCTGTAATCAAAGATGAAAAACTTTGGAAATTCGGTTAACTTGTCAAAAGTCATGTGGACATGTCAGTTTCCAAATTCCAAAAAATTACCTTCTGAGACTTCAAACAGCCATAACTTTGTCAAAACTGATCCGATTTACATTTCCAAAGTCATTTTGATCGTTGCTTATTGTCCTTAATAATTCTGTAATCAAAGTTAAACAACTTCGGAAAATCGGTTTACTTGTCAAAAGTTATAATGACAAAATAGTTGCCAAATTCCCAAAAATTACCTTCTGAGACTTCAAACAGCCATAACTTTGTCAAAACTGATCCGATTTACATTTCCTAAGTCATTTTGATCGTTGTTTATTGTCCTTAATAATTCTGTAATCAACGTTAAAAAACTTCGAAAATTCAGTTTTCTTGTCAAAACTCATGTTAACAAGTAAGTTTCCAAATCTCCAAAAATTACCTTCTGAGACTTCAAACAGCTATTACTTTGTCAAAACTGATCCGATTTACATTTCCAAAGTCATTTTGATCGTTGCTTATTGTCCTTAATAATTCTGTAATCAAAGATAAAAAACTTCGGATATTTAGTTTACATGTCAAAAGTCATAATGAAAAAATAGTTGCCAATTTCCCAAAAATAACCTTCTGAGACTTCAAACAGCCATTACTTTGTCAAAACTGATCTGATTTACTGTTTACGCTGTTTATTGTCCTAAATAATTCTGTAATCAAAGTTGAAAAACTTTGGAATTTCGGTTTACTTGTCAAAAGTCATGTTGACATCTCAGTTTCCAAATTCCAAAAAATTACCTTCTGAGACTTCAAACAGCCATAACTTTCTCAAAACTGATCCGGTTTACATTTCCAAAGTAATTTTGATAATTCTGTAATCAAAGTTAAAAACTTTGGAAATTCAGTTTTCTTGTCAAAAGTCATGCTGACATGTTTGTTTCCAAATCCCCAAAAATTACCTTTTGAGACTTTAAACAGCCATAACTTTGTCAAAACTGATCCGATTTACATTTCCAAAGTCATTTTGATCGTTGCTTATTGTCCTTAATTATTCTGTAATCAAAGATAAAAACTTCGGAGATTCAGCTTACATGTCAAAAAAACATAATGAAAAAAAAATTGCAAAATTCCCAAAAATAACCTTCTGAGACTTCACAATGCCATTACTTTGTCAAAACTGATCCGATTTACATTTCTAAAGTCATTTTGATCGCTGTTTATTGTCCTAAATAATTCTGTAATTAAAGTTGAAAAACTTTAGTAATTCGGTTTATTTGTCAAAAGTCATGTTGACATGTCAGTTTCCAAATTCCAAAAAATTACCTTCTGAGACTTCAAACAGCCATAACTTTGTCAAAACTGATCCGATTTACATTTCCTAAGTCATTTTGATCGTTGCTTATTGTCCTTAATAATTCTGTAATCAAAGTTAAAAAACTTCAGTAATTCGGTTTACTTGTCAAAAGTCACAATTACAAAAAAATTGCCAAATTCCCAAATATTACCTTCTGAGACTTCAAACAACCATAACTTTTTCAAAACTGATCCGATTTACATTTCCTAAGTCATTTTGATCGTTGTTTATTGTCCTTAATAATTCTGTAATCAAAAATAAGAACTTCAGAGATTCAGTTTACATGTCAAAAGTCATAATGAAAAAATAGTTGCCAAATTCCCAAATATTACCTTCTGAGACTTCAAACAGCCATAACTTTGTCAAAACTGATCCGATTTACATTTCAAAAGTCATTTTGATAATTCTGTAATCAAAGTTAAAAAACTTCAGTAATTCGGTTTACTTGTCAAAAGTCACAATTACAAAAAAATTGCCAAATTCCCAAATATAACCTTCTGAGACTTCAGACAGCCATAACTTTGTCAAAACTGATCCGATTTACATTATAAAAGTCATTTTGATCGTTGCTTATTGTCCTTAATAATTCTGTAATCAAAGTTAAAAAACTTCAGTAATTCGGTTTACTTGTCAAAAGTCACAATGACAAAATAGTTGCCAAATTCCCAAATATTACCTTCTGAGACTTCAAACAACCATAACTTTGTCAAAACTGATCCGATTTACATTTCCAAAGTCATTTTGATAATTCTGTAATCAAAGTTAAAAAACTTTGGAAATTCGGTTTACTTGTCAAAAGTCATGTTGACATGTCAGTTTCCGAATTCCAAAAAATTACCTTCTGAGTCTTTAAACAGCAATACCTTTGTCAAAACTGATCAGATTTACATTTCCAAAGTCATTTTGATCGTTGCTTATTGTCCTTAATAATTCTGTAATCAAAGTTGAAAAACTTCGGAAATTCGGTTTTCTTGTCAAAAGTCATGTTGACATATTAGCTTTAAAATTCCAAAATTTTACCTTCTGAGACTTCAAACTGCCATAACTTTGTCAAAACTGATCCGATTTACATTTCCAAAGTTATTTTGATAATTCTGTAATCAAAGTTAAAAAACTTCGGAAATTCAGTTTTCTTGTCAAAAGTCATGTTGACATGTTAGTTTTCAAATTCCCAAAAATTACCTTCTGAGACTTTAAACAGCCATAACTTTGTAAAAACTGATCCGATTTACATTTCCAAAGTTATTTTGATCGTTGCTTATTGTCCTTAATAATTCTGTTATCAAAGTTAAAAAAACTTCGGAAAATCGGTTTACATGTCAAAAGTCACAATGACAAAATAGTTGCCAAATTCCCAAATTTTACCTTCTGAGACTTCAAGCAGCCATAACTTTGTCAAAACTGATCCGATTTACATTTCCTAAGTCATTTTGAGCGTTGTTAATTGTCCTTAATAATTCTGCAATCAAAGATAAAAAACTTCGGAGATTTAGTTTACATGTCAAAAGTCATAATGAAAAAATAGTTGCCAAATTCCCAAAAATAACCTTCTGAGACTTCAAACAGCCATAACTTTGTCAAAACTGATCTGATTTACATTTCTAAAGTCATTTTGATCGCTGTTTATTGTCCTTAATAATTCTGTAATCTACGTTGAAAAACTTCGGAAATTCGGTTTACTTGTGAAAAGTCACAATGACAAAATAGTTGCCTAATTGCCAAATTTTACCTTCTGAGACTTCAAACAGCCATAACTTTGTCAAAACTGATCCGATTTACATTTCCAAAGTCATTTTGATCTTTGTTTATTGTCCTTAATAGTTCTGCAATCAAAGTTAAAAACTTCGAAAATTCAGTTTTCTTGTCAAAATTCATGTTAACAAATTAGTTTCCTTATCCCCAAAAATTACCTTCTGAGACTTTAAACAGCCATAACTTTGTCAAAACTGATCCGATTTACATTTCCAAAGTCATTTTGATCGTTGTTTATTGTCCTTAATAATTCTGTAATCAAAGATGAAAAACTTCGGGGATTTGGTTTTTTTGTCAAAAGTCATGTTGACAAGTCAGTTTCCAAATTCCAAAACATTACCTTCTGAGACTTCAAACAGCCATAGCTTTGTCAAAACTGATCTGATTTACATTTCCAAAGTCATTTTGATCGTTGTTTATTGTCCTTAATAATTCTGTAATCAAAGTCGAAAAACTTCGGAGAGTATATGTACCAAATTTGGTGACTCTACGTCTTATAACTTTTAAGCTATACCTTAAAAACACTGTTTTGGAAACTTAATTTATCGATAACTTTTGAAAGGATTGAGATATTGAAAAAAAAATGATGAGTTTGTTTAGAACCGGCAGTACAGTAACTTAAACCTGAATATAAAGTTTCTAGCTTTTATGACTTTCAAGTTATGCCCGAAAAACATTTGTCTGAAATCGATATTTATCGATAACTTTTGAACGGGATGAGATATCGATAAAAATTGATAAACTTGTATCGTCCCGCCACTACGAGAACTTATATTTCAAATATGAAGTCTCTAGCTTTTGTAGTCTCTGAGAAACACGCGTTTATACAGACGGACAGACGGTCAGACGGACAGACGGACAGACGGACATGGCTATATCGACTCGGCTATTGATACTGATCAAGAATATATATACTTTATGGGGTCGGAGATGCTTCCTTATGCCTGTTACATACTTTTGCACAAAACCATAATACCCCTTTTTCCCATTTTTAATGGGATCAGGGTATAAAAATAGTTGCCAAATTCCCAAAAATAACCTTCTAAGACTTCAAACAGCCATAACTTTGTCAAAACTGATCTGATTTACATTTCCAAAGTCATTTTGATCTTTTTTTATTGTCCTTAATAATTCTGTAATAAAAGTTAAAAACTTCGAAAATTCAGATTTCTTGTCAAAAATCATGTTGAAATGTCAGTTTCCAAATTCCAAAAAATTACCTTCTGAGACTTCAAACAGCCATAACTTTGTCAAAACTGATCCGATTTACATTTCCTAAGTCATTTTGATCGTTGCTTATTGTCCTTAATAATTCTGTAATCAAAGTTAAAAAACTTCAGAAATTCGGTTTACTTGTCAAAATAATAATGACTTTATAGTTGCCAAATTCCCAAAAATTACCTTCTGAGACTTCAAACAGCCATAACTTTGTCAAAACTGATCCGATTTACATTTCCAAAGTCATTTTGATCGTTGTTTATTGTCCTTTATATTTCTGTAATCAAAGTTAAAAAGCTTCAGAAATTCGGTTTACTTGTCAAAAGTCATGTTGGCAATTGAGTTTCCAAATCCCCAAAAATTACCTTCTGAGACTTAAAGCAGCCATAACTTTGTCAAAACTGATCCGATTAACATTTCAAAAGTCATTTTGATAATTCTGTAATCAAAGTTAAAAAACTTCAGTAATTCGGTTTACTTGTCAAAAGTCACAATTACAAAAAAATTGCCAAATTCCCAAATATAACCTTCTGAGACTTCAAACAGCCATAACTTTTTCAAAACTGATCCGATTTACATTTCCTAAGTCATTTTGATCGTTGTTTATTGTCCTTAATAATTCTGTAATCAAAAATAAGAACTTCAGAGATTCAGTTTACATGTCAAAAGTCATAATGAAAAAATAGTTGCCAAATTCCCAAATATAACCTTCTGAGACTTCAAACAGCCATAACTTTGTCAAAACTGATCCGATTTACATTATAAAAGTCATTTTGATCGTTGCTTATTGTCCTTAATAATTCTGTAATCAAAGTTAAAAAACTTCAGTAATTCGGTTTACTTGTCAAAAGTCACAATGACAAAATAGTTGCCAAATTCCCAAATATTACCTTCTGAGACTTCAAACAACCATAACTTTGTCAAAACTGATCCGATTTACATTTCCAAAGTCATTTTGATAATTCTGTAATCAAAGTTAAAAAACTTTGGAAATTCGGTTTACTTGTCAAAAGTCATGTTGATATGTCAGTTTCCGAATTCCAAAAAATTACCTTCTGAGTCTTTAAACAGCAATACCTTTGTCAAAACTGATCAGATTTACATTTCCAAAGTCATTTTGATCGTTGCTTATTGTCCTTAATAATTCTGTAATCAAAGTTGAAAAACTTCGGAAATACGGTTTTCTTGTCAAAAGTCATGTTGACATATAAGCTTTAAAATTTCAAAATTTTACCTTCTGAGACTTCAAACTGCCATAACTTTGTCAAAACTGATCCGATTTACATTTCCAAAGTTATTTTGATAATTCTGTAATCAAAGTTAAAAAACTTCGGAAATTCAGTTTTCTTGTCAAAAGTCATGTTGACATGTTAGTTTCCAAATTCCCAAAAATTACCTTCTGAGACTTTAAACAGCCATAACTTTGTAAAAACTGATCCGATTTACATTTCCAAAGTTATTTTGATCGTTGCTTATTGTCCTTAATAATTCTGTTATCAAAGTTAAAAAACTTCGGAAAATCGGTTTACATGTCAAAAGTCACAATGACAAAATAGTTGCCAAATTCCCAAATTTTACCTTCTGAGACTTCAAGCAGCCATAACTTTGTCAAAACTGATCCGATTTACATTTCCTAAGTCATTTTGAGCGTTGTTAATTGTCCTTAATAATTCTGCAATCAAAGATAAAAAACTTCGGAGATTTAGTTTACATGTCAAAAGTCATAATGAAAAAATAGTTGCCAAATTCCCAAAAATAACCTTCTGAGACTTCAAACAGCCATAACTTTGTCAAAACTGATCTGATTTACATTTCTAAAGTCATTTTGATCGCTGTTTATTGTCCTTAATAATTCTGTAATCTACGTTGAAAAACTTCGGAAATTCGGTTTACTTGTGAAAAGTCACAATGACAAAATAGTTGCCTAATTGCCAAATTTTACCTTCTGAGACTTTAAAGAGCCATAACTTTGTCAAAACTGATCCGATTTACATTTCCAAAGTCATTTTGATCTTTGTTTATTGTCCTTAATAATTCTGCAATCAAAGTTAAAAACTTCGAAAATTCAGTTTTCTTGTCAAAATTCATGTTAACAAATTAGTTTCCTTATCCCCAAAAATTACCTTCTGAGACTTTAAACAGCCATAACTTTGTCAAAACTGATCCGATTTACATTTCCAAAGTCATTTTGATCGTTGTTTATTGTCCTTAATAATTCTGTAATCAAAGATGAAAAACTTCGGGGATTTGGTTTTTTTGTCAAAAGTCATGTTGACAAGTCAGTTTCCAAATTCCAAAAAATTACCTTCTGAGACTTCAAACAGCCATAGCTTTGTCAAAACTGATCTGATTTACATTTCCAAAGTCATTTTGATCGTTGTTTATTGTCCTTAATAATTCTGTAATCAAAGTCGAAAAACTTCGGAGAGTATATGTACCAAATTTGGTGACTCTACGTCTTATAACTTTTAAGCTATACCTTAAAAACACTGTTTTGCAAACTTAATTTATCGATAACTTTTGAAAGGATTGAGATATTGAAAAAAAAATGATGAGTTTGTTTAGAACCGGCAGTACAGTAACTTAAACCTGAATATAAAAATTCTAGCTTTTATGACTTTCAAGTTATGCCCGAAAAACACTTGTCTGAAATCGATATTTATCGATAACTTTTGAACGGGATAAGATATCGAAAAAAACTGATAAACTTGTATCGTCCCGCCACTACGAGAACTTATATTTCAAATATGAAGTCTCTAGCTTTTGTAGTCTCTGAGAAACACGCGTTTATACAGACGGACAGACGGTCAGACGGACAGACGGACAGACGGACATGGCTATATCGACTCGGCAATTGATACTGATCAAGAATATATATACTTTATGGGGTCGGAGATGCTTCCTTATGCCTGTTACATACTTTTGCACAAAACCATAATACCCCTTTTTCCCATTTTTAATGGGATCAGGGTATAAAAATAGTTGCCAAATTCCCAAAAATAACCTTCTAAGACTTCAAACAGCCATAACTTTGTCAAAACTGATCTGATTTACATTTCCAAAGTCATTTTGATCTTTTTTTATTGTCCTTAATAATTCTGTAATAAAAGTTAAAAACTTCGAAAATTCAGATTTCTTGTCAAAAATCATGTTGACATGTCAGTTTCCAAATTCCAAAAAATTACCTTCTGAGACTTCAAACAGCCATAACTTTGTCAAAACTGATCCGATTTACATTTCTAAAGTCATTTTGATCGTTGCTTATTGTCCTTAATAATTCTGCAATCAAAGTTAAAAAACTTCAGTAATTCGGTTTACTTGTCAAAAGTCACAATTACAAAAAAATTGCCAAATTCCCAAATATTACCTTCTGAGACTTCAAACAGCCATTACTTTGTCAAAACTGATCCGATTTACATTTCTAAAGTCATTTTGATCGCTGTTTATTGTCCTAAATAATTCTGTAATTAAAGTTGAAAAACTTTGGAAATTCGGTTTATTTGTCAAAAGTCATGTTGACATGTCAGTTTCCAAATTCCAAAAAATTACCTTCTGAGACTTCAAACAGCCATAGCTTTGTCAAGACTGATCTGATTTACATTTCCAAAGTCATTTTGATCGTTGTTTATTGTCCTTAATAATTCTGTAATCAAAGTCGAAAAACTTCGGAGAGTATATGTACCAAATTTGGTGACTCTACGTCTTATAACTTTTAAGCTATACCTTAAAAACACTGTTTTGCAAACTTAATTTATCGATAACTTTTGAAAGGATTGAGATATTGAAAAAAAAATGATGAGTTTGTTTAGAACCGGCAGTACAGTAACTTAAACCTGAATATAAAAATTCTAGCTTTTATGACTTTCAAGTTATGCCCGAAAAACACTTGTCTGAAATCGATATTTATCGATAACTTTTGAACGGGATAAGATATCGAAAAAAACTGATAAACTTGTATCGTCCCGCCACTACGAGAACTTATATTTCAAATATGAAGTCTCTAGCTTTTGTAGTCTCTGAGAAACACGCGTTTATACAGACGGACAGACGGTCAGACGGACAGACGGACAGACGGACATGGCTATATCGACTCGGCAATTGATACTGATCAAGAATATATATACTTTATGGGGTCGGAGATGCTTCCTTATGCCTGTTACATACTTTTGCACAAAACCATAATACCCCTTTTTCCCATTTTTAATGGGATCAGGGTATAAAAATAGTTGCCAAATTCCCAAAAATAACCTTCTAAGACTTCAAACAGCCATAACTTTGTCAAAACTGATCTGATTTACATTTCCAAAGTCATTTTGATCTTTTTTTATTGTCCTTAATAATTCTGTAATAAAAGTTAAAAACTTCGAAAATTCAGATTTCTTGTCAAAAATCATGTTGACATGTCAGTTTCCAAATTCCAAAAAATTACCTTCTGAGACTTCAAACAGCCATAACTTTGTCAAAACTGATCCGATTTACATTTCCAAAGTCATTTTGATCGTTGCTTATTGTCCTTAATAATTCTGCAATCAAAGTTAAAAAACTTCAGTAATTCGGTTTACTTGTCAAAAGTCACAATTACAAAAAAATTGCCAAATTCCCAAATATTACCTTCTGAGACTTCAAACAGCCATAACTTTGTCAAAACTGATCCGATTTACTTTTCCAAAGTCATTTTGATCGTTGCTTATTGTCCTTAATAATTCTGTAATCAAAGTTAAAAAACTTTGGAAATTCGGTTTACTTGTCAAAAGTCACAATTACAAAAAAATTGCCAAATTCCCAAATATTACCTTCTGAGACTTCAAACAGCCATAACTTTGTCAAAACTGATCCGATTTACATTTCCAAAGTCATTTTGATCTTTGTTTATTGTCCTTAAAAATTCTGCAATCAAAGTTAAAAACTTCGAAAATGCAGTTTTCTTGTCAAAATTCATGTTAACAAATTAGTTTCCTTATCCCCAAAAATTACCTTCTGAGACTTTAAACAGCCATAATTTTGTCAAAACTGATCCGATTTACATTTCCAAAGTCATTTTGATCGTTGTTAATTGTCCTTAATAATTCTGTAATCAAAGATGAAAAACTTCAGAATTTTGGTGTTTTTGTCAAAAGTCATGTTGACAAGTCAGTTTCCAAATTCCAAAAAATTACCTTCTGAGACTTCAAACAGCCATAACTTTGTCAAAACTGATCTGATTTACATTTCCAAAGTCATTTTGATCGTTGTTTATTGTCCTTAATAATTCTGTAATCAAAGTCGAAAAACTTCGGAAATTCGTTTTTCTTGTTAAAAGTCATGTTGACATGTAAGTTTCTTAATTCAAAAATTTTATCTTCTGAAACTTCATACAGCCATAACTTTGTCAAAACTGATCCGTTTTACATATCATAAGTCATTTTGATCGTTGTTTATTGTCCTTAATAATTCTGTAATCAAAGATAAAAAACTTCGGAGATTTAGTTTAAATGTCAAAAGACATAATGAAAAAAAAATTGCCAAATTCCCAAAAATAACCTTCTGAGACTTCAAACAGCCATAACTTTGTCAAATCTGATCTGATTTACATTTCTAAAGTCATTTTGATCGCTGTTTATTGTCCTTAATAATTCTGTAATCTACGTTGAAAAACTTCGGAAATTCGGCTTACTTGTGAAAAGTCACAATGACAAAATAGTTGCCAAATTCCCAAATTTTACCTTCTGAGACTTCAAACAGCCATAACTTTGTCAAAACTGATCCGATTTACATTTCCAAAGTCATTTTGATCTTTGTTTATTGTCCTTAATAATTCTGCAATCAAAGTTAAAAACTTCGAAAATTCAGTTTTCTTGTCAAAATTCATGTTAACAAATTAGTTTCCTTATCCCCAAAAATTACCTTCTGAGACTTTAAACAGCCATAATTTTGTCAAAACTGATCCGATTTACATTTCCAAAGTCATTTTGATCGTTGTTAATTGTCCTTAATAATTCTGTAATCAAAGATGAAAAACTTCGGAATTTTGGTTTTTTTGTCAAAAGTCATGTTGACAAGTCAGTTTCCAAATTCCAAAAAATTACCTTCTGAGACTTCAAACAGCCATAACTTTGTCAAAACTGATCCGATTTACATTTGCAAAATCATTTTGATCGTTATTTATTGTCCTTAATAATTCTGTAATCAAAGTTGAAAAACTTCGGAAATGCGTTTTTCTTGTCAAAAATCATGTTGATATGTAAGTTTCTAAATTCAAAAATTTTACCTTCTGAAACTTCATACAGCCATAACTTTGTCAAAGCTGATCCGTTTTACATTTCCAAAGTCATTTTGATCGTTGTTTATTGTCCATAATAATTCTGTAATCAAAGATGAAAAACTTTGGAAATTCGGTTAACTTGTCAAAAGTCATGTTGACATGTCAGCTTCCAAATTCCCAAAAATAACCTTCTGAGACTTCAAACAGCCATAACTTTGTCAAATCTGATCTGATTTACATTTCTAAAGTCATTTTGATCGCTGTTTATTGTCCTTAATAATTCTGTAATCTACGTTGAAAAACTTCGGAAATTCGGCTTACTTGTGAAAAGTCACAATGACAAAATAGTTGCCAAATTCCCAAATTTTACCTTCTGAGACTTCAAACAGCCATAACTTTGTCAAAACTGATCCGATTTACATTTCCAAAGTCATTTTGATCTTTGTTTATTGTCCTTAATAATTCTGCAATCAAAGTTAAAAACTTCGAAAATTCAGTTTTCTTGTCAAAATTCATGTTAACAAATTAGTTTCCTTATCCCCAAAAATTACCTTCTGAGACTTTAAACAGCCATAATTTTGTCAAAACTGATCCGATTTACATTTCCAAAGTCATTTTGATCGTTGTTAATTGTCCTTAATAATTCTGTAATCAAAGATGAAAAACTTCGGAATTTTGGTTTTTTTGTCAAAAGTCATGTTGACAAGTCAGTTTCCAAATTCCAAAAAATTACCTTCTGAGACTTCAAACAGCCATAACTTTGTCAAAACTGATCCGATTTACATTTGCAAAGTCATTTTGATCGTTATTTATTGTCCTTAATAATTCTGTAATCAAAGTTGAAAAACTTCGGAAATGCGTTTTTCTTGTCAAAAATCATGTTGATATGTAAGTTTCTAAATTCAAAAATTTTACCTTCTGAAACTTCATACAGCCATAACTTTGTCAAAGCTGATCCGTTTTACATTTCCAAAGTCATTTTGATCGTTGTTTATTGTCCATAATAATTCTGTAATCAAAGATGAAAAACTTTGGAAATTCGGTTAACTTGTCAAAAGTCATGTTGACATGTCAGCTTCCAAATTCCAAAAAATTACCTTCTGAGACTTCAAACAGCCATAACTTTGTCAAAACTGATCCGATTTACATTTCCTAAGTCATTTTGATCGTTGTTTATTGTCCTTAATAATTCTGTAATCAACGTTAAAAAACTTCGAGAATTCAGATTTCTTGTCAAAACTCATGTTAACAAGTAAGTTTCAAATCTCCAAAAATTACCTTCTGAGACTTCAAACAGCTATTACTTTGTCAAAACTGATCCGATTTACATTTCCAAAGTCATTTTGATCGTTGCTTATTGTCCTTAATAATTCTGTAATCAAAGATAAAAAACTGCGGATATTTAGTTTACATGTCAAAAGTCATAATGAAAAAATAGTTGCCAATTTCCCAAAAATAACCTTCTGAGACTTCAAACAGCCATAACTTTGTCAAAACTGATCTGATTTACTGTTTACGCTGTTTATTGTCCTAAATAATTCTGTAATCAAAGTTGAAAAACTTTGGAATTTCGGTTTACTTGTCAAAAGTCATGTTGACATGTCAGTTTCCAAATTCCAAAAAATTACCTTCTGAGACTTCAAACAGCCATAACTTTGTCAAAACTGATCCGATTTACATTTCCAAAGTAATTTTGATAATTCTGTAATCAAAGTTAAAAACATCGGAAATTCAGTTTTCTTGTCAAAAGTCATGTTGACATGTTTGTTTCCAAATCCCCAAAAATTACCTTTTGAGACTTTAAACAGCCATAACTTTGTCAAAACTGATCCGATTTACATTTCCAAAGTCATTTTGATTGTTGCTTATTGTCCTTAATTATTCTGTAATCAAAGATAAAAAACTTCGGAGATTCAGTTAACATGTCAAAAGACATAATGAAAATAAAATTGAAAAATTCCCAAAAATAACCTTCTGAGACTTCACAATGCCATTACTTTGTCAAAACTGATCCGATTTTGATCGCTGTTTATTGTCCTAAATAATTCTGTAATTAAAGTTGAAAAACTTTGGTAATTCGGTTTATTTGGCAAAAGTCATGTTGACATGTCAGTTTCCAAATTCCAAAAAATTACCTTCTGAGACTTCAAACAGCCATAACTTTGTCAAAACTGATCCGATTTACATTTCCTAAGTCATTTTGATCGTTGCTTATTGTCCTTAATAATTCTGTAATCAAAGTTAAAAAACTTCAGTAATTCGGTTTACTTGTCAAAAGTCACAATTACAAAAAAATTGCCAAATTCCCAAATATGACCTTCTGAGACTTCAAACAGCCATAACTTTTTCAAAACTGATCCGATTTACATTTCCTAAGTCATTTTTATCGTTGTTTATTGTCCTTAATAATTCTGTAATCAAAAATAAGAACTTCAGAGATTCAGTTTACATGTCAAAAGTCATAATGAAAAAATAGTTGCCAAATTCCCAAATATTACCTTCTGAGACTTCAAACAGCCATAACTTTGTCAAAACTGATCCGATTTACATTTCAAAAGTCATTTTGATAATTCTGTAATCAAAGTTAAAAAACTTCAGTAATTCGGTTTACTTGTCAAAAGTCACAATTACAAAAAAATTGCCAAATTCCCAAATATTACCTTCTGAGACTTCAAACAGCCATAACTTTGTCAAAATTGATCCGATTTACATTAAAAAAGTCATTTTGATCGTTGCTTATTGTCCTTAATAATTCTGTAATCAAAGTTAAAAAACTTCAGTAATTCGGTTTACTTGTCAAAAGTCACAATGACAAAATAGTTGCCAAATTCCCAAATATTACCTTCTGAGACTTCAAACAACCATAACTTTGTCAAAACTGATCCGATTTACATTTCCAAAGTCATTTTGATAATTCTGTAATCAAAGTTAAAAAACTTTGGAAATTCGGTTTACTTGTCAAAAGTCATGTTGACATGTCAGTTTCCGAATTCCAAAAAATTACCTTCTGAGTCTTTAAACAGCAATACCTTTGTCAAAACTGATCAGATTTACATTTCCAAAGTCATTTTGATCGTTGCTTATTGTCCTTAATAATTCTGTAATCAAAGTTGAAAAACTTCGGAAATACGGTTTTCTTGTCAAAAGTCATGTTGACATGTTAGCTTTAAAATTCCAAAATTTTACCTTCTGAGATTTCAAACTGCCATAACTTTGTCAAAACTGATCCGATTTACATTTCCAAAGATATTTTGATAATTCTGTAATCAAAGTTAAAAAACTTCGGAAATTCAGTTTTCTTGTCAAAAGTCATGTTGACATGTTAGTTTCCAAATTCCCAAAAATTACCTTCTGAGACTTTAAACAGCCATAACTTTGTAAAAACTGATCCGATTTACATTTCCAAAGTTATTTTGATCGTTGCTTATTGTCCTTAATAATTCTGTTATCAAAGTTAAAAAACTTCGGAAAATCGGTTTACATGTCAAAAGTCACAATGACAAAATAGTTGCCAAATTCCCAAATTTTACCTTCTGAGACTTCAAGCAGCCATAACTTTGTCAAATTTGATCCGATTTACATTTCCTAAGTCATTTTGAGCGTTGTTAATTGTCCTTAATAATTCTGTAATCAAAGATAAAAAACTTCGGAGATTTAGTTTACATGTCAAAAGTCATAATGAAAAAATAATTGCCAAATTCCCAAAAATAACCTTCTGAGACTTCAAACAGCCATAACTTTGTCAAAACTGATCTGATTTACATTTCCAAAGTCATTTTGATCGCTGTTTATTGTCCTTAATAATTCTGTAATCTACGTTGAAAAACTTCGGAAATTCGGTTTACTTGTGAAAAGTCACAATGACAAAATAGTTGCCTAATTGCCAAATTTTACCTTCTGAGACTTCAAACAGCCATAACTTTGTCAAAACTGATCCGATTTACATTTCCAAAGTCATTTTGATCTTTGTTTATTGTCCTTAATAATTCTGCAATCAAAGTTAAAAATTTCGAAAATTCAGTTTTCTTGTCAAAATTCATGTTAACAAATTAGTTTCCTTATCCCCAAAAATTACCTTCTGAGACTTTAAACAGCCATAACTTTGTCAAAACTGATCCGATTTACATTTCCAAAGTCATTTTGATCGTTGTTTATTGTCCTTAATAATTCTGTAATCAAAGATGAAAAGCTTCGGGAATTTGGTTTTTTTGTCAAAAGTCATGTTGACAAGTCAGTTTCCAAATTCCAAAAAATTACCTTCTGAGACTTCAAACAGCCATAGCTTTGTCAAAACTGATCTGATTTACATTTCCAAAGTCATTTTGATAGTTGTTTATTGTCCTTAATAATTCTGTAATCAAAGTCGAAAAACTTCGGAGAGTATATGTACCAAATTTGGTGACTCTACGTCTTATAACTTTTAAGCTATACCTTAAAAACACTGTTTTGGAAACTTAATTTATCGATAACTTTTGAAAGGATTGAGATATTGAAAAAAATGATGAGTTTGTTTAGAACCGGCAGTACAGTAACTTAAACCTGAATATAAAGTTTCTAGCTTTTATGACTTTCAAGTTATGCCCGAAAAACACTTGTCTGAAATCGATATTTATCGATAACTTTTGAACGGGATGAGATATCGAAAAAAACTGATAAACTTGTATCGTCCCGCCACTACGAGAACTTATATTTCAAATATGAAGTCTCTAGCTTTTGTAGTCTCTGAGAAACACGCGTTTATACAGACGGACAGACGGTCAGACGGACAGACGGACAGACGGACATGACTATATCGACTCGGCTATTGATACTGATCAAGAATATATATACTTTATGGGGTCGGAGATGCTTCCTTATGCCTGTTACATACTTTTGCACAAAACCATAATACCCCTTTTTCCCATTTTTAATGGGATCAGGGTATAAAAATAGTTGCCAAATTCCCAAAAATAACCTTCTAAGACTTCAAACAGCCATAACTTTGTCAAAACTGATCTGATTTACATTTCCAAAGTCATTTTGATCTTTTTTTATTGTCCTTAATAATTCTGTAATAAAAGTTAAAAACTTCGAAAATTCAGATTTCTTGTCAAAAATCATGTTGACATGTCAGTTTCCAAATTCCAAAAAATGACCTTCTGAGACTTTTACATTTACGATTTACATTTCTAAAGTCATTTTGATCGTTGCTTATTGTCCTTAATAATTCTGTAATCAAAGTTAAAAAACTTTAGTAATTCGGTTTACTTGTCAAAAGTCACAATTACAAAAAAATTGCCAAATTCCCAAATATTACCTTCTGAGACTTCAAACAGCCATAACTTTGTCAAAACTGATCCGATTTACATTTCCAAAGTCATTTTGATCTTTTTTTATTGTCCTTAATAATTCTGTTATAAAAGTTAAAAACTTCGAAAATTCAGATTTCTTGTCAAAAATCATGTTGACATGTCAGTTTCCAAATTCCCAAATATTAACTTCTGAGACTTCAAACAGCCATAACTTTGTCAAAACTGATCCGATTTACATTTCCAAAGTCATTTTGATCGTTGCTTATTGTCCTTAATAATTCTGTAATCAAAGTTAAAAAACTTCAGTAATTCGGTTTACTTGTCAAAAGTCACAATTACAAAAAAATTGCCAAATTCCCAAATATTACCTTCTGAGACTTCAAACAGCCATTACTTTGTCAAAACTGATCCGATTTACATTTCTAAAGTCATTTTGATCGCTGTTTATTGTCCTAAATAATTCTGTAATTAAAGTTGAAAAACTTTGGAAATTCGGTTTATTTGTCACAAGTCATGTTGACATGTCAGTTTCCAAATTCCAAAAAATTACCTTCTGAGACTTCAAACAGCCATAACTTTGTCAAAACTGATCCGATTTACATTTCCAAAGTCATTTTGATCGTTGCTTATTGTCCTTAATAATTCTGTAATCAAAGTTAAAAAACTTCAGTAATTCGGTTTATTTGTCAAAAGTCACAATTACAAAAAAATTGCCAAATTCCCAAATATTACCTTCTGAGACTTCAAACAGCCATAACTTTGTCAAAACTGATCCGATTTACATTTCCAAAGTCATTTTGATCTTTGTTTATTGTCCTTAAAAATTCTGCAATAAAAGTTAAAAGCTTCGAAAATTCAGTTTTCTTGTCAAAATTCATGTTAACAAATTAGTTTCCTTATCCCCAAAAATTACCTTCTGAGACTTTAAACAGCCATAATTTTGTCAAAACTGATCCGATTTACATTTCCAAAGTCATTTTGATCGTTGCTTATTGTCCTTAATAATTCTGTAATCAAAGTTAAAAAACTTCAGTAATTCGGTTTATTTGTCAAAAGTCACAATTACAAAAAAATTGCCAAATTCCCAAATATTACCTTCTGAGACTTCAAACAGCCATAACTTTGTCAAAACTGATCCGATTTACATTTCCAAAGTCATTTTGATCGTTGTTAATTGTCCTTAATAATTCTGTAATCAAAGATGAAAAACTTCAGAATTTTGGTTTTTTTGTCAAAAGTCATGTTGACAAGTCAGTTTCCAAATTCCAAAAAATTACCTTCTGAGACTTCAAACAGCCATAACTTTGTCAAAACTGATCTGATTTACATTTCCAAAGTCATTTTGATCGTTGTTTATTGTCCTTAATAATTCTGTAATCAAAGTCGAAAAACTTCGGAAATTCGTTTTTCTTGTTAAAAGTCATGTTGACATGTAAGTTTCTAAATTCAAAAATTTTATCTTCTGAAACTTCATACAGCCATAACTTTGTCAAAACTGATCCGTTTTACATATCATAAGTCATTTTGATCGTTGTTTATTGTCCTTAATAATTCTGTAATCAAAGATAAAAAACTTCGGAGATTCAGTTTAAATGTCAAAAGACATAATGAAAAAAAAATTGCCAAATTCCCAAAAATAACCTTCTGAGACTTCAAACAGCCATAACTTTGTCAAATCTGATCTGATTTACATTTCTAAAGTCATTTTGATCGCTGTTTATGGTCCTTAATAATTCTGTAATCTACGTTGAAAAACTTCGGAAATTCGGCTTACTTGTGAAAAGTCACAATGACAAAATAGTTGCCAAATTCCCAAATCTTACCTTCTGAGACTTCAAACAGCCATAACTTTGTCAAAACTGATCCGATTTACATTTCCAAAGTCATTTTGATCTTTGTTTATTGTCCTTAATAATTCTGCAATCAAAGTTAAAAACTTCGAAAATTCAGTTTTCTTGTCAAAATTCATGTTAACAAATTAGTTTCCTTATCCCCAAAAATTACCTTCTGAGACTTTAAACAGCCATAATTTTGTCAAAACTGATCCGATTTACATTTCCAAAGTCATTTTGATCGTTGTTAATTTTCCTTAATAATTCTGTAATCAAAGATGAAAAGCTTCGGGAATTTGGTTTTTTTGTCAAAAGTCATGTTGACAAGTCAGTTTCCAAATTCCAAAAAATTACCTTCTGAGACTTCAAACAGCCATAGCTTTGTCAAAACTGATCTGATTTACATTTCCAAAGTCATTTTGATAGTTGTTTATTGTCCTTAATAATTCTGTAATCAAAGTCGAAAAACTTCGGAGAGTATATGTACCAAATTTGGTGACTCTACGTCTTATAACTTTTAAGCTATACCTTAAAAACACTGGTTTGGAAACTTAATTTATCGATAACTTTTGAAAGGATTGAGATATTGAAAAAAATGATGAGTTTGTTTAGAACCGGCAGTACAGTAACTTAAACCTGAATATAAAGTTTCTAGCTTTTATGACTTTCAAGTTATGCCCGAAAAACACTTGTCTGAAATCGATATTTATCGATAACTTTTGAACGGGATGAGATATCGAAAAAAACTGATAAACTTGTATCGTCCCGCCACTACGAGAACTTATATTTCAAATATGAAGTCTCTAGCTTTTGTAGTCTCTGAGAAACACGCGTTTATACAGACGGACAGACGGACAGACGGTCAGACGGACAGACGGACAGACGGACATGGCTATATCGACTCGGCTATTGATACTGATCAAGAATATATATACTTTATGGGGTCGGAGATGCTTCCTTATGCCTGTTACATACTTTTGCACAAAACCATAATACCCCTTTTTCCCATTTTTAATGGGATCAGGGTATAAAAATAGTTGCCAAATTCCCAAAAATAACCTTCTAAGACTTCAAACAGCCATAACTTTGTCAAAACTGATCTGATTTACATTTCCAAAGTCATTTTGATCTTTTTTTATTGTCCTTAATAATTCTGTAATAAAAGTTAAAAACTTCGAAAATTCAGATTTCTTGTCAAAAATCATGTTGACATGTCAGTTTCCAAATTCCAAAAAATGACCTTCTG
Source organism: Drosophila maculinotata (assembly GCA_035045305.1). NCBI lineage: Eukaryota > Metazoa > Arthropoda > Insecta > Diptera > Drosophilidae > Drosophila > Drosophila maculinotata. Next base: position 307,200 of record JAWNPD010000602.1, on the reverse strand, counting down.
AGACTTTTACATTTACGATTTACATTTCTAAAGTCATTTTGATCGTTGCTTATTGTCCTTAATAATTCTGTAATCAAAGTTAAAAAACTTCAGTAATTCGGTTTACTTGTCAAAAGTCACAATTACAAAAAAATTGCCAAATTCCCAAATATTACCTTCTGAGACTTCAAACAGCCATAACTTTGTCAAAACTGATCCGATTTACATTTCCAAAGTCATTTTGATCTTTTTTTATTGTCCTTAATAATTCTGTTATAAAAGTTAAAAACTTCGAAAATTCAGATTTCTTGTCAAAAATCATGTTGACATGTCAGTTTCCAAATTCCCAAATATTAACTTCTGAGACTTCAAACAGCCATAACTTTGTCAAAACTGATCCGATTTACATTTCCAAAGTCATTTTGATCGTTGCTTATTGTCCTTAATAATTCTGTTATCAAAGTTAAAAAACTTCAGTAATTCGGTTTACTTGTCAAAAGTCACAATTACAAAAAAATTGCCAAATTCCCAAATATTACCTTCTGAGACTTCAAACAGCCATTACTTTGTCAAAACTGATCCGATTTACATTTCTAAAGTCATTTTGATCGCTGTTTATTGTCCTAAATAATTCTGTAATTAAAGTTGAAAAACTTTGGAAATTCGGTTTATTTGTCAAAAGTCATGTTGACATGTCAGTTTCCAAATTCCAAAAAATTACCTTCTGAGACTTCAAACAGCCATAACTTTGTCAAAACTGATCCGATTTACATTTCCAAAGTCATTTTGATCGTTGCTTATTGTCCTTAATAATTCTGTAATCAAAGTTAAAAAACTTCAGTACTTCGGTTTATTTGTCAAAAGTCACAATTACAAAAAAATTGCCAAATTCCCAAATATTACCTTCTGAGACTTCAAACAGCCATAACTTTGTCAAAACTGATCCGATTTACATTTCCAAAGTCATTTTGATCTTTGTTTATTGTCCTTAAAAATTCTGCAATAAAAGTTAAAAGCTTCGAAAATTCAGTTTTCTTGTCAAAATTCATGTTAACAAATTAGTTTCCTTATCCCCAAAAATTACCTTCTGAGACTTTAAACAGCCATAATTTTGTCAAAACTGATCCGATTTACATTTCCAAAGTCATTTTGATCGTTGCTTATTGTCCTTAATAATTCTGTAATCAAAGTTAAAAAACTTCAGTACTACGGTTTATTTGTCAAAAGTCACAATTACAAAAAAATTGCCAAATTCTCAAATATTACCTTCTGAGACTTCAAACAGCCATAACTTTGTCAAAACTGATCCGATTTACATTTCCAAAGTCATTTTGATCGTTGTTAATTGTCCTTAATAATTCTGTAATCAAAGATGAAAAACTTCAGAATTTTGGTTTTTTTGTCAAAAGTCATGTTGACAAGTCAGTTTCCAAATTCCAAAAAATTACCTTCTGAGACTTCAAACAGCCATAACTTTGTCAAAACTGATCTGATTTACATTTCCAAAGTCATTTTGATCGTTGTTTATTGTCCTTAATAATTCTGTAATCAAAGTCGAAAAACTTCGGAAATTCGTTTTTCTTGTTAAAAGTCATGTTGACATGTAAGTTTCTTAATTCAAAAATTTTATCTTCTGAAACTTCATACAGCCATAACTTTGTCAAAACTGATCCGTTTTACATATCATAAGTCATTTTGATCGTTGTTTATTGTCATTAATAATTCTGTAATCAAAGATAAAAAACTTCGGAGATTCAGCTTAAATGTCAAAAGACATAATTAAAAAAAAATTGCCAAATTCCCAAAAATAACCTTCTGAGACTTCAAACAGCCATAACTTTGTCAAAACTGATCCGATTTACATTTCCAAAGTCATTTTGATCTTTGTTTATTGTCCTTAATAATTCTGCAATCAAAGTTAAAAACTTCGAAAATTCAGTTTTCTTGTCAAAATTCATGTTAACAAATTAGTTTCCTTATCCCCAAAAATTACCTTCTGAGACTTTAAACAGCCATAATTTTGTCAAAACTGATCCGATTTACATTTCCAAAGTCATTTTGATCGTTGTTAATTTTCCTTAATAATTCTGTAATCAAAGATGAAAAGCTTCGGGAATTTGGTTTTTTTGTCAAAAGTCATGTTGACAAGTCAGTTTCCAAATTCCAAAAAATTACCTTCTGAGACTTCAAACAGCCATAGCTTTGTCAAAACTGATCTGATTTACATTTCCAAAGTCATTTTGATAGTTGTTTATTGTCCTTAATAATTCTGTAATCAAAGTCGAAAAACTTCGGAGAGTATATGTACCAAATTTGGTGACTCTACGTCTTATAACTTTTAAGCTATACCTTAAAAACACTGGTTTGGAAACTTAATTTATCGATAACTTTTGAAAGGATTGAGATATTGAAAAAAATGATGAGTTTGTTTAGAACCGGCAGTACAGTAACTTAAACCTGAATATAAAGTTTCTAGCTTTTATGACTTTCAAGTTATGCCCGAAAAACACTTGTCTGAAATCGATATTTATCGATAACTTTTGAACGGGATGAGATATCGAAAAAAACTGTACCGTCCCGCCACTACGAGAACTTATATTTCAAATATGAAGTCTCTAGCTTTTGTAGTCTCTGAGAAACACGCGTTTATACAGACGGACAGACGGACAGACGGTCAGACGGACAGACGGACAGACGGACATGGCTATATCGACTCGGCTATTGATACTGATCAAGAATATATATACTTTATGGGGTCGGAGATGCTTCCTTATGCCTGTTGCATACTTTTGCACAAAACCATAATACCCCTTTTTCCCATTTTTAATGGGATCAGGGTATAAAAATAGTTGCCAAATTCCCAAAAATAACCTTCTAAGACTTCAAACAGCCATAACTTTGTCAAAACTGATCTGATTTACATTTCCAAAGTCATTTTGATCTTTTTTTATTGTCCTTAATAATTCTGTAATAAAAGTTAAAAACTTCGAAAATTCAGATTTCTTGTCAAAAATCATGTTGACATGTCAGTTTCCAAATTCCAAAAAATGACCTTCTGAGACTTTTACATTTACGATTTACATTTCTAAAGTCATTTTGATCGTTGCTTATTGTCCTTAATAATTCTGTAATCAAAGTTAAAAAACTTCAGTAATTCGGTTTACTTGTCAAAAGTCACAATTACAAAAAAATTGCCAAATTCCCAAATATTACCTTCTGAGACTTCAAACAGCCATAACTTTGTCAAAACTGATCCGATTTACATTTCCAAAGTCATTTTGATCTTTTTTTATTGTCCTTAATAATTCTGTTATAAAAGTTAAAAACTTCGAAAATTCAGATTTCTTGTCAAAAATCATGTTGACATGTCAGTTTCCAAATTCCCAAATATTAACTTCTGAGACTTCAAACAGCCATAACTTTGTCAAAACTGATCCGATTTACATTTCCAAAGTCATTTTGATCGTTGCTTATTGTCCTTAATAATTCTGTTATCAAAGTTAAAAAACTTCAGTAATTCGGTTTACTTGTCAAAAGTCACAATTACAAAAAAATTGCCAAATTCCCAAATATTACCTTCTGAGACTTCAAACAGCCATTACTTTGTCAAAACTGATCCGATTTACATTTCTAAAGTCATTTTGATCGCTGTTTATTGTCCTAAATAATTCTGTAATTAAAGTTGAAAAACTTTGGAAATTCGGTTTATTTGTCAAAAGTCATGTTGACATGTCAGTTTCCAAATTCCAAAAAATTACCTTCTGAGACTTCAAACAGCCATAACTTTGTCAAAACTGATCCGATTTACATTTCCAAAGTCATTTTGATCGTTGCTTATTGTCCTTAATAATTCTGTTATCAAAGTTAAAAAACTTCAGTACTACGGTTTATTTGTCAAAAGTCACAATTACAAAAAAATTGCCAAATTCCCAAATATTACCTTCTGAGACTTCAAACAGCCATAACTTTGTCAAAACTGATCCGATTTACATTTCCAAAGTCATTTTGATCTTTGTTTATTGTCCTTAAAAATTCTGCAATAAAAGTTAAAAGCTTCGAAAATTCAGTTTTCTTGTCAAAATTCATGTTAACAAATTAGTTTCCTTATCCCCAAAAATTACCTTCTGAGACTTTAAACAGCCATAATTTTGTCAAAACTGATCCGATTTACATTTCCAAAGTCATTTTGATCGTTGCTTATTGTCCTTAATAATTCTGTTATCAAAGTTAAAAAACTTCAGTACTACGGTTTATTTGTCAAAAGTCACAATTACAAAAAAATTGCCAAATTCCCAAATATTACCTTCTGAGACTTCAAACAGCCATAACTTTGTCAAAACTGATCCGATTTACATTTCCAAAGTCATTTTGATCGTTGTTAATTGTCCTTAATAATTCTGTAATCAAAGATGAAAAACTTCAGAATTTTGGTTTTTTTGTCAAAAGTCATGTTGACAAGTCAGTTTCCAAATTCCAAAAAATTACCTTCTGAGACTTCAAACAGCCATAACTTTGTCAAAACTGATCTGATTTACATTTCCAAAGTCATTTTGATCGTTGTTTATTGTCCTTAATAATTCTGTAATCAAAGTCGAAAAACTTCGGAAATTCGTTTTTCTTGTTAAAAGTCATGTTGACATGTAAGTTTCTAAATTCAAAAATTTTATCTTCTGAAACTTCATACAGCCATAACTTTGTCAAAACTGATCCGTTTTACATATCATAAGTCATTTTGATCGTTGTTTATTGTCCTTAATAATTCTGTAATCAAAGATAAAAAACTTCGGAGATTCAGCTTAAATGTCAAAAAGACATAATGAAAAAAAAAATTGCCAAATTCCTCAAAATAATAAACCTTCTGAGACTTCAAACAGCCATAACTTTGTCAAAACTGATCCGATTTACATTTCCAAAGTCATTTTGATCTTTGTTTATTGTCCTTAATAATTCTGCAATCAAAGTTAAAAACTTCGAAAATTCAGTTTTCTTGTCAAAATTCATGTTAACAAATTAGTTTCCTTATCCCCAAAAATTACCTTCTGAGACTTTAAACAGCCATAATTTTGTCAAAACTGATCCGATTTACATTTCCAAAGTCATTTTGATCGTTGTTAATTTTCCTTAATAATTCTGTAATCAAAGATGAAAAGCTTCGGGAATTTGGTTTTTTTGTCAAAAGTCATGTTGACAAGTCAGTTTCCAAATTCCAAAAAATTACCTTCTGAGACTTCAAACAGCCATAGCTTTGTCAAAACTGATCTGATTTACATTTCCAAAGTCATTTTGATAGTTGTTTATTGTCCTTAATAATTCTGTAATCAAAGTCGAAAAACTTCGGAGAGTATATGTACCAAATTTGGTGACTCTACGTCTTATAACTTTTAAGCTATACCTTAAAAACACTGGTTTGGAAACTTAATTTATCGATAACTTTTGAAAGGATTGAGATATTGAAAAAAATGATGAGTTTGTTTAGAACCGGCAGTACAGTAACTTAAACCTGAATATAAAGTTTCTAGCTTTTATGACTTTCAAGTTATGTCCGAAAAACACTTGTCTGAAATCGATATTTATCGATAACTTTTGAACGGGATGAGATATCGAAAAAAACTGATAAACTTGTATCGTCCCGCCACTACGAGAACTTATATTTCAAATATGAAGTCTCTAGCTTTTGTAGTCTCTGAGAAACACGCGTTTATACAGACGGACAGACGGACAGACGGTCAGACGGACAGACGGACAGACGGACATGGCTATATCGACTCGGCTATTGATACTGATCAAGAATATATATACTTTATGGGGTCGGAGATGCTTCCTTATGCCTGTTACATACTTTTGCACAAAACCATAATACCCCTTTTTCCCATTTTTAATGGGATCAGGGTATAAAAATAGTTGCCAAATTCCCAAAAATAACCTTCTAAGACTTCAAACAGCCATAACTTTGTCAAAACTGATCTGATTTACATTTCCAAAGTCATTTTGATCTTTTTTTATTGTCCTTAATAATTCTGTAATAAAAGTTAAAAACTTCGAAAATTCAGATTTCTTGTCAAAAATCATGTTGACATGTCAGTTTCCAAATTCCAAAAAATGACCTTCTGAGACTTTTACATTTACGATTTACATTTCTAAAGTCATTTTGATCGTTGCTTATTGTCCTTAATAATTCTGTAATCAAAGTTAAAAAACTTCAGTAATTCGGTTTACTTGTCAAAAGTCACAATTACAAAAAAAATTGCCAAATTCCCAAATATTACCTTCTGAGACTTCAAACAGCCATAACTTTGTCAAAACTGATCCGATTTACATTTCCAAAGTCATTTTGATCTTTTTTTATTGTCCTTAATAATTCTGTTATAAAAGTTAAAAACTTCGAAAATTCAGATTTCTTGTCAAAAATCATGTTGACATGTCAGTTTCCAAATTCCCAAATATTAACTTCTGAGACTTCAAACAGCCATAACTTTGTCAAAACTGATCCGATTTACATTTCCAAAGTCATTTTGATCGTTGCTTATTGTCCTTAATAATTCTGTTATCAAAGTTAAAAAACTTCAGTAATTCGGTTTACTTGTCAAAAGTCACAATTACAAAAAAATTGCCAAATTCCCAAATATTACCTTCTGAGACTTCAAACAGCCATTACTTTGTCAAAACTGATCCGATTTACATTTCTAAAGTCATTTTGATCGCTGTTTATTGTCCTAAATAATTCTGTAATTAAAGTTGAAAAACTTTGAAATTCGGTTTATTTGTCAAAAGTCATGTTGACATGTCAGTTTCCAAATTCCAAAAAATTACCTTCTGAGACTTCAAACAGCCATAACTTTGTCAAAACTGATCCGATTTACATTTCCAAAGTCATTTTGATCGTTGCTTATTGTCCTTAATAATTCTGTAATCAAAGTTAAAAAACTTCAGTAATTCGGTTTATTTGTCAAAAGTCACAATTACAAAAAAATTGCCAAATTCCCAAATATTACCTTCTGAGACTTCAAACAGCCATAACTTTGTCAAAACTGATCCGATTTACATTTCCAAAGTCATTTTGATCTTTGTTTATTGTCCTTAAAAATTCTGCAATAAAAGTTAAAAGCTTCGAAAATTCAGTTTTCTTGTCAAAATTCATGTTAACAAATTAGTTTCCTTATCCCCAAAAATTACCTTCTGAGACTTTAAACAGCCATAATTTTGTCAAAACTGATCCGATTTACATTTCCAAAGTCATTTTGATCGTTGCTTATTGTCCTTAATAATTCTGTAATCAAAGTTAAAAAACTTCAGTACTTCGGTTTATTTGTCAAAAGTCACAATTACAAAAAAATTGCCAAATTCCCAAATATTACCTTCTGAGACTTCAAACAGCCATAACTTTGTCAAAACTGATCCGATTTACATTTCCAAAGTCATTTTGATCGTTGTTAATTGTCCTTAATAATTCTGTAATCAAAGATGAAAAACTTCAGAATTTTGGTTTTTTTGTCAAAAGTCATGTTGACAAGTCAGTTTCCAAATTCCAAAAAATTACCTTCTGAGACTTCAAACAGCCATAACTTTGTCAAAACTGATCTGATTTACATTTCCAAAGTCATTTTGATCGTTGTTTATTGTCCTTAATAATTCTGTAATCAAAGTCGAAAAACTTCGGAAATTCGTTTTTCTTGTTAAAAGTCATGTTGACATGTAAGTTTCTAAATTCAAAAATTTTATCTTCTGAAACTTCATACAGCCATAACTTTGTCAAAACTGATCCGTTTTACATATCATAAGTCATTTTGATCGTTGTTTATTGTCCTTAATAATTCTGTAATCAAAGATAAAAAACTTCGGAGATTCAGCTTAAATGTCAAAAGACATAATGAAAAAAAAATTGCCAAATTCCCAAAAATAACCTTCTGAGACTTCAAACAGCCATAACTTTGTCAAAACTGATCCGATTTACATTTCCAAAGTCATTTTGATCTTTGTTTATTGTCCTTAATAATTCTGCAATCAAAGTTAAAAACTTCGAAAATTCAGTTTTCTTGTCAAAATTCATGTTAACAAATTAGTTTCCTTATCCCCAAAAATTACCTTCTGAGACTTAAAACAGCCATAATTTTGTCAAAACTGATCCGATTTACATTTCCAAAGTCATTTTGATCGTTGTTAATTTTCCTTAATAATTCTGTAATCAAAGATGAAAAGCTTCGGGAATTTGGTTTTTTTGTCAAAAGTCATGTTGACAAGTCAGTTTCCAAATTCCAAAAAATTACCTTCTGAGACTTCAAACAGCCATAGCTTTGTCAAAACTGATCTGATTTACATTTCCAAAGTCATTTTGATAGTTGTTTATTGTCCTTAATAATTCTGTAATCAAAGTCGAAAAACTTCGGAGAGTATATGTACCAAATTTGGTGACTCTACGTCTTATAACTTTTAAGCTATACCTTAAAAACACTGGTTTGGAAACTTAATTTATCGATAACTTTTGAAAGGATTGAGATATTGAAAAAAATGATGAGTTTGTTTAGAACCGGCAGTACAGTAACTTAAACCTGAATATAAAGTTTCTAGCTTTTATGACTTTCAAGTTATGCCCGAAAAACACTTGTCTGAAATCGATATTTATCGATAACTTTTGAACGGGATGAGATATCGAAAAAAAACTGATAAACTTGTATCGTCCCGCCACTACGAGAACTTATATTTCAAATATGAAGTCTCTAGCTTTTGTAGTATCTGAGAAACACGCGTTTATACAGACGGACAGACGGTCAGACGGACAGACGGACAGACGGACATGGCTATATCGACTCGGCTATTGATACTGATCAAGAATATATATACTTTATGGGGTCGGAGATGCTTCCTTATGCCTGTTACATACTTTTGCACAAAACCATAATACCCCTTTTTCCCATTTTTAATGGGATCAGGGTATAAAAATAGTTGCCAAATTCCCAAAAATAACCTTCTAAGACTTCAAACAGCCATAACTTTGTCAAAACTGATCTGATTTACATTTCCAAAGTCATTTTGATCTTTTTTTATTGTCCTTAATAATTCTGTAATAAAAGTTAAAAACTTCGAAAATTCAGATTTCTTGTCAAAAATCATGTTGACATGTCAGTTTCCAAATTCCAAAAAATGACCTTCTGAGACTTTTACATTTACGATTTACATTTCTAAAGTCATTTTGATCGTTGCTTATTGTCCTTAATAATTCTGTAATCAAAGTTAAAAAACTTCAGTAATTCGGTTTACTTGTCAAAAGTCACAATTACAAAAAAATTGCCAAATTCCCAAATATTACCTTCTGAGACTTCAAACAGCCATAACTTTGTCAAAACTGATCCGATTTACATTTCCAAAGTCATTTTGATCTTTTTTTATTGTCCTTAATAATTCTGTTATAAAAGTTAAAAACTTCGAAAATTCAGATTTCTTGTCAAAAATCATGTTGACATGTCAGTTTCCAAATTCCCAAATATTAACTTCTGAGACTTCAAACAGCCATAACTTTGTCAAAACTGATTCGATTTACATTTCCAAAGTCATTTTGATCGTTGCTTATTGTCCTTAATAATTCTGTTATCAAAGTTAAAAAACTTCAGTAATTCGGTTTACTTGTCAAAAGTCACAATTACAAAAAAATTGCCAAATTCCCAAATATTACCTTCTGAGACTTCAAACAGCCATTACTTTGTCAAAACTGATCCGATTTACATTTCTAAAGTCATTTTGATCGCTGTTTATTGTCCTAAATAATTCTGTAATTAAAGTTGAAAAACTTTGGAAATTCGGTTTATTTGTCAAAAGTCATGTTGACATGTCAGTTTCCAAATTCCAAAAAATTACCTTCTGAGACTTCAAACAGCCATAACTTTGTCAAAACTGATCCGATTTACATTTCCAAAGTCATTTTGATCGTTGCTTATTGTCCTTAATAATTCTGTAATCAAAGTTAAAAAACTTCAGTAATTCGGTTTATTTGTCAAAAGTCACAATTACAAAAAAATTGCCAAATTCCCAAATATTACCTTCTGAGACTTCAAACAGCCATAACTTTGTCAAAACTGATCCGATTTACATTTCCAAAGTCATTTTGATCTTTGTTTATTGTCCTTAAAAATTCTGCAATAAAAGTTAAAAGCTTCGAAAATTCAGTTTTCTTGTCAAAATTCATGTTAACAAATTAGTTTCCTTATCCCCAAAAATTACCTTCTGAGACTTTAAACAGCCATAATTTTGTCAAAACTGATCCGATTTACATTTCCAAAGTCATTTTGATCGTTGCTTATTGTCCTTAATAATTCTGTAATCAAAGTTAAAAAACTTCAGTACTTCGGTTTATTTGTCAAAAGTCACAATTACAAAAAAATTGCCAAATTCCCAAATATTACCTTCTGAGACTTCAAACAGCCATAACTTTGTCAAAACTGATCCGATTTACATTTCCAAAGTCATTTTGATCGTTGTTAATTGTCCTTAATAATTCTGTAATCAAAGATGAAAAACTTCAGAATTTTGGTTTTTTTGTCAAAAGTCATGTTGACAAGTCAGTTTCCAAATTCCAAAAAATTACCTTCTGAGACTTCAAACAGCCATAACTTTGTCAAAACTGATCTGATTTACATTTCCAAAGTCATTTTGATCGTTGTTTATTGTCCTTAATAATTCTGTAATCAAAGTCGAAAAACTTCGGAAATTCGTTTTTCTTGTTAAAAGTCATGTTGACATGTAAGTTTCTAAATTCAAAAATTTTATCTTCTGAAACTTCATACAGCCATAACTTTATCAAAACTGATCCGTTTTACATATCATAAGTCATTTTGATCGTTGTTTATTGTCCTTAATAATTCTGTAATCAAAGATAAAAAACTTCGGAGATTCAGCTTAAATGTCAAAAGACATAATGAAAAAAAAATTGCCAAATTCCCAAAAATAACCTTCTGAGACTTCAAACAGCCATAGCTTTGTCAAAACTGATCCGATTTACATTTCCAAAGTCATTTTGATCTTTGTTTATTGTCCTTAATAATTCTGCAATCAAAGTTAAAAACTTCGAAAATTCAGTTTTCTTGTCAAAATTCATGTTAACAAATTAGTTTCCTTATCCCCAAAAATTACCTTCTGAGACTTTAAACAGCCATAATTTTGTCAAAACTGATCCGATTTACATTTCCAAAGTCATTTTGATCGTTGTTAATTTTCCTTAATAATTCTGTAATCAAAGATGAAAAGCTTCGGGAATTTGGTTTTTTTGTCAAAAGTCATGTTGACAAGTCAGTTTCCAAATTCCAAAAAATTACCTTCTGAGACTTCAAACAGCCATAGCTTTGTCAAAACTGATCTGATTTACATTTCCAAAGTCATTTTGATAGTTGTTTATTGTCCTTAATAATTCTGTAATCAAAGTCGAAAAACTTCGGAGAGTATATGTACCAAATTTGGTGACTCTACGTCTTATAACTTTTAAGCTATACCTTAAAAACACTGGTTTGGAAACTTAATTTATCGATAACTTTTGAAAGGATTGAGATATTGAAAAAAATGATGAGTTTGTTTAGAACCGGCAGTACAGTTACTTAAACCTGAATATAAAGTTTCTAGCTTTTATGACTTTCAAGTTATGCCCGAAAAACACTTGTCTGAAATCGATATTTATCGATAACTTTTGAACGGGATGAGATATCGAAAAAAACTGATAAACTTGTATCGTCCCGCCACTACGAGAACTTATATTTCAAATATGAAGTCTCTAGCTTTTGTAGTCTCTGAGAAACACGCGTTTATACAGACGGACAGACGGACAGACGGTCAGACGGACAGACGGACAGACGGACATGGCTATATCGACTCGGCTATTGATACTGATCAAGAATATATATACTTTATGGGGTCGGAGATGCTTCCTTATGCCTGTTACATACTTTTGCACAAAACCATAATACCCCTTTTTCCCATTTTTAATGGGATCAGGGTATAAAAATAGTTGCCAAATTACCAAAAATAACCTTCTAAGACTTCAAACAGCCATAACTTTGTCAAAACTGATCTGATTTACATTTCCAAAGTCATTTTGATCTTTTTTTATTGTCCTTAATAATTCTGTAATAAAAGTTAAGAACTTCGAAAATTCAGATTTCTTGTCAAAAATCATGTTGACATGTCAGTTTCCAAATTCCCAAATATTAACTTCTGAGACTTCAAACAGCCATAACTTTGTCAAAACTGATCCGATTTACATTTCCAAAGTCATTTTGATCGTTGCTTATTGTCCTTAATAATTCTGTAATCAAAGTTAAAAAACTTCAGTAATTCGGTTTACTTGTCAAAAGTCACAATTACAAAAAAATTGCCAAATTCCCAAATATTACCTTCTGAGACTTCAAACAGCCATAACTTTGTCAAAACTGATCCGATTTACATTTCCAAAGTCATTTTGATCTTTTTTTATTGTCCTTAATAATTCTGTTATAAAAGTTAAAAACTTCGAAAATTCAGATTTCTTGTCAAAAATCATGTTGACATGTCAGTTTCCAAATTCCCAAATATTAACTTCTGAGACTTCAAACAGCCATAACTTTGTCAAAACTGATCCGATTTACATTTCCAAAGTCATTTTGATCGTTGCTTATTGTCCTTAATAATTCTGTAATCAAAGTTAAAAAACTTCAGTAATTCGGTTTACTTGTCAAAAGTCACAATTACAAAAAAATTGCCAAATTCCCAAATATTACCTTCTGAGACTTCAAACAGCCATTACTTTGTCAAAACTGATCCGATTTACATTTCTAAAGTCATTTTGATCGCTGTTTATTGTCCTAAATAATTCTGTAATTAAAGTTGAAAAACTTTGGAAATTCGGTTTATTTGTCAAAAGTCATGTTGACATGTCAGTTTCCAAATTCCAAAAAATTACCTTCTGAGACTTCAAACAGCCATAACTTTGTCAAAACTGATCCGATTTACATTTCCAAAGTCATTTTGATCGTTGCTTATTGTCCTTAATAATTCTGTAATCAAAGTTAAAAAACTTCAGTAATTCGGTTTATTTGTCAAAAGTCACAATTACAAAAAAATTGCCAAATTCCCAAATATTACCTTCTGAGACTTCAAACAGCCATAACTTTGTCAAAACTGATCCGATTTACATTTCCAAAGTCATTTTGATCTTTGTTTATTGTCCTTAAAAATTCTGCAATAAAAGTTAAAAGCTTCGAAAATTCAGTTTTCTTGTCAAAATTCATGTTAACAAATTAGTTTCCTTATCCCCAAAAATTACCTTCTGAGACTTTAAACAGCCATAATTTTGTCAAAACTGATCCGATTTACATTTCCAAAGTCATTTTGATCGTTGCTTATTGTCCTTAATAATTCTGTAATCAAAGTTAAAAAACTTCAGTAATTCGGTTTACTTGTCAAAAGTCACAATGACAAAATAGTTGCCAAATTCCCAAATATTACCTTCTGAGACTTCAAACAACCATAACTTTGTCAAAACTGATCCGATTTACATTTCCAAAGTCATTTTGATAATTCTGTAATCAAAGTTAAAAAACTTTGGAAATTCGGTTTACTTGTCAAAAGTCATGTTGACATGTCAGTTTCCGAATTCCAAAAAATTACCTTCTGAGTCTTTAAACAGCAATACCTTTGTCAAAACTGATCAGATTTACATTTCCAAAGTCATTTTGATCGTTGCTTATTGTCCTTAATAATTCTGTAATCAAAGTTGAAAAACTTCGGAAATACGGTTTTCTTGTCAAAAGTCATGTTGACATGTTAGCTTTAAAATTCCAAAATTTTACCTTCTGAGATTTCAAACTGCCATAACTTTGTCAAAACTGATCCGATTTACATTTCCAAAGTTATTTTGATAATTCTGTAATCAAAGTTAAAAAACTTCGGAAATTCAGTTTTCTTGTCAAAAGTCATGTTGACATGTTAGTTTCCAAATTCCCAAAAATTACCTTCTGAGACTTTAAACAGCCATAACTTTGTAAAAACTGATCCGATTTACATTTCCAAAGTTATTTTGATCGTTGCTTATTGTCCTTAATAATTCTGTTATCAAAGTTAAAAAACTTCGGAAAATCGGTTTACATGTCAAAAGTCACAATGACAAAATAGTTGCCAAATTCCCAAATTTTACCTTCTGAGACTTCAAGCAGCCATAACTTTGTCAAATTTGATCCGATTTACATTTCCTAAGTCATTTTGAGCGTTGTTAATTGTCCTTAATAATTCTGTAATCAAAGATAAAAAACTTCGGAGATTTAGTTTACATGTCAAAAGTCATAATGAAAAAATAGTTGCCAAATTCCCAAAAATAACCTTCTGAGACTTCAAACAGCCATAACTTTGTCAAAACTGATCTGATTTACATTTCCAAAGTCATTTTGATCGCTGTTTATTGTCCTTAATAATTCTGTAATCTACGTTGAAAAACTTCGGAAATTCGGTTTACTTGTGAAAAGTCACAATGACAAAATAGTTGCCTAATTGCCAAATTTTACCTTCTGAGACTTCAAACAGCCATAACTTTGTCAAAACTGATCCGATTTACATTTCCAAAGTCATTTTGATCTTTGTTTATTGTCCTTAATAATTCTGCAATCAAAGTTAAAAATTTCGAAAATTCAGTTTTCTTGTCAAAATTCATGTTAACAAATTAGTTTCCTTATCCCCAAAAATTACCTTCTGAGACTTTAAACAGCCATAACTTTGTCAAAACTGATCCGATTTACATTTCCAAAGTCATTTTGATCGTTGTTTATTGTCCTTAATAATTCTGTAATCAAAGATGAAAAGCTTCGGGAATTTGGTTTTTTTGTCAAAAGTCATGTTGACAAGTCAGTTTCCAAATTCCAAAAAATTACCTTCTGAGACTTCAAACAGCCATAGCTTTGTCAAAACTGATCTGATTTACATTTCCAAAGTCATTTTGATAGTTGTTTATTGTCCTTAATAATTCTGTAATCAAAGTCGAAAAACTTCGGAGAGTATATGTACCAAATTTGGTGACTCTACGTCTTATAACTTTTAAGCTATACCTTAAAAACACTGTTTTGGAAACTTAACTTAAACCTGAATATAAAGTTTCTAGCTTTTATGACTTTCAAGTTATGCCCGAAAAACACTTGTCTGAAATCGATATTTATCGATAACTTTTGAACGGGATGAGATATCGAAAAAAATGATAAACTTGTATCGTCCCGCCACTACGAGAACTTATATTTCAAATATGAAGTCTCTAGCTTTTGTAGTCTCTGAGAAACACGCGTTTATACAGACGGACAGACGGTCAGACGGACAGACGGACAGACGGACATGGCTATATCGACTCGGCTATTGATACTGATCAAGAATATATATACTTTATGGGGTCGGAGATGCTTCCTTATGCCTGTTACATACTTTTGCACAAAACCATAATACCCCTTTTTCCCATTTTTAATGGGATCAGGGTATAAAAATAGTTGCCAAATTCCCAAAAATAACCTTCTGAGACTTCAAACAGCCATAACTTTGTCAAAACTGATCCGATTTACATTTCCAAAGTCATTTTGATCTTTTTTTATTGTCCTTAATAATTCTGTTATAAAAGTTAAAAACTTCGAAAATTCAGATTTCTTGTCAAAAATCATGTTGACATGTCAGTTTCCAAATTCCCAAATATTAACTTCTGAGACTTCAAACAGCCATAACTTTGTCAAAACTGATCCGATTTACATTTCCAAAGTCATTTTGATCGTTGCTTATTGTCCTTAATAATTCTGTTATCAAAGTTAAAAAACTTCAGTAATTCGGTTTACTTGTCAAAAGTCACAATTACAAAAAAAATTGCCAAATTCCCAAATATTACCTTCTGAGACTTCAAACAGCCATTACTTTGTCAAAACTGATCCGATTTACATTTCTAAAGTCATTTTGATCGCTGTTTATTGTCCTAAATAATTCTGTAATTAAAGTTGAAAAACTTTGGAAATTCGGTTTATTTGTCAAAAGTCATGTTGACATGTCAGTTTCCAAATTCCAAAAAATTACCTTCTGAGACTTCAAACAGCCATAACTTTGTCAAAACTGATCCGATTTACATTTCCAAAGTCATTTTGATCGTTGCTTATTGTCCTTAATAATTCTGTAATCAAAGTTAAAAAACTTCAGTTATTCGGTTTATTTGTCAAAAGTCACAATTACAAAAAAATTGCCAAATTCCCAAATATTACCTTCTGAGACTTCAAACAGCCATAACTTTGTCAAAACTGATCCGATTTACATTTCCAAAGTCATTTTGATCTTTGTTTATTGTCCTTAAAAATTCTGCAATAAAAGTTAAAAGCTTCGAAAATTCAGTTTTCTTGTCAAAATTCATGTTAACAAATTAGTTTCCTTATCCCCAAAAATTACCTTCTGAGACTTTAAACAGCCATAATTTTGTCAAAACTGATCCGATTTACATTTCCAAAGTCATTTTGATCGTTGCTTATTGTCCTTAATAATTCTGTAATCAAAGTTAAAAAACTTCAGTAATTCGGTTTATTTGTCAAAAGTCACAATTACAAAAAAATTGCTAAATTCCCAAATATTACCTTCTGAGACTTCAAACAGCCATAACTTTCTCAAAACTGATCCGATTTACATTTCCAAAGTCATTTTGATCGTTGTTAATTGTCCTTAATAATTCTGTAATCAAAGATGAAAAACTTCAGAATTTTGGTTTTTTTGTCAAAAGTCATGTTGACAAGTCAGTTTCCAAATTCCAAAAAATTACCTTCTGAGACTTCAAACAGCCATAACTTTGTCAAAACTGATCTGATTTACATTTCCAAAGTCATTTTGATCGTTGTTTATTGTCCTTAATAATTCTGTAATCAAAGTCGAAAAACTTCGGAAATTCGTTTTTCTTGTTAAAAGTCATGTTGACATGTAAGTTTCTAAATTCAAAAATTTTATCTTCTGAAACTTCATACAGCCATAACTTTGTCAAAACTGATCCGTTTTACATATCATAAGTCATTTTGATCGTTGTTTATTGTCCTTAATAATTCTGTAATCAAAGATAAAAAACTTCGGAGATTCAGCTTAAATGTCAAAAGACATAATGAAAAAAAAATTGCCAAATTCCCAAAAATAACCTTCTGAGACTTCAAACAGCCATAACTTTGTCAAATCTGATCTGATTTACATTTCTAAAGTCATTTTGATCGCTGTTTATGGTCCTTAATAATTCTGTAATCTACGTTGAAAAACTTCGGAAATTCGGCTTACTTGTGAAAAGTCACAATGACAAAATAGTTGCCAAATTCCCAAATTTTACCTTCTGAGACTTCAAACAGCCATAACTTTGTCAAAACTGATCCGATTTACATTTCCAAAGTCATTTTGATCTTTGTTTATTGTCCTTAATAATTCTGCAATCAAAGTTAAAAACTTCGAAAATTCAGTTTTCTTGTCAAAATTCATGTTAACAAATTAGTTTCCTTATCCCCAAAAATTACCTTCTGAGACTTTAAACAGCCATAATTTTGTCAAAACTGATCCGATTTACATTTCCAAAGTCATTTTGATCGTTGTTAATTTTCCTTAATAATTCTGTAATCAAAGATGAAAAGCTTCGGGAATTTGGTTTTTTTGTCAAAAGTCATGTTGACAAGTCAGTTTCCAAATTCCAAAAATTACCTTCTGAGACTTCAAACAGCCATAGCTTTGTCAAAACTGATCTGATTTACATTTCCAAAGTCATTTTGATAGTTGTTTATTGTCCTTAATAATTCTGTAATCAAAGTCGAAAAACTTCGGAGAGTATATGTACCAAATTTGGTGACTCTACGTCTTATAACTTTTAAGCTATACCTTAAAAACACTGGTTTGGAAACTTAATTTATCGATAACTTTTGAAAGGATTGAGATATTGAAAAAAATGATGAGTTTGTTTAGAACCGGCAGTACAGTAACTTAAACCTGAATATAAAGTTTCTAGCTTTTATGACTTTCAAGTTATGCCCGAAAAACACTTGTCTGAAATCGATATTTATCGATAACTTTTGAACGGGATTAGATATCGAAAAAAACTGATAAACTTGTATCGTCCCGCCACTACGAGAACTTATATTTCAAATATGAAGTCTCTAGCTTTTGTAGTCTCTGAGAAACACGCGTTTATACAGACGGACAGACGGACAGACGGTCAGACGGTCAGACGGACAGACGGACATGGCTATATCGACTCGGCTATTGATACTGATCAAGAATATATATACTTTATGGGGTCGGAGATGCTTCCTAATGCCTGTTACATACTTTTGCACAAAACCATAATGCCCCTTTTTCCCATTTTTAATGGGATCAGGGTATAAAAATAGTTGCCAAATTCCCAAATTTTACCTTCTGAGACTTCAAGCAGCCATAACTTTGTCAAATTTGATCCGAATTACATTTCCTAAGTCATTTTGAGCGTTGTTAATTGTCCTTAATAATTCTGTAATCAAAGATAAAAAACTTCGGAGATTTAGTTTACATGTCAAAAGTCATAATGAAAAAATAGTTGCCAAATTCCCAAAAATAACCTTCTGAGACTTCAAACAGCCATAACTTTGTCAAGACTGATCTGATTTACATTTCCAAAGTCATTTTGATCGCTGTTTATTGTCCTTAATAATTCTGTAATCTACGTTGAAAAACTTCGGAAATTCGGTTTACTTGTGAAAAGTCACAATGACAAAATAGTTGCCTAATTGCCAAATTTTACCTTCTGAGACTTCAAACAGCCATAACTTTGTCAAAACTGATCCGATTTACATTTCCAAAGTCATTTTGATCTTTGTTTATTGTCCTTAATAATTCTGCAATCAAAGTTAAAAATTTCGAAAATTCAGTTTTCTTGTCAAAATTCATGTTAACAAATTAGTTTCCTTATCCCCAAAAATTACCTTCTGAGACTTTAAACAGCCATAACTTTGTCAAAACTGATCCGATTTACATTTCCAAAGTCATTTTGATCGTTGTTTATTGTCCTTAATAATTCTGTAATCAAAGATGAAAAGCTTCGGGAATTTGGTTTTTTTGTCAAAAGTCATGTTGACAAGTCAGTTTCCAAATTCCAAAAAATTACCTTCTGAGACTTCAAACAGCCATAGCTTTGTCAAAACTGATCTGATTTACATTTCCAAAGTCATTTTGATAGTTGTTTATTGTCCTTAATAATTCTGTAATCAAAGTCGAAAAACTTCGGAGAGTATATGTACCAAATTTGGTGACTCTACGTCTTATAACTTTTAAGCTATACCTTAAAAACACTGTTTTGGAAACTTAATTTATCGATAACTTTTGAAAGGATTGAGATATTGAAAAAAATTATGAGTTTGTTTAGAACCGGCAGTACAGTAACTTAAACCTGAATATAAAGTTTCTAGCTTTTATGACTTTCAAGTTATGCCCGAAAAACACTTGTCTGAAATCGATATTTATCGATAACTTTTGAACGGGATGAGATATCGAAAAAAACTGATAAACTTGTATCGTCCCGCCACTACGAAAACTTATATTTCAAATATGAAGTCTCTAGCTTTTGTAGTCTCTGAGAAACACGCGTTTATACAGACGGACAGACGGTCAGACGGACAGACGGACAGACGGACATGGCTATATCGACTCGGCTATTGATACTGATCAAGAATATATATACTTTATGGGGTCGGAGATGCTTCCTTATGCCTGTTACATACTTTTGCACAAAACCATAATACCCCTTTTTCCCATTTTTAATGGGATCAGGGTATAAAAATAGTTGCCAAATTCCCAAAAATAACCTTCTAAGACTTCAAATAGCCATAGCTTTGTCAAAACTGATCTGATTTACATTTCCAAAGTCATTTTGATCTTTTTTTATTGTCCTTAATAATTCTGTAATAAAAGTTAAAAACTTCGAAAATTCAGATTTCTTGTCAAAAATCATGTTGACATGTCAGTTTCCAAATTCCAAAAAATGACCTTCTGAGACTTTTACATTTACGATTTACATTTCTAAAGTCATTTTGATCGTTGCTTATTGTCCTTAATAATTCTGTAATCAAAGTTAAAAAACTTCAGTAATTCGGTTTACTTGTCAAAAGTCACAATTACAAAAAAATTGCCAAATTCCCAAATATTACCTTCTGAGACTTCAAACAGCCATAACTTTGTCAAAACTGATCCGATTTACATTTCCAAAGTCATTTTGATCTTTTTTTATTGTCCTTAATAATTCTGTTATAAAAGTTAAAAACTTCGAAAATTCAGATTTCTTGTCAAAAATCATGTTGACATGTCAGTTTCCAAATTCCCAAATATTAACTTCTGAGACTTCAAACAGCCATAACTTTGTCAAAACTGATCCGATTTACATTTCCAAAGTCATTTTGATCGTTGCTTATTGTCCTTAATAATTCTGTAATCAAAGTTAAAAAACTTCAGTAATTCGGTTTACTTGTCAAAAGTCACAATGACAAAATAGTTGCCAAATTCCCAAATTTTACCTTCTGAGACTTCAAACAGCCATTACTTTGTCAAAACTGATCCGATTTACATTTCTAAAGTCATTTTGATCGCTGTTTATTGTCCTAAATAATTCTGTAATTAAAGTTGAAAAACTTTGGAAATTCGGTTTATTTGTCAAAAGTCATGTTGACATGTCAGTTTCCAAATTCCAAAAAATTACCTTCTGAGACTTCAAACAGCCATAACTTTGTCAAAACTGATCCGATTTACATTTCCAAAGTCATTTTGATCGTTGCTTATTGTCCTTAATAATTCTGTAATCAAAGTTAAAAAACTTCAGTAATTCGGTTTACTTGTCAAAAGTCACAATGACAAAATAGTTGCCAAATTCCCAAATTTTACCTTCTGAGACTTCAAGCAGCCATAACTTTGTCAAATTTGATCCGATTTACATTTCCTAAGTCATTTTGAGCGTTGTTAATTGTCCTTAATAATTCTGTTATCAAAGATAAAAAACTTCGGAGATTTAGTTTACATGTCAAAAGTCATAATGAAAAAATAGTTGCCAAATTCCCAAAAATAACCTTCTGAGACTTCAAACAGCCATAACTTTGTCAAAACTGATCTGATTTACATTTCCAAAGTCATTTTGATCGCTGTTTATTGTCCTTAATAATTCTGTAATCTACGTTGAAAAACTTCGGAAATTCGGTTTACTTGTGAAAAGTCACAATGACAAAATAGTTGCCTAATTGCCAAATTTTACCTTCTGAGACTTCAAACAGCCATAACTTTGTCAAAACTGATCCGATTTACATTTCCAAAGTCATTTTGATCTTTGTTTATTGTCCTTAATAATTCTGCAATCAAAGTTAAAAATTTCGAAAATTCAGTTTTCTTGTCAAAATTCATGTTAACAAATTAGTTTCCTTATCCCCAAAAATTACCTTCTGAGACTTTAAACAGCCATAACTTTGTCAAAACTGATCCGATTTACATTTCCAAAGTCATTTTGATCGTTGTTTATTGTCCTTAATAATTCTGTAATCAAAGATGAAAAGCTTCGGGAATTTGGTTTTTTTGTCAAAAGTCATGTTGACAAGTCAGTTTCCAAATTCCAAAAAATTACCTTCTGAGACTTCAAACAGCCATAGCTTTGTCAAAACTGATCTGATTTACATTTCCAAAGTCATTTTGATAGTTGTTTATTGTCCTTAATAATTCTGTAATCAAAGTCGAAAAACTTCGGAGAGTATATGTACCAAATTTGGTGACTCTACGTCTTATAACTTTTAAGCTATACCTTAAAAACACTGTTTTGGAAACTTAATTTATCGATAACTTTTGAAAGGATTGAGATATTGAAAAAAATGATGAGTTTGTTTAGAACCGGCAGTACAGTAACTTAAACCTGAATATAAAGTTTCTAGCTTTTATGACTTTCAAGTTATGCCCGAAAAACACTTGTCTGAAATCGATATTTATCGATAACTTTTGAACGGGATGAGATATCGAAAAAAACTGATAAACTTGTATCGTCCCGCCACTACGAAAACTTATATTTCAAATATGAAGTCTCTAGCTTTTGTAGTCTCTGAGAAACACGCGTTTATACAGACGGACAGACGGTCAGACGGACAGACGGACAGACGGACATGGCTATATCGACTCGGCTATTGATACTGATCAAGAATATATATACTTTATGGGGTCGGAGATGCTTCCTTATGCCTGTTACATACTTTTGCACAAAACCATAATACCCCTTTTTCCCATTTTTAATGGGATCAGGGTATAAAAATAGTTGCCAAATTCCCAAAAATAACCTTCTAAGACTTCAAATAGCCATAACTTTGTCAAAACTGATCTGATTTACATTTCCAAAGTCATTTTGATCTTTTTTTATTGTCCTTAATAATTCTGTAATAAAAGTTAAAAACTTCGAAAATTCAGATTTCTTGTCAAAAATCATGTTGACATGTCAGTTTCCAAATTCCAAAAAATGACCTTCTGAGACTTTTACATTTACGATTTACATTTCTAAAGTCATTTTGATCGTTGCTTATTGTCCTTAATAATTCTGTAATCAAAGTTAAAAAACTTCAGTAATTCGGTTTACTTGTCAAAAGTCACAATTACAAAAAAATTGCCAAATTCCCAAATATTACCTTCTGAGACTTCAAACAGCCATAACTTTGTCAAAACTGATCCGATTTACATTTCCAAAGTCATTTTGATCTTTTTTTATTGTCCTTAATAATTCTGTTATAAAAGTTAAAAACTTCGAAAATTCAGATTTCTTGTCAAAAATCATGTTGACATGTCAGTTTCCAAATTCCCAAATATTAACTTCTGAGACTTCAAACAGCCATAACTTTGTCAAAACTGATCCGATTTACATTTCCAAAGTCATTTTGATCGTTGCTTATTGTCCTTAATAATTCTGTTATCAAAGTTAAAAAACTTCAGTAATTCGGTTTACTTGTCAAAAGTCACAATTACAAAAAAATTGCCAAATTCCCAAATATTACCTTCTGAGACTTCAAACAGCCATTACTTTGTCAAAACTGATCCGATTTACATTTCTAAAGTCATTTTGATCGCTGTTTATTGTCCTAAATAATTCTGTAATTAAAGTTGAAAAACTTTGGAAATTCGGTTTATTTGTCAAAAGTCATGTTGACATGTCAGTTTCCAAATTCCAAAAAATTACTTTCTGAGACTTCAAACAGCCATAACTTTGTCAAAACTGATCCGATTTACATTTCCAAAGTCATTTTGATCGTTGCTTATTGTCCTTAATAATTCTGTAATCAAAGTTAAAAAACTTCAGTAATTCGGTTTATTTGTCAAAAGTCACAATTACAAAAAAATTGCTAAATTCCCAAATATTACCTTCTGAGACTTCAAACAGCCATAACTTTGTCAAAACTGATCCGATTTACATTTCCAAAGTCATTTTGATCTTTGTTTATTGTCCTTAAAAATTCTGCAATAAAAGTTAAAAGCTTCGAAAATTCAGTTTTCTTGTCAAAATTCATGTTAACAAATTAGTTTCCTTATCCCCAAAAATTACCTTCTGAGACTTTAAACAGCCATAATTTTGTCAAAACTGATCCGATTTACATTTCCAAAGTCATTTTGATCGTTGCTTATTGTCCTTAATAATTCTGTAATCAAAGTTAAAAAACTTCAGTAATTCGGTTTATTTGTCAAAAGTCACAATTACAAAAAAATTGCTAAATTCCCAAATATTACCTTCTGAGACTTCAAACAGCCATAACTTTGTCAAAACTGATCCGATTTACATTTCCAAAGTCATTTTGATCGTTGTTAATTGTCCTTAATAATTCTGTAATCAAAGATGAAAAACTTCAGAATTTTGGTTTTTTTGTCAAAAGTCATGTTGACAAGTCAGTTTCCAAATTCCAAAAAATTACCTTCTGAGACTTCAAACAGCCATAACTTTGTCAAAACTGATCTGATTTACATTTCCAAAGTCATTTTGATCGTTGTTTATTGTCCTTAATAATTCTGTAATCAAAGTCGAAAAACTTCGGAAATTCGTTTTTCTTGTTAAAAGTCATGTTGACATGTAAGTTTCTAAATTCAAAAATTTTATCTTCTGAAACTTCATACAGCCATAACTTTGTCAAAACTGATCCGTTTTACATATCATAAGTCATTTTGATCGTTGTTTATTGTCCTTAATAATTCTGTAATCAAAGATAAAAAACTTCGGAGATTCAGCTTAAATGTCAAAAGACATAATGAAAAAAAAATTGCCAAATTCCCAAAAATAACCTTCTGAGACTTCAAACAGCCATAACTTTGTCAAATCTGATCTGATTTACATTTCTAAAGTCATTTTGATCGCTGTTTATGGTCCTTAATAATTCTGTAATCTACGTTGAAAAACTTCGGAAATTCGGCTTACTTGTGAAAAGTCACAATGACAAAATAGTTGCCAAATTCCCAAATTTTACCTTCTGAGACTTCAAACAGCCATAACTTTGTCAAAACTGATCCGATTTACATTTCCAAAGTCATTTTGATCTTTGTTTATTGTCCTTAATAATTCTGCAATCAAAGTTAAAAACTTCGAAAATTCAGTTTTCTTGTCAAAATTCATGTTAACAAATTAGTTTCCTTATCCCCAAAAATTACCTTCTGAGACTTTAAACAGCCATAATTTTGTCAAAACTGATCCGATTTACATTTCCAAAGTCATTTTGATCGTTGTTAATTTTCCTTAATAATTCTGTAATCAAAGATGAAAAGCTTCGGGAATTTGGTTTTTTTGTCAAAAGTCATGTTGACAAGTCAGTTTCCAAATTCCAAAAAATTACCTTCTGAGACTTCAAACAGCCATAGCTTTGTCAAAACTGATCTGATTTACATTTCCAAAGTCATTTTGATAGTTGTTTATTGTCCTTAATAATTCTGTAATCAAAGTCGAAAAACTTCGGAGAGTATATGTACCAAATTTGGTGACTCTACGTCTTATAACTTTTAAGCTATACCTTAAAAACACTGGTTTGGAAACTTAATTTATCGATAACTTTTGAAAGGATTGAGATATTGAAAAAAATGATGAGTTTGTTTAGAACCGGCAGTACAGTAACTTAAACCTGAATATAAAGTTTCTAGCTTTTATGACTTTCAAGTTATGCCCGAAAAACACTTGTCTGAAATCGATATTTATCGATAACTTTTGAACGGGATTAGATATCGAAAAAAACTGATAAACTTGTATCGTCCCGCCACTACGAGAACTTATATTTCAAATATGAAGTCTCTAGCTTTTGTAGTCTCTGAGAAACACGCGTTTATACAGACGGACAGACGGACAGACGGTCAGACGGACAGACGGACAGACGGACATGGCTATATCGACTCGGCTATTGATACTGATCAAGAATATATATACTTTATGGGGTCGGAGATGCTTCCTTATGCCTGTTACATACTTTTGCACAAAACCATAATACCCCTTTTTCCCATTTTTAATGGGATCAGGGTATAAAAATAGTTGCCAAATTCCCAAAAATAACCTTCTAAGACTTCAAACAGCCATAACTTTGTCAAAACTGATCTGATTTACATTTCCAAAGTCATTTTGATCTTTTTTTATTGTCCTTAATAATTCTGTAATAAAAGTTAAAAACTTCGAAAATTCAGATTTCTTGTCAAAAATCATGTTGACATGTCAGTTTCCAAATTCCAAAAAATGACCTTCTGAGACTTTTACATTTACGATTTACATTTCTAAAGTCATTTTGATCGTTGCTTATTGTCCTTAATAATTCTGTAATCAAAGTTAAAAAACTTCAGTAATTCGGTTTACTTGTCAAAAGTCACAATTACAAAAAAATTGCCAAATTCCCAAATATTACCTTCTGAGACTTCAAACAGCCATAACTTTGTCAAAACTGATCCGATTTACATTTCCAAAGTCATTTTGATCTTTTTTTATTGTCCTTAATAATTCTGCAATAAAAGTTAAAAGCTTCGAAAATTCAGTTTTCTTGTCAAAATTCATGTTAACAAATTAGTTTCCTTATCCCCAAAAATTACCTTCTGAGACTTTAAACAGCCATAATTTTGTCAAAACTGATCCGATTTACATTTCCAAAGTCATTTTGATCGTTGCTTATTGTCCTTAATAATTCTGTAATCAAAGTTAAAAAACTTCAGTAATTCGGTTTATTTGTCAAAAGTCACAATTACAAAAAAATTGCCAAATTCCCAAATATTACCTTCTGAGACTTCAAACAGCCATAACTTTGTCAAAACTGATCCGATTTACATTTCCAAAGTCATTTTGATCGTTGTTAATTGTCCTTAATAATTCTGTAATCAAAGATGAAAAACTTCAGAATTTTGGTTTTTTTGTCAAAAGTCATGTTGACAAGTCAGTTTCCAAATTCCAAAAAATTACCTTCTGAGACTTCAAACAGCCATAACTTTGTCAAAACTGATCTGATTTACATTTCCAAAGTCATTTTGATCGTTGTTTATTGTCCTTAATAATTCTGTAATCAAAGTCGAAAAACTTCGGAAATTCGTTTTTCTTGTTAAAAGTCATGTTGACATGTAAGTTTCTAAATTCAAAAATTTTATCTTCTGAAACTTCATACAGCCATAACTTTGTCAAAACTGATCCGTTTTACATATCATAAGTCATTTTGATCGTTGTTTATTGTCCTGAATAATTCTGTAATCAAAGATAAAAAACTTCGGAGATTCAGTTTAAATGTCAAAAGACATAATGAAAAAAATTGCCAAATTCCCAAAAATAACCTTCTGAGACTTCAAACAGCCATAACTTTGTCAAATCTGATCTGATTTACATTTCTAAAGTCATTTTGATCGCTGTTTA
Organism: Drosophila maculinotata; assembly: GCA_035045305.1. Lineage (NCBI taxonomy): Eukaryota > Metazoa > Arthropoda > Insecta > Diptera > Drosophilidae > Drosophila > Drosophila maculinotata. The sequence continues at coordinate 280,364 of JAWNPD010000602.1, read as the reverse complement.
TGGTCCTTAATAATTCTGTAATCTACGTTGAAAAACTTCGGAAATTCGGCTTACTTGTGAAAAGTCACAATGACAAAATAGTTGCCAAATTCCCAAATTTTACCTTCTGAGACTTCAAACAGCCATAACTTTGTCAAAACTGATCCGATTTACATTTCCAAAGTCATTTTGATCTTTGTTTATTGTCCTTAATAATTCTGCAATCAAAGTTAAAAACTTCGAAAATTCAGTTTTCTTGTCAAAATTCATGTTAACAAATTAGTTTCCTTATCCCCAAAAATTACCTTCTGAGACTTTAAACAGCCATAATTTTGTCAAAACTGATCCGATTTACATTTCCAAAGTCATTTTGATCGTTGTTAATTTTCCTTAATAATTCTGTAATCAAAGATGAAAAGCTTCGGGAATTTGGTTTTTTTGTCAAAAGTCATGTTGACAAGTCAGTTTCCAAATTCCAAAAAATTACCTTCTGAGACTTCAAACAGCCATAGCTTTGTCAAAACTGATCTTATTTACATTTCCAAAGTCATTTTGATAGTTGTTTATTGTCCTTAATAATTCTGTAATCAAAGTCGAAAAACTTCGGAGAGTATATGTACCAAATTTGGTGACTCTACGTCTTATAACTTTTAAGCTATACCTTAAAAACACTGGTTTGGAAACTTAATTTATCGATAACTTTTGAAAGGATTGAGATATTGAAAAAAATGATGAGTTTGTTTAGAACCGGCAGTACAGTAACTTAAACCTGAATATAAAGTTTCTAGCTTTTATGACTTTCAAGTTATGCCCGAAAAACACTTGTCTGAAATCGATATTTATCGATAACTTTTGAACGGGAAGAGATATCGAAAAAAACTGATAAACTTGTATCGTCCCGCCACTACGAGAACTTATATTTCAAATATGAAGTCTCTAGCTTTTGTAGTCTCTGAGAAACACGCGTTTATACAGACGGACAGACGGACAGACGGTCAGACGGACAGACGGACAGACGGACATGGCTATATCGACTCGGCTATTGATACTATCCAGAATATATATACTTTATGGGGTCGGAGATGCTTCCTTATGCCTGTTACATACTTTTGCACAAAACCATAATACCCCTTTTTCCCATTTTTAATGGGATCAGGGTATAAAAATAGTTGCCAAATTCCCAAAAATAACCTTCTAAGACTTCAAACAGCCATAACTTTGTCAAAACTGATCTGATTTACATTTCCAAAGTCATTTTGATCTTTTTTTATTGTCCTTAATAATTCTGTAATAAAAGTTAAAAACTTCGAAAATTCAGATTTCTTGTCAAAAATCATGTTGACATGTCAGTTTCCAAATTCCAAAAAATGACCTTCTGAGACTTTTACATTTACGATTTACATTTCTAAAGTCATTTTGATCGTTGCTTATTGTCCTTAATAATTCTGTAATCAAAGTTAAAAAACTTCAGTAATTCGGTTTACTTGTCAAAAGTCACAATTACAAAAAAATTGCCAAATTCCCAAATATTACCTTCTGAGACTTCAAACAGCCATAACTTTGTCAAAACTGATCCGATTTACATTTCCAAAGTCATTTTGATCTTTTTTTATTGTCCTAAATAATTCTGTTATAAAAGTTAAAAACTTCGAAAATTCAGATTTCTTGTCAAAAATCATGTTGACATGTCAGTTTCCAAATTCCCAAATATTAACTTCTGAGACTTCAAACAGCCATAACTTTGTCAAAACTGATCCGATTTACATTTCCAAAGTCATTTTGATCGTTGCTTATTGTCCTTAATAATTCTGTAATCAAAGTTAAAAAACTTCAGTAATTCGGTTTACTTGTCAAAAGTCACAATTACAAAAAAATTGCCAAATTCCCAAATATTACCTTCTGAGACTTCAAACAGCCATTACTTTGTCAAAACTGATCCGATTTACATTTCTAAAGTCATTTTGATCGCTGTTTATTGTCCTAAATAATTCTGTAATTAAAGTTGAAAAACTTTGGAAATTCGGTTTATTTGTCAAAAGTCATGTTGACATGTCAGTTTCCAAATTCCAAAAAATTACCTTCTGAGACTTCAAACAGCCATAACTTTGTCAAAACTGATCCGATTTACATTTCCAAAGTCATTTTGATCGTTGCTTATTGTCCTTAATAATTCTGTAATCAAAGTTAAAAAACTTCAGTAATTCGGTTTATTTGTCAAAAGTCACAATTACAAAAAAATTGCCAAATTCCCAAATATTACCTTCTGAGACTTCAAACAGCCATAACTTTGTCAAAACTGATCCGATTTACATTTCCAAAGTCATTTTGATCTTTGTTTATTGTCCTTAAAAATTCTGCAATAAAAGTTAAAAGCTTCGAAAATTCAGTTTTCTTGTCAAAATTCATGTTAACAAATTAGTTTCCTTATCCCCAAAAATTACCTTCTGAGACTTTAAACAGCCATAATTTTGTCAAAACTGATCCGATTTACATTTCCAAAGTCATTTTGATCGTTGCTTATTGTCCTTAATAATTCTGTAATCAAAGTTAAAAAACTTCAGTAATTCGGTTTATTTGTCAAAAGTCACAATTACAAAAAAATTGCCAAATTCCCAAATATTACCTTCTGAGACTTCAAACAGCCATAACTTTGTCAAAACTGATCCGATTTACATTTCCAAAGTCATTTTGATCGTTGTTAATTGTCCTTAATAATTCTGTAATCAAAGATGAAAAACTTCAGAATTTTGGTTTTTTTGTCAAAAGTCATGTTGACAAGTCAGTTTCCAAATTCCAAAAAATTACCTTCTGAGACTTCAAACAGCCATAACTTTGTCAAAACTGATCTGATTTACATTTCCAAAGTCATTTTGATCGTTGTTTATTGTCCTTAATAATTCTGTAATCAAAGTCGAAAAACTTCGGAAATTCGTTTTTCTTGTTAAAAGTCATGTTGACATGTAAGTTTCTAAATTCAAAAATTTTATCTTCTGAAACTTCATACAGCCATAACTTTGTCAAAACTGATCCGTTTTACATATCATAAGTCATTTTGATCGTTGTTTATTGTCCTTAATAATTCTGTAATCAAAGATAAAAAACTTCGGAGATTCAGTTTAAATGTCAAAAGACATAATGAAAAAAAAATTGCCAAATTCCCAAAAATAACCTTCTGAGACTTCAAACAGCCATAACTTTGTCAAATCTGATCTGATTTACATTTCTAAAGTCATTTTGATCGCTGTTTATGGTCCTTAATAATTCTGTAATCTACGTTGAAAAACTTCGGAAATTCGGCTTACTTGTGAAAAGTCACAATGACAAAATAGTTGCCAAATTCCCAAATTTTACCTTCTGAGACTTCAAACAGCTATAACTTTGTCAAAACTGATCCGATTTACATTTCCAAAGTCATTTTGATCTTTGTTTATTGTCCTTAATAATTCTGCAATCAAAGTTAAAAACTTCGAAAATTCAGTTTTCTTGTCAAAATTCATGTTAACAAATTAGTTTCCTTATCCCCAAAAATTACCTTCTGAGACTTTAAACAGCCATAATTTTGTCAAAACTGATCCGATTTACATTTCCAAAGTCATTTTGATCGTTGTTAATTTTCCTTAATAATTCTGTAATCAAAGATGAAAAGCTTCGGGAATTTGGTTTTTTTGCCAAAAGTCATGTTGACAAGTCAGTTTCCAAATTCCAAAAAATTACCTTCTGAGACTTCAAACAGCCATAGCTTTGTCAAAACTGATCTGATTTACATTTCCAAAGTCATTTTGATAGTTGTTTATTGTCCTTAATAATTCTGTAATCAAAGTCGAAAAACTTCGGAGAGTATATGTACCAAATTTGGTGACTCTACGTCTTATAACTTTTAAGCTATACCTTAAAAGCACTGGTTTGGAAACGTAATTTATCGATAACTTTTGAAAGGATTGAGATATGGAAAAAAAAGATGAGTTTGTTTAGAACCGGCAGTACAGTAACTTAAACCTGAATATAAAGTTTCTAGCTTTTATGACTTTCAAGTTATGCCCGAAAAACACTTGTCTGAAATCGATATTTATCGATAACTTTTGAACGGGATGAGATATCGAAAAAAAACTGATAAACTTGTATCGTCCCGCCACTACGAGAACTTATATTTCAAATATGAAGTCTCTAGCTTTTGTAGTCTCTGAGAAACACGCGTTTATACAGACGGACAGACGGACAGACGGTCAGACGGACAGACGGACAGACGGACATGGCTATATCGACTCGGCTATTGATACTGATCAAGAATATATATACTTTATGGGGTCGGAGATGCTTCCTTATGCCTGTTACATACTTTTGCACAAAACCATAATACCCCTTTTTCCCATTTTTAATGGGATCAGGGTATAAAAATAGTTGCCAAATTCCCAAAAATAACCTTCTAAGACTTCAAACAGCCATAACTTAGTCAAAACTGATCCGATTTACATTTCCAAAGTCATTTTTAACTTTTTTTATTGTCCTTAATAATTCTGTTATAAAAGTTAAAAACTTCGAAAATTCAGATTTCTTGTCAAAAATCATGTTGACATGTCAGTTTCCAAATTCCAAAAAATGACCTTCTGAGACTTTTACATTTACGATTTACATTTCTAAAGTCATTTTGATCGTTGCTTATTGTCCTTAATAATTCTGTAATCAAAGTTAAAAAACTTCAGTAATTCGGTTTACTTGTCAAAAGTCACAATTACAAAAAAATTGCCAAATTCCCAAATATTACCTTCTGAGACTTCAAACAGCCATAACTTTGTCAAAACTGATCCGATTTACATTTCCAAAGTCATTTTTAACTTTTTTTATTGTCCTTAATAATTCTGTTATAAAAGTTAAAAACTTCGAAAATTCAGATTTCTTGTCAAAAATCATGTTGACATGTCAGTTTCCAAATTCCAGAAAATGACCTTCTGAGACTTTTACATTTACGATTTACATTTCTAAAGTCATTTTGATCGCTGTTTATTGTCCTAAATAATTCTGTAATTAAAGTTGAAAAACTTTGGAAATTCGGTTTATTTGTCAAAAGTCATGTTGACATGTCAGTTTCCAAATTCCAAAAAATTACCTTCTGAGACTTCAAACAGCCATAACTTTGTCAAAACTGATCCGATTTACATTTCCAAAGTCATTTTGATCGTTGCTTATTGTCCTTAATAATTCTGTAATCAAAGTTAAAAAACTTCAGTAATTCGGTTTATTTGTCAAAAGTCACAATTACAAAAAAATTGCCAAATTCCCAAATATTACCTTCTGAGACTTCAAACAGCCATAACTTTGTCAAAACTGATCCGATATACATTTCCAAAGTCATTTTGATCTTTGTTTATTGTCCTTAAAAATTCTGCAATAAAAGTTAAAAGCTTCGAAAATTCAGTTTTCTTGTCAAAATTCATGTTAACAAATTAGTTTCCTTATCCCCAAAAATTACCTTCTGAGACTTTAAACAGCCATAATTTTGTCAAAACTGATCCGATTTACATTTCCAAAGTCATTTTGATCGTTGCTTATTGTCCTTAATAATTCTGTAATCAAAGTTAAAAAACTTCAGTAATTCGGTTTATTTGTCAAAAGTCACAATTACAAAAAAATTGCCAAATTCCCAAATATTACCTTCTGAGACTTCAAACAGCCATAACTTTGTCAAAACTGATCCGATTTACATTTCTAAAGTCATTTTGATCGTTGTTTATTGTCCTTTATAATTCTGTAATCAAAGATAAAAAACTTCGGAGATTCAGTTTAAATGTCAAAAGACATAATGAAAAAAAAATTGCCAAATTCCCAAAAATAACCTTCTGAGACTTCAAACAGCCATAACTTTGTCAAATCTGATCTGATTTACATTTCTAAAGTCATTTTGATCGCTGTTTATGGTCCTTAATAATTCTGTAATCTACGTTGAAAAACTTCGGAAATTCGGCTTACTTGTGAAAAGTCACAATAACAAAATAGTTGCCAAATTCCCAAATTTTACCTTCTGAGACTTCAAACAGCCATAACTTTGTCAAAACTGATCCGATTTACATTTCCAAAGTCATTTTGATCTTTGTTTATTGTCCTTAATAATTCTGCAATCAAAGTTAAAAACTTCGAAAATTCAGTTTTCTTGTCAAAATTCATGTTAACAAATTAGTTTCCTTATCCCCAAAAATTACCTTCTGAGACTTTAAACAGCCATAATTTTGTCAAAACTGATCCGATTTACATTTCCAAAGTCATTTTGATCGTTGTTAATTTTCCTTAATAATTCTGTAATCAAAGATGAAAAACTTCGGAATTTTGGTTTTTTTGTCAAAAGTCATGTTGACAAGTCAGTTTCCAAATTCCAAAAAATTACCTTCTGAGACTTCAAACAGCCATAGCTTTGTCAAAACTGATCCGATTTACATTTGCAAAGTCATTTTGATCGTTATTTATTGTCCTTAATAATTCTGTAATCAAAGTTGAAAAACTTCGGAAATGCGTTTTTCTTGTCAAAAATCATGTTGATATGTAAGATTCTAAATTCAAAAATTTTACCTTCTGAAACTTCATACAGCCATAACTTTGTCAAAACTGATCCGTTTTACATTTCCAAAGTCATTTTGATCGTTGTTTATTGTCCATAATAATTCTGTTATCAAAGATGAAAAACTTTGGAAATTCGGTTAACTTGTCAAAAGTCATGTTGACATGTCAGCTTCCAAATTCCAAAAAATTACCTTCTGAGACTTCAAACAGCCATAACTTTGTCAAAACTGATCCGATTTACATTTCCTAAGTCATTTTGATCGTTGTTTATTGTCCTTAATAATTCTGTAATCAACGTTTAAAAACTTCGATAATTCAAATTTCTTGTCAAAACTCATGTTAACAAGTAAGTTTAAAATCTTCAAAAATTACCTTCTGAGACTTCAAACAGCTATTACTTTGTCAAAACTGATACGATTTACATTTCCAAATTCATTTTGATCGCTGTTTATTGTCCTTAATAATTGTGTAATCAAAGTTGAAAAACTTCGGAAATTCGGTTTACTTGTCAAAAGTCACAATGACAAAAAAGTTGCCAAATTCCCAAATTTTACCTTCTGAGACTTCAAACAGCCATAACTTTGTCAAAACTGATCCAATTAACATTTCCAAAGTCATTTTTATCGTTGCTTATTGTCCTTAATAATTCTGTAATCAAAGATAAAAAACTTCGGATTTTTAGTTTACATGTCAAAAGTCATAATGAAAAAATAGTTGCCAATTTCGCAAAAATAACCTTCTGAGACTTCAAACAGCCATTACTTTGTCAAAACTGATCCGATTTACTGTTAACGCTGTTAATTGTCCTAAATAATTCTGTAATCAAAGTTGAAAAACTTTGGAATTTCGGTTTACTTGTCAAAAGTCATGTTGACATGTCAGTTTCCAAATTCCAAAAAATTACCTTCTGAGACTTCAAACAGCCATAACTTTGTCAAAACTGTTCCGATTTACATTTCAAAAGTAATTTTGATAATTCTGTAATCAAAGTTAAAAAACTTTGGAAATTCGGTTAACTTGTCAAAAGTCATGTTGACATGTCAGCTTCCAAATTCCAAAAAAATGCCTTCTGAGACTTCAAACAGCCATAGCTTTGGCAAAACTTATCCGATCTACATTTCCAAAGTCATATCGATCATTGTTTATTGTCCTTAATAATTCTGTTATCAAATTTAAAAAACTTCGGGAATTCGGTTTTCTTGACAAAAGTCATGTTGACATGTTAGCTTAAAAATTCCAAAATTTTACCTTCTGAGACTTAAAACTGCCATAACTTTGGCAAAACTGATCCAATTAACATTTCCAAAGTCATTTTGATCGTTGTTCATTGTCCTCAATAATTCTGTAATCAAAGTTAAAAAACTTCGGGAATTCGGTTTTCTTGACAAAAGTCATGTTGACATGTTAGCTTAAAAATTCCAAAATTTTACCTTCTGAGACTTCAAACTGCCATAACTTTGGCAAAACTGATCCAATTAACATTTCCAAAGTCATTTTTATCGTTGTTTATTGTCCTTAATAATTCTGTTATCAAAGATAAAAAACTTCGGAGATTAAGTTTACATGTCAAAAGTCATAATGAAAAAATATTTGCCAATTTCCCAAAAATAACCTTCTAAGACTTCAGACTGCCATAACTTTGTCAAAACTGATCCGATTTACATTTCCAAAGTAATTTTGATAATTCTGTAATCAACGTTAAAAAACTTCGGAAATTCAGTTTTCTTGTCAAAATTCATGTTAACAAGTTAGTTTCCAAATCCCCAAAAATTACCTTCTGAGACTTTAAACAGCCATAACTTTGTCAAAACTGATCCGATTTACATTTGCAAAGTTATTTTGATCATTGCTTATTGTCCTTAATAATTCTGTTATCAAAGTTAAAAAACTTCGGAAATTCGGTTTACATGTCAAAAGTCACAATGACAAAATAGTCGCCAAATTCCCAAATTTTACCTTCTGAGACTTCAAACAGCCATAAGTTTGTCAAAACTGATCCGATTTACATTTGCAAAGTTATTTTGATCGTTGCTTATTGTCCTTAATAATTCTGTAATCAAAGTTAAAAAACTTCGGAAATTCGGTTTTCTTGTCAAAAGTCATGTTGACATGTTAGCTTAAAAATTCCAAAATTTTGCCTTCTGAGACTTCAAACTGCCATAACTTTGTCAAAACTGATCCGATTTACATTTCCAAAGTCATTTTGATCGTTGTTCATTGTCCTCAATAATTCTGTAATCAAAGTTAAAAAACTTCGGAAAATCAGTTTACATGTCAAAAGTCATAATGAAAAAATATTTGCCAATTTCCCAAAAATAACCTTCTGAGACTTCAAACTGCCATAACTTTGTCAAAACTGATCCGATTTACATTTCAAAAAGTCATTTTGATCGTTGTGTTTTGTCCTTAATAATTCTGTAATTAAAGTTGAAAAACTTTGGAAATTCGGTTTATTTGTCAAAAGTCATGTTGACATGTCAGTTTGCAAATTCCAAAAAATTACCTTCTGAGACTTCAAACAGCCATAACTTTGTCAAAACTGATCCGATTTACATTTCCAAAGTCATTTTGATCGTTGCTTATTGTCCTTAATAATTCTGTAATCAAAGTTAAAAAACTTCAGTAATTCGGTTTACTTGTCAAAAGTCACAATTACAAAAAAATTTCCAAATTCCCAAATATTACCTTCTGAGACTTCAAACTGCCATAACTTTGTCAAAACTGATCCGATTTACATTTCCAAAGTCATTTTGATCGTTGTTCATTGTCCTCAATAATTCTGTAATCAAAGTTAAAAAACTTCGGAAAATCGGTTTACATGTCAAAAGTCATAATGAAAAAATATTTGCCAATTTCCCAAAAATAACCTTCTGAGACTTCAAACTGCCATAACTTTGTCAAAACTGATCCGATTTACATTTCAAAAAGTCATTTTGATCGTTGTTTTTTGTCCTTAATAATTCTGTAATTAAAGTTGAAAAACTTTGGAAATTCGGTTTATTTGTCAAAAGTCATGTTGACATGTCAGTTTCCAAATTCCAAAAAATTACCTTCTGAGACTTTAAACAGCCATAACTTTGTCAAAACTGATCCGATTTACATTTCCAAAGTCATTTTGATCGTTGCTTATTGTCCTTAATAATTCTGTAATCAAAGTTAAAAAACTTCAGTAATTCGGTTTACTTGTCAAAAGTCACAATTACAAAAAAATTGCCAAATTCCCAAATATTACCTTCTGAGACTTCAAACAGCCATAACTTTGTCAAAACTGATCCGATTTACATTTCCAAAGTCATTTTGATCGTTGTTAATTGTCCTTAATAATTCTGTAATCAAAGATAAAAAACTTCAGAATTTTGTTTTTTTTGTCAAAAGTCATGTTGACAAGTCAGTTTGCAAATTCCAAAAAATTACCTTCTGAGACTTCAAACAGCCATAACTTTGTCAAAACTGATCTGATTTACATTTCCAAAGTCATTTTGATCGTTGTTAATTGTCCTTAATAATTCTGTAATCAAAGATAAAAAACTTCAGAATTTTGGTTTTTTTGTCAAAAGTCATGTTGACATGTCAGTTTCCAAATTCCAAAATATTACCTTCTGAGACTTTAAACAGCCATAACTTTGTCAAAACTGATCCGATTTACATTTCCAAAGTCATTTTGTTCGTTGTTAATTGTCCTTAAAAATTCTGCAATAAAAGTTAAAAGCTTCGAAAATTCAGTTTTCTTGTCAAAATTCATGTTAACAAATTAGTTTCCTTATCCCCAAAAATTACCTTCTGAGACTTTAAACAGCCATAATTTTGTCAAAACTGATCCGATTTACATTTCCAAAGTCATTTTGATCGTTGTTAATTGTCCTTAATAATTCTGTAATCAAAGATAAAAAACTTCAGAATTTTGGTTTTTTTGTCAAAAGTCATGTTGACAAGTCAGTTTCCAAATTCCAAAAAATTACCTTCTGAGACTTCAAACAGCCATAACTTTGTCAAAACTGATCTGATTTACATTTCCAAAGTCATTTTGATCGTTGTTTATTGTCCTTAATAATTCTGTAATCAAAGTCGAAAATCTTCGGAAATTCGTTTTTCTTGTTAAAAGTCATGTTGACATGTAAGTTTCTAAATTCAAAAATTTTATCTTCTGAAACTTCATACAGCCATAACTTTGTCAAAACTGATCCGTTTTACATACCATAAGTCATTTTGATCGTTGTTTATTGTCCTTAATAATTCTGTAATCAAAGATAAAAAACTTCGGAGATTCAGTTTAAATGTCAAAAGACATAATGAAAAAAAAATTGCCAAATTCCCAAAAATAACCTTCTGAGACTTCAAACAGCCATAACTTTGTCAAAACTGATCTGATTTACATTTCTAAAGTCATTTTGATCGTTGTTTATTCTCCTTAATAATTCTGTAATCTACGTTGAAAAACTTCGGAAATTCGGCTTACTTGTGAAAAGTCACAATGACAAAATAGTTGCCAAATTCCCAAATTTTACCTTCTGAGACTTCAAACAGCCATAACTTTGTCAAAACTGATCCGATTTACATTTCCAAAGTCATTTTGATCTTTGTTTATTGTCCTTAATAATTCTGCAATCAAAGTTAAAAACTTCGAAAATTCAGTTTTCTTGTCAAAATTCATGTTAACAAATTAGTTTCCTAATCCCCAAAAATTACCTTCTGAGACTTCAAACAGCCATAATTTTGTCAAAACTGATCCGATTTACATTTCCAAAGTCATTTTGATCGTTGTTAATTGTCCTTAATAATTCTGTAATCAAAGATAAAAAACTTCAGAATTTTGGTTTTTTTGTCAAAAGTCATGTTGACAAGTCAGTTTCCAAATTCCAAAAAATTACCTTCTGAGACTTCAAACAGCCATAACTTTGTCAAAACTGATCTGATTTACATTTCCAAAGTCATTTTGATCGTTGTTTATTGTCCTTAATAATTCTGTAATCAAAGTCGAAAAACTTCGGAAATTCGTTTTTCTTGTTAAAAGTCATGTTGACATGTAAGTTTCTAAATTCAAAAATTTTATCTTCTGAAACTTCATACAGCCATAACTTTGTCAAAACTGATCCGTTTTACATACCATAAGTCATTTTGATCGTTGTTTATTGTCCTTAATAATTCTGTAATCAAAGATAAAAAACTTCGGAGATTCAGTTTAAATGTCAAAAGACATAATGAAAAAAAAATTGCCAAATTCCCAAAAATAACCTTCTGAGACTTCAAACAGCCATAACTTTGTCAAATCTGATCTGATTTACATTTCTAAAGTCATTTTGATCGCTGTTTATGGTCCTTAATAATTCTGTAATCTACGTTGAAAAACTTCGGAAATTCGGCTTACTTGTGAAAAGTCACAATGACAAAATAGTTGCCAAATTCCCAAATTTTACCTTCTGAGACTTCAAACAGCCATAACTTTGTCAAAACTGATCCGATTTACATTTCCAAAGTCATTTTGATCTTTGTTTATTGTCCTTAATAATTCTGCAATCAAAGTTAAAAACTTCGAAAATTCAGTTTTCTTGTCAAAATTCATGTTAACAAATTAGTTTCCTTATCCCCAAAAATTACCTTCTGAGACTTTAAACAGCCATAATTTTGTCAAAACTGATCCGATTTACATTTCCAAAGTCATTTTGATCGTTGTTAATTTTCCTTAATAATTCTGTAATCAAAGATGAAAAACTTCGGAATTTTGGTTTTTTTGTCAAAAGTCATGTTGACAAGTCAGTTTCCAAATTCCAAAAAATTACCTTCTGAGACTTCAAACAGCCATAACTTTGTCAAAACTGATCCGATTTACATTTGCAAAGTCATTTTGATCGTTATTTATTGTCCTTAATAATTCTGTAATCAAAGTTGAAAAACTTCGGAAATGCGTTTTTCTTGTCAAAAATCATGTTGATATGTAAGTTTCTAAATTCAAAAATTTTACCTTCTGAAACTTCATACAGCCATAACTTTGTCAAAACTGATCCGTTTTACATTTCCAAAGTCATTTTGATCGTTGTTTATTGTCCATAATAATTCTGTTATCAAAGATGAAAAACTTTGGAAATTCGGTTAACTTGTCAAAAGTCATGTTGACATGTCAGCTTCCAAATTCCAAAAAATTACCTTCTGAGACTTCAAACAGCCATAACTTTGTCAAAACTGATCCGATTTACATTTCCTAAGTCATTTTGATCGTTGTTTATTGTCCTTAATAATTCTGTAATCAACGTTAAAAAACTTCGAGAATTCAGATTTCTTGTCAAAACTCATGTTAACAAGTAAGTTTCAAATCTCCAAAAATTACCTTCTGAGACTTCAAACAGCTATTACTTTGTCAAAACTGATCCGATTTACATTTCCAAATTCATTTTGATCGCTGTTTATTGTCCTTAATAATTGTGTAATCAAAGTTGAAAAACTTCGGAAATTCGGTTTACTTGTCAAAAGTCACAATGACAAAAAAGTTGCCAAATTCCCAAATTTTACCTTCTGAGACTTCAAACAGCCATAACTTTGTCAAAACTGATCCAATTAACATTTCCAAAGTCATTTTTATCGTTGCTTATTGTCCTTAATAATTCTGTAATCAAAGATAAAAAACTTCGGATATTTAGTTTACATGTCAAAAGTCATAATGAAAAAATAGTTGCCAATTTCGCAAAAATAACCTTCTGAGACTTCAAACAGCCATTACTTTGTCAAAACTGATCCGATTTACTGTTTACGCTGTTAATTGTCCTAAATAATTCTGTAATCAAAGTTGAAAAACTTTGGAATTTCGGTTTACTTGTCAAAAGTCATGTTGACATGTCAGTTTCCAAATTCCAAAAAATTACCTTCTGAGACTTCAAACAGCCATAACTTTGTCAAAACTGTTCCGATTTACATTTCAAAAGTAATTTTGATAATTCTGTAATCAAAGTTAAAAAACTTTGGAAATTCGGTTAACTTGTCAAAAGTCATGTTGACATGTCAGCTTCCAAATTCCAAAAAAATGCCTTCTGAGACTTCAAACAGCCATAGCTTTGGCAAAACTGATCCGATTTACATTTCCAAAGTCATTTCGATCATTGTTTATTGTCCTTAATAATTCTGTTATCAAATTTAAAAAACTTCGGAAATTCGGTTTTCTTGACAAAAGTCATGTTGACATGTTAGCTTAAAAATTCCAAAATTTTACCTTCTGAGACTTCAAACTGCCATAACTTTGGCAAAACTGATCCAATTAACATTTCCAAAGTCATTTTTATCGTTGCTTATTGTCCTTAATAATTCTGTAATCAAAGATAAAAAACTTCGGAGATTTAGTTTACATGTCAAAAGTCATAATGAAAAAATATTTGCCAATTTCCCAAAAATAACCTTCTAAGACTTCAGACTGCCATAACTTTGTCAAAACTGATCCGATTTACATTTCCAAAGTAATTTTGATAATTCTGTAATCAACGTTAAAAAACTTCGGAAATTCAGTTTTCTTGTCAAAATTCATGTTAACAAGTTAGTTTCCAAATCCCCAAAAATTACCTTCTGAGACTTTAAACAGCCATAACTTTGTCAAAACTGATCCGATTTACATTTGCAAAGTTATTTTGATCATTGCTTATTGTCCTTAATAATTCTGTTATCAAAGTTAAAAAACTTCGGAAATTCGGTTTACATGTCAAAAGTCACAATGACAAAATAGTCGCCAAATTCCCAAATTTTACCTTCTGAGACTTCAAACAGCCATAAGTTTGTCAAAACTGATCCGATTTACATTTTCAAAGTCATTTTGATCTTTGTTTATTGTCCTTAATAATTCTGTAATCAATGCCAATAAACTTCGAAAATTCAGTTTTCTCGTCAAATTCATGTTAACAAGCTAGTTTCCTCATCCCCAAAAATTACCTTCTGAGACTTCAAACAGCCATAACTTTGTCAAAACTGATCCGATTTACATTTCCTAAGTCATTTTGATCGTTGTTTATTGTCCTTAATAATTCTGTAATCAAAGATAAAAAACTTCGGAAATTTAGTTTACTTGTCAAAAGTCATAATGACAAAATATTTGCCAAATTCCCAAAAATTACCTTCTGAGACTTCAAACAGCCATAACTTTGTCAAAACTGATCCGATTTACATTTCCTAAGTCATTTTGATCGTTGTTTATTGTCCTTAATAATTCTGTAATCAAAGTTAAAAAACTTCGGAATTTCGGTTTACTTGTCAAAAGTCATGTTGACATGTTAGTTTCTAAATTCCAAAAATTTTACCTTCTGAGACTTCAAACAGCCATAACTTTGTCAAAACTGATCCGATTTACATTTCCAAAGTCATTTTGATCGTTGTTTATTGTCCTTAATAATTCTGTAATCAAAGTTGAAAAACTTCGGAAATTCGGTTTACTTGTCAAAAGTCATGTTGACATGTTAGTTTCCAAATTCCAAAAAATTACCTTCTGAGACTTCAAACAGCCATAACTTTGTCAAAACTGATCCGATTTACATTTCCAAAGTCATTTTGATCGTTGTTTATTGTCCTTAATAATTCTGTAATCAAAGTTAAAAAACTTCGGAAATTCAGTTTACTTGTCAAAAGTCATAATGAAAAATTAATTGCCAAATTCCCAAAAATAACCTTCTGAGACTTCAAACAGCCATAACTTTGTCAAAACTGATCCGATTTACATTTCCAAAGTCATTTTGATCGTTGTTTATTGTCCTTAATAATTCTGTAATCAAAGTTAAAAAACTTCGGAAATTCAGTTTACTTGTCAAAAGTCATAATGAAAAATTAGTTGCCAAATTCCCAAAAATAACCTTCTGAGACTTTAAACAGCCATTACTTTGTCAAAACTGATCCGATTTACATTTCCAAAGTCATTTTGATCGTTGCTTATTGTTCTTAATAATTCTGTAATCTAAGATAAAAAACTTCGGAAATTTGGTTTATTTGTCAAAAGTCATTAGGACAAAGTAGTTGCCAAATCTTAAAAAATTACCTTCTGAGACTTCAAACAGCCATAACTTTGTCAAAACTAATCCGATTTACATTTCCAAAAACATTTTGATCGTTGTTAATTGTCCTTAATAATTCTGTAATCAAAGATGAAAATCTTCGGAAATTTGGTTTATTTGTCAAAAGTCATTAGGACAAAGTAGTTGCTAAATCTTAAAAAATTACCTTCTGAGACTTCAAACAGCCATAACTTTGTCAAAACTGATCCGATTTACATTTCCAAAGTCATTTTGATCGTTGTTTATTGTCCTTAATAATTCTGTAATCAAAGTTGAAAAACTTCAGAAATTCAATTTACTTGTCAAAAGTCATGTTGACAAGTAAGTTTTCAAATCCCCAAAAATTACCTTCTGAGACTTTAAACAGCCATAAATTTGTCAAAACTGATCCGATTTACATTTCCAAAGTCATTTTGATCGTTGCTTATTGTTCTTAATAATTCTGTAATCTAAGATAAAAAACTTCGGAGATTCAGTTAACTTGTCAAAAGTCATAATGAAATATTAATTGCCAAATTCCCAAAAATAACCTTCTGAGACTTCAAACAGCCATTACTTTGTCAAAACTGATCCGATTTACATTTCCAAAGTCATTTTGATCGTTATTTATTGTCCTTAATAATTCTGTATTCAAAGTTGAAAAACTTCAGAAATTCGGTTAACTTGTTAAAAGTCATAATGACAAAATAGTTGCCAAATTCCCAAAAATTACCTTCTGAGACTTTAAGCAGCCATAACTTTGTCAAAACTGATCCGATTAACATTCCCAAAGTCATTTTGATCGTTGCTTATTGTCCTTTATAATTCTGTTATCAAAGATGAAAAACTTCTGAAATTTGGTTTTCTTGTCGAAAGTCATGTGGACATGTTAGTTTCCAAGTTCCAAAAATGTGTCTTCTGTGACTTCAAACAGCCATTACTTTGTCAAAACTAATCCGATTTACATTTCCAAAGTCATTTTGATCGTTATTTATTGTCCTTAATAATTCTGTATTCAAAGTTGAAAAACTTCAGAAATTCGGTTTACTTGTCAAAAGTCATAATGACAAAATAGTTGCCAAATTCCCAAAAATTACCTTCTGAGACTTTAAGCAGCCATAACTTTGTCAAAACTGATCCGATTAACATTTCCAAAGTCATTTTGATCGTTGTTTATTGTCCTTAATAATTCTGTAATCAAAGTTGAGAAACTTCAGAAATTCGGTTTAATTGGTTAAAGTCATGTTGACATGTTAGTTTCCAAGTTCCAAAAATTTATCTTCTGAGACTTTAAACAGCCATAACTTTGTCAAAACTGATCCGATTTACATTTCCAAAGTCATTTTGATCGTTGTTTATTGTCCTTAATAATTCTGTAATCAAAGTTGAAAAACTTCAGAAATTCAATTTGCTTGTCAAAAGTCATTATGACAAAAAAAATTGCTAAAGTCCCAAAAATAACCTTCTGAGAATTCAAACAGACTTAACTTTTCAAAACTAATTCGATTTACATTTCCAAAATCATTTTGATCGCTGTTTATGGTCCTTAATAATTCTGTAATCAAAGATGAAAAACTTCGGAAATTCGGTTTTCTTGTTAAAAAACATGTTGACATGTTAGTTTCCAAATTCCAAAAAATTACCTTCTGAGACTTCAAACAGCCATAAATTTGTCAAAACTGATCCGAATTAAATTTGCAAAGTCATTTTGATCGTTGTTTATTGTTCTTAATAATTCTGTAATCAAAGTTGAAAAACTTCCGAAATTCAGTTTTCTTGTCAAAAGTCATGTTGACAAGTTAGTTTCCAAATCCCCAAAAATTACCTTCTAAGACTTCAAACAGCCATAACTTTGTCAAAACTGATCCGATTTACATTTCCAAAGTAATTTTGATCGTTGTTTATTGTCCTTAATAATTCTGTAATCAAAGTTGAAAAACTTAAGAAATTCGGTTTAATTGGTTAAAGTCATAATGACTTTATAGTTGCCAAATTCCTAAAAATTAAAACTGATCCGATTTACATTTCCAAAGTCATTTTGATCGTTGTTTATTGTCCTTAATATTTCTGTAATCAAAGTTGAAAAACTTCGGATTTTCGGGTTTCTTGTCAAAAGTAATGTTGACATGTTAGTTTCCAAGTTCCAAAAACTTATCTTCTGAGACTTCAAACAGCCATAACTTTGTCAAAACTGATCCGATTTACAATTCCAAAGTCATTTTGATCTTTGTTTATTGTCCTTAATAATTCTGCAATCTAAGATAAAAAACTTCGGAAATTCAGTTTACTTGTCAAAAGTCATGTTGACAAGTAAGTTTCCAAATCCCCAAAAATTACCTTCTGAGACTTCAAACAGCCATTACTTTGTCAAAACTGATCCGATTTACATTTCCAAAGTAATTTTGATCGTTGTTTATTGTCCTTAATAATTCTGTAATCAAAGTTGAAAAACTTCAGAAATTCGGTTTAATTGGTTAAAGTCATAGTGACAAAATAGTTGCAAAATTCCCAAAAATTACCTTCTGAGACTTCAAACAGCCATAACTTTGTCAAAACTGATCCGATTTACATTTCCAAAGTCATTTTCATCGTTGTTTATTGTCCTTAATAATTCTGTAATCAAAGATGAAAAACTTCGGAAATTCGGTTTTCTTGTCAAAAGTCATGTTAACATGTTAGATTCCAAATTCCAAAAAATTACTCTCTTGGACTTCAAACACCCATAACTTTGTCAAAACTGATCCGATTTACATTTCCAAAGTCATTTTGATCGTTGTTTATTGTCCTTAATAATTCTGTAATCAAAGTTGAAAAACTTCAGAAATTCGATTTACTTGTCAAAAGTCATTATGACAAAAAAAATTGCTAAATTCCCAAAAATTACCTTCTGAGACTTCAAACAGCCATAAATTTGTCAAAACTGATCCGATTTACATTTCCAAAGTCATTTTGATCGTTGTTTATTGTCCTTAATAATTCTGTAATCAAAGTTGAAAAACTTCGGAATTTCAGTTGTCTTGTCAAAAGTCATGTTTACAAGTTAGTTTTCAAAACCCAAAAATTACCTTCTGAGACTTTAAACAGCCATAACTTTGTCAAAACTGATCCGATTTACATTTCCAAAGTCATTTTGATCGTTGTTTATTGTCCTTAATAATTCTGTAATCAAAGATGAAATTCTTCGGAAATTTGGTTTTCTTGTCAAAAGCTATGTTAACATGTTAGTTTCCAAGTTTCTAAAAATTATCTTCTGAGACTTCAAACAGCCATAACTTTGTCAAAACTGATCCGATTTACATTTCCAAAGTCATTTTGATCGTTGTTTATTGTCCTTAATAATTCTGTAATCAAAGATGGAAATTCTTCGGAAATTTGGTTTTCTTGTCAAAAGTAATGTTAAAATGTTAGTTTCCAAGTTCCAAAAAATTACCTTCTGAGACTTCAAACAGCCATAACTTTGTCAAAACTGATCCGATTTACATTTCCAAAGTCATTTGGATCGTTGTTTATTGTCCTTAATAATTCTGTAATCAAAGATGGATATTCTTCGGAAATTTGGTTTTCTTGTCAAAAGTAATGTTAAAATGTTAGTTTCCAAGTTCCAAAAAATTACCTTCTGAGACTTCAAACAGCCATAACTTTGTCAAAACTGATCCGATTTACATTTCCAAAGTCATTTGGATCTTTGTTTATTGTCCTTAATAATTCTGTAATATAAGATAAAAAACTTCGGAGATTCAGTTTACTTGTAAAAGTCATAATGAAAAATTAATTGCCAAATACCCAAAAATAACCTTCTGAGACTTTAAACAGACATTACTTTGTCAAAACTGATCCGATTTACATTTCCAAATTCATTTTGATAGTTGTTTATTGTCCTTAATAATTCTGTAATCAAAAATGAAAAACTTCGGAAATTCGGTTTTCTTGTTAAAAGTCATGTTGACATGTTAGTTTCCAAATTCCAAAAAATTACCTTCTGAGACTTCAAACAGCCATAACTTTGTCAAAACTGATCCGATTTACATTTGCAAAGTCATTTTGATCGTTGTTTATTGTCCTTAATAATTCTGTAATCAAAGTTAAAAAACTTCATAAATCCGTAAAAAGTCATAGGGACTAAAAAAATGTCAAATTCCCAAAAATTACCTTCTGAGACTTCAAAAAGCCATAACATTGTCAAAACTGATCCGATTTACATTTCCAAAGTCAATTTGATCGTTGTTTATTGTCCTTAATAATTCTGTAATCAAAGTTGAAAAACTTCAGAAATTCGGTTTACTTGTTAAAAGTCATAATGACAAAATAGTTGCCAAATTCCCAAAAATTACCTTCTGAGACTTCAAACAGCCATAACTTTGTCAAAACTGATTCGATTTACATTTCCAAAGTCATTTTGATCTTTGTTTATTGTCCCTAATAATTCTGTAAACAAAGATGAAATTCTTCGGAAATTTGGTTTTCTTGTCAAAAGTTATGTTGACAAGTAAGTTTCCAAATCCCCAAAAATTACCTTCTGAGACTTTAAACAGCCATAACTTTGTCAAAACCGATCCGATTTACATTTCCAAAGTCATTTTGATCGTTGTTTATTGTCCTTAATAATTCCGATATCAAAGATGAAAAACTTCGGAAATTCGGTTTTCTTGTCAAAAGTCATGTTGACATGTTAGTTTCCAAATTCCCAAAAATAACCTTCTGAGACTTAAAACAACCATAACTTTGTCAAAACTGATCCGATTTACATTTGCAAAGTCATTTTGATCGTTGTTTATTGTCCTTAATAATTCTGTAATCAAAGTTGAAAAACTTCCGAAATTCGGTTTACTTGTTAAAAGTCATAATGACAAAATAGTTGCTAAATTCCCAAAAATTACCTTCTGAGACTTCAAACAGCCATAACTTTGTCAAAACTGATCCGATTTACATTTCCAAAGTCATTTTGATCGTTGTTTATTGTCCTTAATAATTCTGTAATCAAAGTTGAAAAACTTCGGAAAATCAGTTTTCTTGTCAAAAGTCATGTTGACAAGTTAGTTTGCAAATCCCCAAAAATTACCTTCTGAGACTTTAAACAACCATAACTTTGTCAAAACTGATCCGATTTACATTTCCAAAGTCATTTTGATCGTTGTTTATTGTCCTTAATAATTCTGTAATCAAAGATGAAAAACTTCCGAAATTCGGTTTAATTGGTTTAAGTCATAAATACAAAAATAAATTGCCAAATTCCCAAAAATTACCTTCTGAGACTTCAAACAGGCATAACTTTGTCAAAACTGATCCGATTTACATTTCCAAAGTCATTTTGATCGTTGTTTATTGTCCTTAATAATTCTGTAATCAGAGATAAAAACTTCAAAAATTCGGTTTTCTTGTTAAAAGTCATGTTAACATGTTAGTTTCCAAATTCCAAAAAATTACCCTCTGGGACTTCAAACAGCCATAACTTTGTCAAAACTGATCCGATTTACATTTTGATCGTTGTTTATTGTCCTTAATAATTCTGTAATCAAAGATGAAAAACTTCGGAAATTTGGTTTTCTTGTTAAAAGTCATGTTGACAAGTTAGTTTGCAAATCCCCAAAAATTACCTTCTGAGACTTCAAACAGGCATAACTTTGTCAAAACTGATCCGATTTACATTTGCAAAGTCATTTTGATCGTTGTTTATTGTCCTTAACAATTCTGTTATCAAAGTTAAAAACTTTGAAAATTTGGTTTTCTTGTCAAAAGTCATAATTACAAAATAGTTGCCAAATTCCCAAAAATTACCTTCAGAGACTTCAAACAGCCATAACTTTGTCAAAACTTATCTGATTTACATTTCCAAAGTCATTTTGATCGTTGTTTATTGTCCTTAATAATTCTGTAATCAAAGTTGAGAAACTTCAGAAATTCGGTTTAATTGATTTAAGTCATAATGACAAAAAAAATTGCCAAATTTCCAAAAATTACCTTCTGAGACTTCAAACAGGCATAACTTTGTCAAAACTGATCCGATTTACATTTCCAAAGTCATTTTGATCGTTGTTTATTGTCCTTAATAATGCTGTAATCAAAGTTGAAAAACTTCGGAAAATCAGTTTTCTTGTCAAAAGTCATGTTGACATGTAAGTTTCCAAGTTCCAAAAAATTACCTTCTGAGACTTCAAACAGCCATAACTTTGTCAAAACTGATCCGATTTACATTTCCAAAGTCATTTTGAACGTTGTTTATTGTCCTTAATAATTCTGTAATCAAAGATGAAAAACTTCTGAAAATTGGTTTTCTTGTCAAAAGTCATTATGACAAAATAGTTGCCAAATTCCCAAAAATTACCTTCTGAGACTTCAAACAGCCATAACTTTGTCAAAAATTATCTGATTTACATTTCCAAAGTCATTTTGATCGTTGTTTATTGTCCTTAAAAATTCTGTAATCAAAGTTGAGAAAAATCAGAAATTCGATTTAATTGGTTAAAGTCATAATGACAAAATAGTTGCCAAATTCCCAAAAATTACCTTCTGAGACTTCAAACAGGCATAACTTTGTCAAAACTGATCCGATTTACATTTCCAAAGTCATTTTGATCGTTGTTTATTGTCCTTAATAATTCTGTAATCAAAGATGAAAAACTTCGGAAATTCGATTTTCTTGATAAAAGTCATGTTGACATGTAAGTTTCCAAATTCCCAAAAATTACCTTCTGAGACTTCAAACAGGCATAACTTTGTCAAAACTGATCCGATTTACATTTCCAAAGTCATTTTGATCGTTGTTTATTGTCCTTAATAATTCTGTAATCAATGTTGAAAAACTTCGGAAATTCGCTTTTCTTGTTAAAAGTCATGTTAACATGTTAGTTTCCAAATTCCAAAAAAATAACCTCTGAGACTTCAAACAGCCATAACTTTGTCAAAACTGATCCGATTTACATTTGCAAAGTCATTTTGATCGTTGTTTATTGTCCTTAATAATTCTGTAATCAAAGATAAAAAACTTCGGAAATTCGGTTTTCTTGCTAAAAGTCATGTTGACATGTAAGTTTCCAAATTCACAAAAATTACCTTCTGAGACTTCAAACAGCCATAACTTTGTCAAAACTGATCCGATTTACATTTCCAAAGTCATTTTGATCGTTGTTTATTGTCCTTAATAATTCTGTAATCAGAGATAAAAAACTTCGGAAATTCGGTTTTCTTGTTAAAAGTCATGTTAACATGTTAGTTTCCAAATTCCAAAAAATTACCCTCTGGGACTTCAAACAGCCATAACTTTGTCAAAACTGATCCGATTTACATTTTGATCGTTGTTTATTGTCCTTAATAATTCTGTAATCAAAGATGAAAAACTTCGGAAATTTGGTTTTCTTGTTAAAAGTCATGTTGACAAGTTAGTTTGCAAATCCCCAAAAATTACCTTCTGAGACTTCAAACAGGCATAACTTTGTCAAAACTGATCCGATTTACATTTGCAAAGTCATTTTGATCGTTGTTTATTGTCCTTAATAATTCTGTAATCAAAGTTAAAAACTTCGGAAAATCAGTTTTCTTGTCAAAAGTCATGTTGACAAGTTAGTTTGCAAATCCCCAAAAATTACCTTCTGAGACTTCAAACAGCCATAACTTTGTCAAAACTGATCCGATTTACATTTCCAAAGTCATTTTGATCGTTGTTTATTGTCCTTAATAATTCTGTAATCAAAGTTGAGAAACTTCCGAAATTCGGTTTAATTGGTTTAAGTCATAATGACAAAAAAAATTGCCAAATTCCCAAAAATTACCTTCTGAGACTTCAAACAGGCATAACTTTGTCAAAACTGATCCGATTTACATTTCCAAAGTCATTTTGATCGTTGTTTATTGTCCTTAATAATTCTGTAATCAGAGATAAAAAACTTCGAAAATTCGGTTTTCTTGTTAAAAGTCATGTTAACATGTTAGTTTCCAAATTCCAAAAAATTACCCTCTGGGACTTCAAACAGCCATAACTTTGTCAAAACTGATCCGATTTACATTTTGATCGTTGTTTATTGTCCTTAATAATTCTGTAATCAAAGATGAAAAACTTCGGAAATTTGGTTTTCTTGTTAAAAGTCATGTTGACAAGTTAGTTTGCAAATCCCCAAAAATTACCTTCTGAGACTTCAAACAGGCATAACTTTGTCAAAACTGATCCGATTTACATTTGCAAAGTCATTTTGATCGTTGTTTATTGTCCTTAACAATTCTGTTATCAAAGTTAAAAACTTTGAAAATTTGGTTTTCTTGTCAAAAGTCATAATTACAAAATAGTTGCCAAATTCCCAAAAATTACCTTCAGAGACTTCAAACAGCCATAACTTTGTCAAAACTTATCTGATTTACATTTCCAAAGTCATTTTGATCGTTGTTTATTGTCCTTAAAAATTCTGTAATCAAAGTTGAGAAACCTCAGAAATTCGGTTTAATTGGTTTAAGTCATAATGACAAAAAAAATTGCCAAATTCCCAAAAATTACCTTCTGAGACTTCAAACAGGCATAACTTTGTCAAAACTGATCCGATTTACATTTCCAAAGTCATTTTGATCGTTGTTTATTGTCCTTAATAATTCAGTAATCAAAGTTGAAAAACTTCGGAAATTCAGTTTTCTTGTCAAAAGTCATGTTGACATGTAAGTTTCCAAGTTCCAAAAAATTATCTTCTGAGACTTCAAACAGCCATAACTTTGTCAAAACTGATCCGATTTACATTTCCAAAGTCATTTTGAACGTTGTTAATTGTCCTTAATAATTCTGTAATCAAAGATGAAAAACTTCTGAAAATTGGTTTTCTTGACAAAAGTCATTATGACAAAATAGTTGCCAAATTCCCAAAAATTACCTTCTGAGACTTCAAACAGCCATAACTTTGTCAAAAATTATCTGATTTACATTTCCAAAGTCATTTTGATCGTTGTTTATTGTCCTTAAAAATTCTGTAATCAAAGTTGAGAAAACTCAGAAATTCGGTTTAATTGGTTAAAGTCATAATGACAAAATAGTTGCCAAATTCGCAAAAATTACCTTCTGAGACTTCAAACAGGCATAACTTTGTCAAAACTGATCCGATTTACATTTCCAAAGTCATTTTGATCGTTGTTTATTGTCCTTAATAATTCTGTAATCAAAGATGAAAAACTTCGGAAATTCGGTTTTCTTGATAAAAGTCATGTTGACATGTAAGTTTCCAAATTCCCAAAAATTACCTTCTGAGACTTCAAACAGGCATAACTTTGTCAAAACTGATCCGATTTACATTTCCAAAGTCATTTTGATCGTTGTTTATTGTCCTTAATAATTCTGTAATCAATGTTGGAAAACTTCGGAAATTCGCTTTTCTTGTTAAAAGTCATGTTAACATGTTAGTTTCCAAATTCCAAAAAAATAACCTCTGAGACTTCAAACAGCCATAACTTTGTCAAAACTGATCCGATTTACATTTCCAAAGTCATTTTGATCGTTGTTTATTGTCCTTAATAATTCTGTAATCAAAGATAAAAAACTTCGGAAATTCGGTTTTCTTGCTAAAAGTCATGTTGACATGTAAGTTTCCAAATTCACAAAAATTACCTTCTGAGACTTCAAACAGCCATAACTTTGTCAAAACTGATCCGATTTACATTTCCAAAGTCATTTTGATCGTTGTTTATTGTCCTTAATAATTCTGTAATCAGAGATAAAAAACTTCGGAAATTCGGTTTTCATGTGTAAAGTCATGTTAACATGTTAGTTTCCAAATTCCAAAAAATTACCCTCTGGGACTTCAAACAGCCATAACTTTGTCAAAACTGATCCGATTTACATTTTGATCGTTGTTTATTGTCCTTAATAATTCTGTAATCAAAGATGAAAAACTTCGGAAATTTGGTTTTCTTGTTAAAAGTCATGTTGACAAGTTAGTTTGCAAATCCCCAAAAATTACCTTCTGAGACTTCAAATAGCCATAACTTTGTCAAAACTGATCCGATTTACATTTCCAAAGTCATTTTGATCGTTGTTTATTGTCCTTAATAATTCAGTAATCAAAGTTGAAAAACTTCGGAAATTCAGTTTTCTTGTCAAAAGTCATGTTGACATGTAAGTTTCCAAGTTCCAAAAAATTATCTTCTGAGACTTCAAACAGCCATAACTTTGTCAAAACTGATCCGATTTACATTTCCAAAGTCATTTTGAACGTTGTTAATTGTCCTTAATAATTCTGTAATCAAAGATGAAAAACTTCTGAAAATTGGTTTTCTTGACAAAAGTCATTATGACAAAATAGTTGGCAAATTCCCAAAAATTACCTTCTGAGACTTCAAACAGCCATAACTTTGTCAAAAATTATCTGATTTACATTTCCAAAGTCATTTTGATCGTTGTTTATTGTCCTTAAAAATTCTGTAATCAAAGTTGAGAAACCTCAGAAATTCGGTTTAATTGGTTAAAGTCATAATGACAAAATAGTTGCCAAATTCCCAAAAATTACCTTCTGAGACTTCAAACAGCCATAACTTTGTCAAAACTGATCCGATTTACATTTCCAAAGTCATTTTGATCGTTGTTTATTGTCCTTAATAATTCTGTAATCAAAGATGAAAAACTTCGGAAATTCGATTTTCTTGTTAAAAGTCATGTTGACATGTTAGTTTCCAAATTCCCAAAAATTACCTTCTGAGACTTCAACAGCCATAACTTTGTCAAAACTGATCCGATTTACATTTCCAAAGTCATTTTGTTCATTGTTTATTGTCCTTAATAATTCTGTAATCAAAGTTGAAAAACTTCGGAAATTCAGTTTTCTTGTCAAAAGTCATGTTGACATGTAAGTTTCCAAGTTCCAAAAAATTATCTTCTGAGACTTCAAACAGCCATAACTTTGTCAAAACTGATCCGATTTACATTTCCAAAGTCATTTTGAACGTTGTTAATTGTCCTTAATAATTCTGTAATCAAAGATGAAAAACTTCTGAAAATTGGTTTTCTTGACAAAAGTCATTATGACAAAATAGTTGCCAAATTCCCAAAAATTACCTTCTGAGACTTCAAACAGCCATAACTTTGTCAAAAATTATCTGATTTACATTTCCAAAGTCATTTTGATCGTTGTTTATTGTCCTTAAAAATTCTGTAATCAAAGTTGAGAAACCTCAGAAATTCGGTTTAATTGGTTAAAGTCATAATGACAAAATAGTTGCCAAATTCGCAAAAATTACCTTCTGAGACTTCAAACAGGCATAGCTTTGTCAAAACTGATCCGATTTACATTTCCAAAGTCATTTTGATCGTTGTTTATTGTCCTTAATAATTCTGTAATCAAAGATGAAAAACTTCGGAAATTCGATTTTCTTGATAAAAGTCATGTTGACATGTAAGTTTCCAAATTCACAAAAATTACCTTCTGAGACTTCAACAGCCATAACTTTGTCAAAACTGATCCGATTTACATTTGCAAAGTCATTTTGATCGTTGTTTATTGTCCTTAATAATTCTGTAATCAAAGATAAAAAACTTCGGAAATTCGGTTTTCTTGCTAAAGGTCATGTTGACATGTAAGTTTCCAAATTCACAAAAATTACCTTCTGAGACTTCAAACAGCCATAACTTTGTCAAAACTGATCCGATTTACATTTCCAAAGTCATTTTGATCGTTGTTTATTGTCCTTAATAATTCTGTAATCAAAGTTAAAAACTTCGGAAATTCGGTTTTCTTGTTTAAAGTCATGTTAACATGTTAGTTTCCAAATTCCAAAAAATTACCCTCTGGGACTTCAAACAGCCATAACTTTGTCAAAACTGATCCGATTTACATTTGCAAAGTCATTTTGATCGTTGTTTATTGTCCTTAAAAATTCTGTAATCAAAGTTGAGAAACCTCAGAAATTCGGTTTAATTGGTTAAAGTCATAATGACAAAATAGTTGCCAAATTCGCAAAAATTACCTTCTGAGACTTCAAACAGGCATAACTTTGTCAAAACTGATCCGATTTACATTTCCAAAGTCATTTTGATCGTTGTTTATTGTCCTTAATAATTCTGTAATCAAAGATGAAAAACTTCGGAAATTTGGTTTTCTTGTTAAAAGTCATGTTGACAAGTTAGTTTGCAAATCCCCAAAAATTACCTTCTGAGACTTCAAACAGGCATAACTTTGTCAAAACTGATCCGATTTACATTTGCAAAGTCATTTTGATCGTTGTTTATTGTCCTTAAAAATTCTGTAATCAAAGTTGAGAAACCTCAGAAATTCGGTTTAATTGGTTTAAGTCATAATGACAAAAAAAATTGCCAAATTCCCAAAAATTACCTTCTGAGACTTCAAACAGGCATAACTTTGTCAAAACTGATCCGATTTACATTTCCAAAGTCATTTTGATCGTTGTTTATTGTCCTTAATAATTCTGTAATCAATGTTGAAAAACTTCGGAAATTCGCTTTTCTTGTTAAAAGTCATGTTAACATAATAGTTTCAAAATTCCAAAAAATTAACCCCTGGGACTTCAAACAGCCATAACTTTGTCAAAACTGATCCGATTTACATTTTGATCATTGTTTATTGTCCTTAATAATTCTGTAATCAAAGATGAAAAACTTCGGAAATTTGGTTTTCTTGTTAAAAGTCATGTTGACAAGTAAGTTTGCAAATCCCCAAAAATTACCTTCTGAGACTTCAAACAGCCATAACTTTGTCAAAACTGATCCGATTTACATTTCCAAAGTCATTTTGATCGTTGTTTATTGTCCTTAATAATTCAGTAATCAAAGTTGAAAAACTTCGGAAATTCAGTTTTCTTGTCAAAAGTCATGTTGACATGTAAGTTTCCAAGTTCCAAAAAATTATCTTCTGAGACTTCAAACAGCCATAACTTTGTCAAAACTGATCCGATTTACATTTCCAAAGTCATTTTGAACGTTGTTAATTGTCCTTAATAATTCTGTAATCAAAGATGAAAAACTTCTGAAAATTGGTTTTCTTGACAAAAGTCATTATGACAAAATAGTTGCCAAATTCCCAAAAATTACCTTCTGAGACTTCAAACAGCCATAACTTTGTCAAAAAATATCTGATTTACATTTCCAAAGTCATTTTGATCGTTGTTTATTGTCCTTAATAATTCTGTAATCAAAGTTAAAAACTTCGGAAATTCGGTTTTCTTGTTTAAAGTCATGTTAACATGTTAGTTTCCAAATTCCAAAAAAATTACCCTCTGGGACTTCAAACAGCCATAACTTTGTCAAAACTGATCCGATTTACATTTGCAAAGTCATTTTGATCGTTGTTTATTGTCCTTAAAAATTCTGTAATCAAAGTTGAGAAACCTCAGAAATTCGGTTTAATTGGTTTAAGTCATAATGACAAAAAAAATTGCCAAATTCCCAAAAATTACCTTCTGAGACTTCAAACAGGCATAACTTTGTCAAAACTGATCCGATTTACATTTCCAAAGTCATTTTGATCGTTGCTTATTGTCCTTAATAATTCTGTAATCAATGTTGAAAAACTTCGGAAATTCGCTTTTCTTGTTAAAAGTCATGTTAACATAATAGTTTCAAAATTCCAAAAAATTAACCCCTGGGACTTCAAACAGCCATAACTTTGTCAAAACTGATCCGATTTACATTTTGATCGTTGTTTATTGTCCTTAATAATTCTGTAATCAAAGATGAAAAACTTCGGAAATTTGGTTTTCTTGTTAAAAGTCATGTTGACAAGTAAGTTTGCAAATCCCCAAAAATTACCTTCTGAGACTTCAATTAGCCATAACTTTGTCAAAACTGATCCGATTTACATTTCCAAAGTCATTTTGATCGTTGTTTATTGTCCTTAATAATTCAGTAATCAAAGTTGAAAAATTTCGGAAATTCAGTTTTCTTGTCAAAAGTCATGTTGACATGTAAGTTTCCAAGTTCCAAAAAATTATCTTCTGAGACTTCAAACAGCCATAACTTTGTCAAAACTGATCCGATTTACATTTCCAAAGTCATTTTGAACGTTGTTAATTGTCCTTAATAATTCTGTAATCAAAGATGAAAAACTTCTGAAAATTGGTTTTCTTGACAAAAGTCATTATGACAAAATAGTTGCCAAATTCCCAAAAATTACCTTCTGAGACTTCAAACAGCCATAACTTTGTCAAAAAATATCTGATTTACATTTCCAAAGTCATTTTGATCGTTGTTTATTGTCCTTAACAATTCTGTAATCAAAGTTGAGAAACCTCAGAAATTCGGTTTAATTGGTTAAAGTCATAATGACAAAATAGTTGCCAAATTCGCAAAAATTACCTTCTGAGACTTCAAACAGCCATAGCTTTGTCAAAACTGATCCGATTTACATTTCCAAAGTCATTTTGATCGTTGTTTATTGTCCTTAATAATTCTGTAATCAAAGTTGAGAAACTTCAGAAATTCGGTTTAATTGGTTTAAGTCATAATAACAAAAAAAAATTGCCAAATTCACAAAAATTACCTTCTGAGACTTCAAACAGGCATAACTTTGTCAAAACTGATCCGATTTACATTTGCAAAGTCATTTTGATTGTTGTTTATTGTCCTTAATAATTCTGTTATCAAAGATGAAAAACTTCGGAAATTTGGTTTTCTTGTCAAAAATTATGTTGACATGTTAGTTTCCAAGTTTCAAACAATTATCTTTTGAGACTTCAAACAGCCATAACTTTTTCAAAACTGTTTCGATTTACATATCCAAAGTCATTTTGATCTTTGTTTATTGTCCTTAATAATTCTGTAATCAAAGTTGAAAAACTTCAGAAATTCGGCTTACTTATCAAAAGTCATGTTGACAACAAAATTGCCAAATTCCCAAAAATTACCTTCTGAGACTTCAAACAGCCATAGCTTTGTCAAAACTGATCCGATTTACATTTCCAAAGTCATTTTGATCGTTGTTTATTGTCCTTAATAATTCTGTAATCAAAGATGAAAAACTTCGGAAATTCGGTTTTCTTGCTAAAAGTCATGTTGACAAGTAAGTTTCCAAATCCCCAAAAATTACCTTCTGAGACTTCAAACAGGCATAACTTTGTCAAAACTGATCCGATTTACATTTCCAAAGTCATTTTGATCGTTGTTTATTGTCCTTAATAATTCTGTAATCAAAGATGAAAAACTTCGGAAATTTGGTTTTCTTGTCAAAAATTATGTTAACATGTTAGTTTCCAAGTTTCAAAAAATTATCTTCTGAGACTTCAAACAGCCATAACTTTGTCAAAACTGATTCGATTTACATATCTAAAGTCATTTTGATCGTTGTTTATTGTCCTTAATAATTCTGTAATCAAAGATGAAAAACTTCAGAAATTCGGCTTACTTATCAAAAGTCATGTTGACAACAAAATTGCCAAATTCCCAAAAATTACCTTCTGAGACTTCAAACAGCCATAGCTTTGTCGAAACTGATCCGATTTACATTTCCAAAGTCATTTTGATAGTTGTTTATTGTCCTTAATAATTCTGTAATCAAAGATGGATATTCTTCGGAAATTTGGTTTTCTTGTCAAAAGTTATGTTAAAATGTTAGTTTCCAAGTTCCAAAAAATTATCTTCTGAGACTTCAAACAGCCATAACTTTGTCAAAACTGATCCAATTTACATTTCCAAAGTCATTTTGATCGTTGTTTATTGTCCTTAATAATTCTGTAATCAAAGTTAAAAACTTCGGAAATTCGGTTTTCTTGTTTAAAGTCATGTTAACATGTTAGTTTCCAAATTCCAAAAAAATTACCCTCTGGGACTTCAAACAGCCATAACTTTGTCAAAACTGATCCGATTTACATTTGCAAAGTCATTTTGAGCGTTGTTTATTGTCCTTAAAAATTCTGTAATCAAAGTTGAGAAACCTCAGAAATTCGGTTTAATTGGTTAAAGTCATAATGGCAAAATAGTTGCCAAATTCCCAAAAATTACCTTCTGAGACTTCAAACAGGCATAGCTTTGTCAAAACTGATCCGATTTACATTTCCAAAGTCATTTTGATCGTTGTTTATTGTCCTTAATAATTCTGTAATCAAAGATGAAAAACTTCGGAAATTTGGTTTTCTTGTTAAAAGTCATGTTGACAAGTTAGTTTGCAAATCCCCAAAAATTACCTTCTGAGACTTCAAACAGGCATAACTTTGTCAAAACTGATCCGATTTACATTTGCAAAGTCATTTTGAGCGTTGTTTATTGTCCTTAAAAATTCTGTAATCAAAGTTGAGAAACCTCAGAAATTCGGTTTAATTGGTTTAAGTCATAATGACAAAAAAAATTGACAAATTCCCAAAAATTACCTTCTGAGACTTCAAACAGGCATAACTTTGTCAAAACTGATCCGATTTACATTTCCAAAGTCATTTTGATCGTTGTTTATTGTCCTTAATAATTCTGTAATCAATGTTGAAAAACTTCGGAAATTCGCTTTTCTTGTTAAAAGTCATGTTAACATAATAGTTTCAAAATTCCAAAAAATTAACCCCTGGGACTTCAAACAGCCATAACTTTGTCAAAACTGATCCGATTTACATTTTGATCGTTGTTTATTGTCCTTAATAATTCTGTAATCAAAGATGAAAAACTTCGGAAATTTGGTTTTCTTGTTAAAAGTCATGTTGACAAGTAAGTTTGCAAATCCCCAAAAATTACCTTCTGAGACTTCAATTAGCCATAACTTTGTCAAAACTGATCCGATTAACATTTCCAAAGTCATTTTGATCGTTGTTTATTGTCCTTAATAATTCAGTAATCAAAGTTGAAAAACTTCGGAAATTCAGTTTTCTTGTCAAAAGTCATGTTGACATGTAAGTTTCCAAGTTCCAAAAAATTATCTTCTGAGACTTCAAACAGCCATAACTTTGTCAAAACTGATCCGATTTACATTTCCAAAGTCATTTTGAACGTTGTTAATTGTCCTTAATAATTCTGTAATCAAAGATGAAAAACTTCTGAAAATTGGTTTTCTTGACAAAAGTCATTATGACAAAATAGTTGCCAAATTCCCAAAAATTACCTTCTGAGACTTCAAACAGCCATAACTTTGTCAAAAAATATCTGATTTACATTTCCAAAGTCATTTTGATCGTTGTTTATTGTCCTTAATAATTCTGTAATCAAAGTTAAAAACTTCGGAAATTCGGTTTTCTTGTTTAAAGTCATGTTAACATGTTAGTTTCCAAATTCCAAAAAAATTACCCTCTGGGACTTCAAACAGCCATAACTTTGTCAAAACTGATCCGATTTACATTTGCAAAGTCATTTTGATCGTTGTTTATTGTCCTTAAAAATTCTGTAATCAAAGTTGAGAAACCTCAGAAATTCGGTTTAATTGGTTAAAGTCATAATGGCAAAATAGTTGCCAAATTCGCAAAAATTACCTTCTGAGACTTCAAACAGGCATAGCTTTGTCAAAACTGATCCGATTTACATTTCCAAAGTCATTTTGATCGTTGTTTATTGTCCTTAATAATTCTGTAATCAAAGATGAAAAACTTCGGAAATTTGGTTTTCTTGTTAAAAGTCATGTTGACAAGTTAGTTTGCAAATCCCCAAAAATTACCTTCTGAGACTTCAAACAGGCATAACTTTGTCAAAACTGATCCGATTTACATTTCCAAAGTCATTTTGATCGTTGTTTATTGTCCTTAAAAATTCTGTAATCAAAGTTGAGAAACCTCAGAAATTCGGTTTAATTGGTTTAAGTCATAATGACAAAAAAAATTGCCAAATTCCCAAAAATTACCTTCTGAGACTTCAAACAGGCATAACTTTGTCAAAACTGATCCGATTTACATTTCCAAAGTCATTTTGATCGTTGTTTATTGTCCTTAATAATTCTGTAATCAATGTTGAAAAACTTCGGAAATTCGCTTTTCTTGTTAAAAGTCATGTTAACATAATAGTTTCAAAATTCCAAAAAATTAACCCCTGGGACTTCAAACAGCCATAACTTTGTCAAAACTGATCCGATTTACATTTTTTTGATCGTTGTTTATTGTCCTTAATAATTCTGTAATCAAAGATGAAAAACTTCGGAAATTTGGTTTTCTTGTTAAAAGTCATGTTGACAAGTAAGTTTGCAAATCCCCAATAATTACCTTCTGAGACTTCAATTAGCCATAACTTTGTCAAAACTGATCCGATTTACATTTCCAAAGTCATTTTGATCGTTGTTTATTGTCCTTAATAATTCAGTAATCAAAGTTGAAAAATTTCGGAAATTCAGTTTTCTTGTCAAAAGTCATGTTGACATGTAAGTTTCCAAGTTCCAAAAAATTATCTTCTGAGACTTCAAACAGCCATAACTTTGTCAAAACTGATCCGATTTACATTTCCAAAGTCATTTTGAACGTTGTTAATTGTCCTTAATAATTCTGTAATCAAAGATGAAAAACTTCTGAAAATTGGTTTTCTTGACAAAAGTCATTATGACAAAATAGTTGCCAAATTCCCAAAAATTACCTTCTGAGACTTCAAACAGCCATAACTTTGTCAAAAAATATCTGATTTACATTTCCAAAGTCATTTTGATCGTTGTTTATTGTCCTTAACAATTCTGTAATCAAAGTTGAGAAACCTCAGAAATTCGGTTTAATTGGTTAAAGTCATAATGACAAAATAGTTGCCAAATTCCCAAAAATTACCTTCTGAGACTTCAAACAGCCATAGCTTTGTCAAAACTGATCCGATTTACATTTCCAAAGTCATTTTGATCGTTGTTTATTGTCCTTAATAATTCTGTAATCAAAGTTGAGAAACTTCAGAAATTCGGTTTAATTGGTTTAAGTCATAATAACAAAAAAAAATTGCCAAATTCACAAAAGTTACCTTCTGAGACTTCAAACAGGCATAACTTTGTCAAAACTGATCCGATATACATTTGCAAAGTCATTTTGATTGTTGTTTATTGTCCTTAATAATTCTGTTATCAAAGATGAAAAACTTCGGAAATTTGGTTTTCTTGTCAAAAATTATGTTGACATGTTAGTTTCCAAGTTTCAAACAATTATCTTCTGAGACTTCAAACAGCCATAACTTTTTCAAAACTGATTCGATTTACATATCCAAAGTCATTTTGATCGTTGTTTATTGTCCTTAATAATTCTGTAATCAAAGTTGAAAAACTTCAGAAATTCGGCTTACTTATCAAAAGTCATGTTGACAACAAAATTGCCAAATTCCCAAAAATTACCTTCTGAGACTTCAAACAGCCATAGCTTTGTCAAAACTGATCCGATTTACATTTCCAAAGTCATTTTGATCGTTGTTTATTGTCCTTAATAATTCTGTAATCAAAGATGAAAAACTTCGGAAATTCGGTTTTCTTGTTAAAAGTCATGTTGACAAGTAAGTTTCCAAATCCCCAAAAATTACCTTCTGAGACTTCAAACAGCCATAACTTTGTCAAAACTGATCCGATTTACATTTCCAAAGTCATTTTGATCGTTGTTTATTGTCCTTAATAATTCTGTTATCAAAGATGAAAAACTTCGGAAATTTGGTTTTCTTGTCAAAAATTATGTTGACATGTTAGTTTCCAAGTTTCAAAAAATTATCTTCTGAGACTTCAAACAGCCATAACTTTGTCAAAACTGATTCGATTTACATATCCAAAGTCATTTTGATCGTTGTTTATTGTCCATAATAATTCTGTAATCAAAGTTGAAAAACTTCAGAAATTCGGCTTACTTGTCAAAAGTCATGTTGACAACAAAATTGCCAAATTCCCAAAAATTACCTTCTGAGACTTCAAACAGCCATAGCTTTGTCAAAACTGATCCGATTTACATTTCCAAAGTCATTTTGATAGTTGTTTATTGTCCTTAATAATTCTGTAATCAAAGATGGAAATTCTTCGGAAATTTGGTTTTCTTGTCAAAAGTTATGTTAAAATGTTAGTTTCCAAGTTCCAAAAAATTATCTTCTGAGACTTCAAACAGCCATAGCTTTGTCAAAACTGATCCGATTTACATTTCCAAAGTCATTTGGATCTTTGTTTATTGTCCTTAATAATTCTGTAATCTAAGATAAAAAACTTCGGAGATTCAGTTTACTTGTTAAAGTCATAATGAAAAATTCAAGGCCAAATTCCCAAAAATAACCTTCTGAGACTTCAAACAGACATTACTTTGTCAAAACTGATCCGATTTACATTTCCAAAGTCATTTTGATCGTTGTTTATTGTCCTTAATAATTCTGTAATCAAAGATGAAAAACTTCGGAAATTCGGTTCTCTTGTTAAAAGACATGTTGACATGTTAGTTTCCAAATTCCAAAAAATTACCTCCTGAAACTTCAAACAGCCATAACTTTGTCAAAACTGATCCGATTTACATTTGCAAAGTCATTTTGATCGTTGTTTATTGTCCGTAATAATTCTGTTATCAAAGTTAAAAAACTTCATAAATCCGGTTTACTTGTCAAAAGTCATAGTGACTAAAAAAATGTCAAATTCCCAAAAATGACCTTCTGAGACTTTAAACAGCCATAACTTTGTCAAAACTGATCCGATTTACATTTCCAAAGTCATTTTGATCGTTGTTTATTGTCCTTAATAATTCTGTTATCAAAGATGAAAAACTTCGGAAATTTGGTTTTCTTGTCAAAAATTATGTTGACATGTTAGTTTCCAAGTTTCAAAAAATTATCTTCTGAGACTTCAAACAGCCATAACTTTGTCAAAACTGATTCGATTAACATATCCAAAGTCATTTTGATCGTTGTTTATTGTCCTTAATAATTCTGTAATCAAAGTTGAAAAACTTCAGAAATTCGGCTTACTTATCAAAAGTCATGTTGACAACAAAATTGCCAAATTCCCAAAAATTACCTTCTGAGACTTCAAACAGCCATAGCTTTGTCAAAACTGATCCGATTTACATTTCCAAAGTCATTTTGATAGTTGTTTATTGTCCTTAATAATTCTGTAATCAAAGACGAAATTCTTCGCAAATTTGTTTTTCTTGTCAAAAGTTATGTTGACATGTTAGTTTCCAAGTTCCAAAAAATTATCTTCTGAGACTTCAAACAGCCATAACTTTGTCAAAACTGATCCGATTTACATTTCCAAAGTCATTTTGATCTTTGTTTATTGTCCTTAATAATTCTGTAATCAAAGATGAAAAACTTCGGAAATTCAGTTGTCTTGTAAAAAGTCATGTTTACAAGTTAGTTTTCAAATCCCCAAAAGTTACCTTCTGAGACTTTAAACAGCCATAACTTTGTCAAAACTGATCCGATTTACATTTCCAAAGTCATTTTGATCGTTGTTTATTGTCCTTAATAATTCTGTTATCAAAGATGAAAAACTTCGGAAATTTGGTTTTTTTGTCAAAAGCTATGTTAACATGTTAGTTTCCAAGTTTCTAAAAATTATCTTCTGAGACTTCAAACAGCCATAACTTTGTCAAAACTGATCCGATTTACATATCCAAAGTCATTTTGATCGTTGTTTATTGTCCTTAATAATTCTGTAATCAAAGTTAAAAAACTTCATAAATCCGGTTTACTTGTCAAAAGTCATAGTGACTAAAAAAATGGCAAATTCGCAAAAATTACCTTCTGAGACTTCAAACAGCCATAACATTGTCAAAACTGATCCGATTTACATTTCCAAAGTCAATTTGATCGTTGTTTATTGTCCTTAATAATTCTGTAAACAAAGTTGAAAAACTTCAGAAATTCGGTTTACTTGTTAAAAGTCATAATGACAAAATAGTTGCCAAATTCCCAAAAATTACCTTATGAGACTTCAAACAGCCATAACTTTGTCAAAACTGATCCGATTTACATTTCCAAAGTCATTTTGATCGTTGTTTATTGTCCCTAATAATTCTGTAAACAAAGATGAAATTCTTCGGAAATTTGGTTTTCTTGTCAAAAGTAATGTTGACAAGTAAGTTTCCAAATCCCCAAAATTTACCTTCTGAGACTTCAAACAGCCATAACTTTGTCAAAACTGATCCGATTTACATTTCCAAAGTCATTTTGATCGTTGTTTATTGTCCTTAATAATTCTGTAATCAAAGTTGAAAAACTTCGGAAATTCGGTTTTCTTGTTAAAAGTCATGTTGACATGTAAGTTTCCAAATTCCCAAAAATTACCTTCTGAGACTTCAAACAGCCATAACTTTGTCAAAACTGATCCGATTTACATTTCCAAAGTCATTTTGATCGTTGTTTATTGTCCTTAATAATTCTGTAATCAAAGTTGAAAAACTTCAGAAATTCGGTTTACTTGGTTAAAAGTCATAATGACAAAAAAATTGCCAAATTCCCAAAAATTACCTTCTGAGACTTCAAACAGGCATAACTTTGTCAAAACTGATCCGATTTACATTTCCAAAGTCATTTTGATCGTTGTTTATTGTCCTTAATAATTCTGTAATCAAAGTTGAAAAACTTCGGAAATTCGGTTTTCTTGTTAAAAGTCATGTTAACATGTAAGTTTCCAAATTACAAAAAATTACCCTCTGGGACTTCAAACAGCCATAACTTTGTCAAAACTGATCCGATTTACATTTTGATCGTTATTTATTGTCCTTAATAATTCTGTAATCAAAGATGAAAAACTTCGGAATTTTGGTTTTCTTGACAAAAGTCATTATGCCAAAATAGTTGCCAAATTCCTAAAAATTACCTTCTAAGACTTCAAACAGCCATAACTTTGTCAAAACTTATCCGATTTACATTTCCAAAGTCATTTTGATCGTTGTTTATTGTCCTTAATAATTCTGTAATCAAAGTTGAGAAACTTCAGAAATTCGGTTTAATTGGTTAAAGTCATATTGACAAAAAAAATTGCCAAATTCCCAAAAATTACCTTCTGAGACTTCAAACAGGCATAACTTTGTCAAAACTGATCCGATTTACATTTCCAAAGTCATTTTGATCGTTGTTTATTGTCCTTAATAATTCTGTAATAAAAGATAAAAAACTTCGGAAATTCGGTTTTCTTGTTAAAAGTCATGTTAACATGTTAGTTTCCAAATTACAAAAAATTACCCTCTGGGACTTCAAACAGCCATAACTTTGTCAAAACTGATCCGATTTACATTTTGATCGTTATTTATTGTCCTTAATAATTCTGTAATCAAAGATGAAAAACTTCGGAAATTTGGGTTTCTTGTTAAAAGTCATGTTGACAAGTAAGTTTGCAAATACCCAAAAATTAACTTCTAAGACTTCAAACAGCCATAACTTTGTCAAAACTTATCCGATTTACATTTCCAAAGTCATTTTGATCGTTGTTTATTGTCCTTAATAATTCTGTAATCAAAGTTGAGAAACTTCAGAAATTCGGTTTAATTGGTTTAAGTCATAATGACAAAAAAAATTGCCAAATTCCCAAAAATTACCTTCTGAGACTTCAAACAGGCATAACTTTGTCAAAACTGATCCGATTTACATTTCCAAAGTCATTTTGATCGTTGTTTATTGTCCTTAATAATTCTGTAATCAGAGATAAAAAACTTCGGAAATTCGGTTTTCTTGTTAAAAGTCATGTTAACATGTTAGTTTCCAAATTCCAAAAAATTAACCTCTGGGACTTCAAACAGCCATAACTTTGTCAAAACTGATCCGATTTACATTTTGATCGTTGTTTATTGTCCTTAATAATTCTGTAATCAAAGATGAAAAACTTCGGAAATTTGGTTTTCTTGTTAAAAGTCATGTTGACAAGTTAGTTTGCAAATCCCCAAAAATTACCTTCTGAGACTTCAAACAGGCATAACTTTGTCAAAACTGATCCGATTTACATTTGCAAAGTCATTTTGATCGTTGTTTATTGTCCTTAACAATTCTGTAATCAAAGTTAAAAACTTTGAAAATTTGGTTTTCTTGTCAAAAGTCATAATTACAAAATAGTTGCCAAATTCCCAAAAATTACCTTCTGAGACTTCAAACAGCCATAACTTTGTCAAAACTTATCTGATTTACATTTCCAAAGTCATTTTGAACGTTGTTAATTGTCCTTAATAATTCTGTAATCAAAGATGAAAAACTTCTGAAAATTGGTTTTCTTGACAAAAGTCATTATGACAAAATAGTTGCCAAATTCCCAAAAATTACCTTCTGAGACTTCAAACAGCCATAACTTTGTCAAAACTTATCTGATTTACATTTCCAAAGTCATTTTGATCGTTGTTTATTGTCCTTAATAATTCTGTAATCAAAGATGAAAAACTTCTGAAAATTGGTTTTCTTGACAAAAGTCATTATGACAAAATAGTTGCCAAATTCCCAAAAATTACCTTCTGAGACTTCAAACAGCCATAACTTTGTCAAAACTGATCCGATTTACATTTCCAAAGTCATTTTGATCGTTGTTTATTGTCCTTAATAATTCAGTAATCAAAGTTGAAAAACTTCGGAAATTCAGTTTTCTTGTCAAAAGTCATGTTGACATGTAAGTTTCCAAGTTCCAAAAAATTATCTTCTGAGACTTCAAACAGCCATAACTTTGTCAAAACTGATCCGATTTACATTTCCAAAGTCATTTTGAACGTTGTTAATTGTCCTTAATAATTCTGTAATCAAAGATGAAAAACTTCTGAAAATTGGTTTTCTTGACAAAAGTCATTATGACAAAATAGTTGCCAAATTCCCAAAAATTACCTTCTGAGACTTCAAACAGCCATAACTTTGTCAAAACTTATCTGATTTACATTTCCAAAGTCATTTTGATCGTTGTTTATTGTCCTTAAAAATTCTGTAATCAAAGTTGAGAAACCTCAGAAATTCGGTTTAATTGGTTTAAGTCATAATGACAAAAAAAATTGCCAAATTCCCAAAAATTACCTTCTGAGACTTCAAACAGGCATAACTTTGTCAAAACTGATCCGATTTACATTTCCAAAGTCATTTTGATCGTTGTTTATTGTCTTTAATAATTCTGTAATCAGAGATAAAAAACTTCGG
Source organism: Drosophila maculinotata (assembly GCA_035045305.1). NCBI lineage: Eukaryota > Metazoa > Arthropoda > Insecta > Diptera > Drosophilidae > Drosophila > Drosophila maculinotata. The sequence goes on along the minus strand of JAWNPD010000602.1, from coordinate 239,945 downwards.
AAATTCGGTTTTCTTGTTAAAAGTCATGTTAACATGTTAGTTTCCAAATTCCAAAAAATTAACCTCTGGGACTTCAAACAGCCATAACTTTGTCAAAACTGATCCGATTTACATTTTGATCGTTGTTTATTGTCCTTAATAATTCTGTAATCAAAGATGAAAAACTTCGGAAATTTGGTTTTCTTGTTAAAAGTCATGTTGACAAGTTAGTTTGCAAATCCCCAAAAATTACCTTCTGAGACTTCAAACAGGCATAACTTTGTCAAAACTGATCCGATTTACATTTGCAAAGTCATTTTGATCGTTGTTTATTGTCCTTAACAATTCTGTAATCAAAGTTAAAAACTTTGAAAATTTGGTTTTCTTGTCAAAAGTCATAATAAAAAAATAGTTGCCAAATTCCCAAAAATTACCTGCTGAGACTTCAAACAGCCATAACTTTGTCAAAACTTATCTGATTTACATTTCCAAAGTCATTTTGAACGTTGTTAATTGTCCTTAATAATTCTGTAATCAAAGATGAAAAACTTCTGAAAATTGGTTTTCTTGACAAAAGTCATTATGACAAAATAGTTGCCAAATTCCCAAAAATTACCTTCTGAGACTTCAAACAGCCATAACTTTGTCAAAACTTATCTGATTTACATTTCCAAAGTCATTTTGATCGTTGTTTATTGTCCCTAATAATTCTGTAATCAAAGATGAAAAACTTCTGAAAATTTGGTTTTCTTGTCAAAAGTCATAATTAAAAAATAGTTGCCAAATTCCCAAAAATTACCTGCTGAGACTTCAAACAGCCATAACTTTGTCAAAACTTATCTGATTTACATTTCCAAAGTCATTTTGAACGTTGTTAATTGTCCTTAATAATTCTGTATTCAAAGATGAAAAACTTCTGAAAATTGGTTTTCTTGACAAAAGTCATTATGACAAAATAGTTGCCAAATTCCCAAAAATTACCTTCTGAGACTTCAAACAGGCATAACTTTGTCAAAACTGATCCGATTTACATTTGCAAAGTCATTTTGATCGTTGTTTATTGTCCTTAACAATTCTGTAATCAAAGTTAAAAACTTTGAAAATTTGGTTTTCTTGTCAAAAGTCATAATTAAAAAATAGTTGCCAAATTCCCAAAAATTACCTGCTGAGACTTCAAACAGCCATAACTTTGTCAAAACTTATCTGATTTACATTTCCAAAGTCATTTTGATCGTTGTTTATTGTCCTTAATAATTCTGTAATCAAAGATGAAAAACTTCTGAAAATTGGTTTTCTTGACAAAAGTCATTATGACAAAATTGCCAAATTCCCAAAAATTACCTTCTGAGACTTCAAACAGCCATAACTTTGTCAAAACTGATCCGATTTACATTTCCAAAGTCATTTTGATAGTTGTTTATTTTCCTTAATAATTCTGTAATCAAAGATGAAATTCTTCGGAAATTTGGTTTTCTTGTCAAAAGTAATGTTAAAATGTTAGTTTCCAAGTTCCAAAAAATTATCTTATGAGACTTCAAACAGCCATAGCTTTGTCAAAACTGATCCGATTTACATTTCCAAAGTCATTTTGATCTTTGTTTATTGTCCTCAATAATTCTGTAATCAAAGTTGAAAAACTTCGGAAATTCAGTTTTCTTGTCAAAAGTGTGGTTGACAAGTTAGTTTTCAAATCCCCAAAAATTACCTTCTGAGACTTTAAACAGCCATAACTTTGTCAAAACTGATCCGATTTACATTTCCAAAGTCATTTTGATCGTTGTTTATTGTCCTTAATAATTCTGTTATCTAAGATAAAAAAACTTCGGAGATTCAGTTTACCTGTCAAAAGTATTAATGAAATATTTATTGCCAAATTCCCAAAAATAACCTTCTGCGACTTCAAACAACCATTTTTTTGTCAAAACTGATCCGATTTACATTTCCAAAGTCATTTTGATCGTTATTTATTTTCCTTAAGAATTCTGTAATCAAAGTTGAAAAACTTCGGAAATTCTGTTTTCTTCTCGAAAGTCTGGTTGACAAGTTAGTTTTCAAATCCCCAAAAATTACCTTCTGAGACTTTAAACAGCCATAACTTTGTCAAAACTGATTCAATTTACATTTCCAAAGTCATTTTGATCGTTGTTTATTGTCCTTAATAATTCTGTAATAAAAATTAAAAAACTTCGGAAATTCGGTTTACTTGTCAAAAATCATAGTGACAAAAAAATTGCCAAATTCCCAAAAATTACCTTCTGAGACTTCAAACAGACATAAATTTGTCAAATTTGATCCGATTTACATTTCCAAAGTCATTTTGATCGTTGTTTATTGTCCTTAATAATTCTGTTATCTAAGATAAAAAAACTTCGGAGATTCAGTTTACTTGTCAAAAGTATTAATGAAATATTTATTGCCAAATTCCCAAAAATAACCTTCTGCGACTTCAAACAGCCATAACTTTGTCAAAATTGATCCGATTTACATTTCCAAAGTCATTTTGATCGTTGTTTATTGTCCCTAATAATTCTGTAATCAAAGGTGAAAAACTTCGGAAAATCAGTTTTCTTGTCAAAAGTCATGTTGATAACAAAATTGACAAATTCCCAAAAATTACCTTCTGAGACTTCAAACAGCCATAACTTTGTCAAAACTGATCCGATTTACATTTCCAAAGTCATTTTGATCGTTATTTATTGTCCTTAATAATTCTGTAATCAAAGTTGAAAAACTTCGGAAATTCAGTTTTCTTGTCAAAAGTCTGGTTGACAAAATAGTTGCCAAATTCCCAAAAATTACATTCTGAGACTTTAAGCAGCCATAACTTTGTCAAAACTGATCCGATTTACATTTCCAAAGTCGTTTTGATCGTTGTTTATTGTCGTTAATTATTCTGTTATCAAAGTTGAAAAACTTCGGATTTTCGGGTTTCTTGTCAAAAGTAATGTTGACATGTTAGTTTCCAAGTTCCAAAAACTTATCTTCTGAGACTTCAAACAGCCATAACTTTGTCAAAACTGATCCGATTTACAATTCCAAAGTCATTTTGATCATTGTTTACTGTCCTTAATAATTCTGCAATCTAAGATAAAAAACTTTGGAGATTCAGTTTACTTGTCAAAAGTCATGTTGACAAGTAAGTTTCCAAATCCCCAAAAATTACCTTTTAAGACTTCAAACAACCATTACTTTGTCAAAACTGATCCGATTTACATTTCCAAAGTAATTTTGATCGTTATTTATTGTCCTTAATAATTCTGTATTCAAAGTTGAAAAACTTCAGAAATTCGGTTAACTTGTTAAAAGTCATAATGACAAAATAGTTGCCAAATTCCCAAAAATTACATTCTGAGACTTTAAGCAGCCATAACTTTGTCAAAACTGATCCGATTAACATTCCCAAAGTCATTTTGATCGTTGTTTATTGTCCTTAATAATTCTGTAATCAAAGTTGAAAAACTTCGGAAATTCGGTTTTCTTGTCAAAAGTCATGTTGACATGTTAGTTTCCAAGTTCCAAAAAATTATCTTCTGAGACTTCAAACAGCCAGATGAAAAACTTCTGAAATTTGGTTTTCTTGTCGAAAGTCATGTGGACATGTTAGTTTCCAAGTTCCAAAAATGTGTCTTCTGTGACTTCAAACAGCCATTACTTTGTCAAAACTGATCCGATTTACATTTCCAAAGTCATTTTGATCGTTATTTATTGTCCTTAATAATTCTGTATTCAAAGTTGAAAAACTTCAGAAATTCGGTTTACTTGTCAAAAGTCATAATGACAAAATAGTTGCCAAATTCCCAAAAATTACCTTCTGAGACTTTAAGCAGCCATAACTTTGTCAAAACTGATCCGATTAACATTTCCAAAGTCATTTTGATCGTTGTTTATTGTCCTTAATAATTCTGTAATCAAAGTTGAGAAACTTCAGAAATTCGGTTTAATTGGTTAAAGTCATGTTGACATGTTAGTTTCCAAGTTCCAAAAATTTATCTTCTGAGACTTTAAACAGCCATAACTTTGTCAAAACTGATCCGATTTACATTTCCAAAGTCATTTTGATCGTTGTTTATTGTCCTTAATAATTCTGTTATCAAAGTTGACAAACTTCAGAAATTCAATTTGCTTGTCAAAAGTCATTATGACAAAAAAAATTGCTAAAGTCCCAAAAATAACCTTCTGAGAATTCAAACAGACTTAACTTTTCAAAACTAATTCGATTTACATTTCCAAAATCATTTTGATCGCTGTTTATGGTCCTTAATAATTATGTAATCAAAGATGAAAAACTTCGGAAATTCGGTTTTCTTGTTAAAAAACATGTTGACATGTTAGTTTCCAAATTCCAAAAAATTACCTTCTGAGACTTCAAACAGCCATAAATTTGTCAAAACTGATCCGAATTAAATTTGCAAAGTCATTTTGATCGTTGTTTATTGTTCTTAATAATTCTGTAATCAAAGTTGAAAAACTTCCGAAATTCAGTTTTCTTGTCAAAAGTCATGTTGACAAGTTAGTTTCCAAATCCCCAAAAATTACCTTTTAAGACTTCAAACAACCATAACTTTGTCAAAACTGATCCGATTTACATTTCCAAAGTAATTTTGATCGTTGTTTATTGTCCTTAATAATTCTGTAATCAAAGTTGAAAAACTTAAGAAATTCGGTTTAATTGGTTAAAGTCATAATGACTTTATAGTTGCCAAATTCCTAAAAATTAAAACTGATCCGATTTACATTTCCAAAGTCATTTTGATCGTTGTTTATTGTCCTTAATAATTATGTAATCAAAGTTGAAAAACTTCGGAATTTCGGTTTTCTTGTTAAAAAACATGTTGACATGTTAGTTTCCAAATTCCAAAAACTTATCTTCTGAGACTTCAAACAGCCATAACTTTGTCAAAACTGATCCGATTTACAATTCCAAAGTCATTTTGATCGTTGTTTATTGTCCTTAATAATTCTGCAATCTAAGATAAAAAACTTTGGAGATTCAGTTTACTTGTCAAAAGTCATGTTGACAAGTAAGTTTCCAAATCCCCAAAAATTACCTTTTAAGACTTCAAACAACCATTACTTTGTCAAAACTGATCCGATTTACATTTCCAAAGTAATTTTGATCGTTGTTTATTGTCCTTAATAGTTCTGTAATCAAAGTTGAGAAACTTCAGAAATTCGGTTTAATTGGTTAAAGTCATAATGACAAAATAGTTGCAAAATTCCCAAAAATTATCTTCTGAGACTTCAAACAGCCATAACTTTGTCAAAACTGATCCGATTTACATTTCCAAAGTCATTTTCATCGTTGTTTATTGTCCTTAATAATTCTGTAATCAAAGATGAAAAACTTCGGAAATTCGGCTTTCTTGTCAAAAGTCATGTTAACATGTTAGATTCCAAATTCCAAAAAATTACTCTCTTGGACTTCAAACACCCATAACTTTGTCGAAACTGATCCGATTTACATTTGCAAAGTCATTTTGATCGTTGTTTATTGTCCTTAATAATTCTGTTATCAAAGTTGAAAAACTTCAGAAATTCGATTTACTTCTCAAAAGTCATTATGACAAAAAAAATTGCTAAATTCCCAAAAATTTCCTTCTGAGACTTCAAACAGCCATAACTTTGTCAAAACTGATCCGATTTACATTTCCAAAGTCATTTTGATCGTTGTTTATTGTCCTTAATAATTCTGTAATCAAAGTTGAAAAACTTCGGAATTTCAGTTGTCTTGTCAAAAGTCATGTTTACAAGTTAGTTTTCAAAACCCAAAAATTACCTTCTGAGACTTTAAACAGCCATAACTTTGTCAAAACTGATCCGATTTACATTTCCAAAGTCATTTTGATCGTTGTTTATTGTCCTTAATAATTCTGTTATCAAAGATGAAAAACTTCGGAAATTTGGTTTTCTTGTCAAAAGCTATGTTAACATGTTAGTTTCCAAGTTTCTAAAAATTATCTTCTGAGACTTCAAACAGCCATAACTTTGTCAAAACTGATCCGATTTACATATCCAAAGTCATTTTGATCGTTGTTTATTGTCCTTAATAATTCTGTAATCAAAGTTGAAAAACTTCAGAAATTCGGCTTAATTGTCAAAAGTCATGTTGATAACAAAATTGCCAAATTCCCAAAAATTACCTTCTGAGACTTCAAACAGCCATAACTTTGTCAAAACTGATCCGATTTACATTTCCAAAGTCATTTTGATAGTTGTTTATTGTCCTTAATAATTCTGTAATCAAAGATGGATATTCTTCGGAAATTTGGTTTTCTTGTCAAAAGTAATGTTAAAATGTTAGTTTCCAAGTTCCAAAAAATTATCTTCTGAGACTTCAAACAGCCATAACTTTGTCAAAACTGATCCGATTTACATTTCCAAAGTCATTTGGATCTTTGTTTATTGTCCTTAATAATTCTGTAATCTAAGATAAAAAACTTCGGAGATTCAGTTTACTTGTAAAAGTCATAATGAAAAATTAATTGCCAAATTCCCAAAAATAACCTTCTGAGACTTCAAACAGACATAACTTTGTCAAAACTGATCCGATTTACATTTCCAAAGTCATTTTGATCGTTGTTTATTGTCCTTAATAATTCTGTAATCAAAGATGAAAAACTTCGGAAATTCGGTTTTCTTGTCAAAAGTCATGTTGACAAAAAATTCCAAATTCCCAAAAATTACCTTCTGAGACTTCAAACAGCCATAACTTTGTCAAAACTGATTCGATTTACATTTCCAAAGTCATTTTGATCGTTGTTTATTGTCCTTAATAATTCTGTAATCAAAGATGAAAAACTTCGGAAATTCGGTTTTCTTGTCAAAAGTCATGTTGACAAGTAAGTTTCCAAATCCCCAAAAATTACCTTCTGAGACTTCAAACAGCCATAACTTTGTCAAAACTGATCCGATTTACATTTCCAAAGTCATTTTGATCGTTGTTTATTGTCCTTAATAATTCCGTTATCAAAGATGAAAAACTTCGGAAATTCGGTTTTCTTGTCAAAAGTCATGTTGACATGTTAGTTTCCAAATTCCCAAAAATAACCTTCTGAGACTTTAAACAACCATAACTTTGTCAAAACTGATCCGATTTACATTTGCAAAGTCATTTTGATCGTTGTTTATTGTCCTTAATAATTCTGTAATCAAAGTTGAAAAACTTCCGAAATTCGGTTTACTTGTTAAAAGTTATAATGACAAAATAGTTGCTAAATTCCCAAAAATTACCTTCTGAGACTTCAAACAGCCATAACTTTGTCAAAACTTATCCGATTTACATTTCCAAAGTCATTTTGATCGTTGTTTATTGTCCTTAATAATTCTGTAATCAAAGTTGAAAAACTTCGGAAAATCAGTTTTCTTGTCAAAAGTCATGTTGACAAGTTAGTTTGCAAATCCCCAAAAATTACCTTCTGAGACTTTAAACAACCATAACTTTGTCAAAACTGATCCGATTTACATTTCCAAAGTCATTTTGATCGTTGTTTATTGTCCTTAATAATTCTGTAATCAAAGATGAAAAACTTCGGAATTTTGGTTTTCTTGAAAAAAGTCATTATACCAAAATAGTTGCCAAATTCCTAAAAATTACCTTCTAAGACTTCAAACAGCCATAACTTTGTCAAAACTTATCCGATTTACATTTCCAAAGTCATTTTGATCGTTGTTTATTGTCCTTAATAATTCTGTAATCAAAGATGAAAAACTTCAGAAATTCGGTTTAATTGGTTTAAGTCATAATGACAAAAAAAATTCCCAAATTCCCAAAAATTACCTTCTGAGACTTCAAACAGGCATAACTTTGTCAAAACTGATCCGATTTACATTTCCAAAGTCATTTTGATCGTTGTTTATTGTCCTTAATAATTCCGATATCAAAGATGAAAAACTTCGGAAATTCGGTTTTCTTGTCAAAAGTCATGTTGACATGTTAGTTTCCAAATTCCCAAAAATAACCTTCTGAGACTTCAAACAGCCATAACTTTGTCAAAACTGATCCGATTTACATTTGCAAAGTCATTTTGATCGTTGTTTATTGTCCTTAATAATTCTGTAATCAAAGTTGAAAAACTTCAGAAATTCGGTTTACTTGTTAAAAGTCATAATGACAAAATAGTTGCTAAATTCCCAAAAATTACCTTCTGAGACTTCAAACAGCCATAACTTTGTCAAAACTTATCCGATTTACATTTCCAAAGTCATTTTGATCGTTGTTTATTGTCCTTAATAATTCTGTAATCAAAGATAAAAAACTTCGGAAATTCGGTTTTCTTGTTAAAAGTCATGTTAACATGTTAGTTTCCAAATTACAAAAAATTACCCTCTGGGACTTCAAACAGCCATAACTTTGTCAAAACTGATCCGATTTACATTTCCAAAGTCATTTTGATCGTTGTTTATTGTCCTTAATAATTCTGTAATCAAAGATGAAAAACTTCGGAAATTTGGTTTTCTTGTTAAAAGTCATGTTGACAAGTTAGTTTGCAAATCCCCAAAAATTACCTTCTGAGACTTCAAACAGGCATAACTTTGTCAAAACTGATCCGATTTACATTTCCAAAGTCATTTTGATCGTTGTTTATTGTCCTTAATAATTCTGCAATCAATGTTGAAAAACTTCGGAAATTCGCTTTTCTTGTTAAAAGTCATGTAAACATGTTAGTTTCCAAATTCCAAAAAATTAACCTCTGGGACTTCAAACAGCCATCACTTGGTCAAAACTGATCCGATTTACATTTTGATCGTTGTTTATTGTCCTTAATAATTCTGTAATCAAAGATGAATAACTTCGGAAATTTGGTTTTCTTGTTAAAAGTCATGTTGACAAGTTAGTTTGTAAATCCCCAAAAATTACCTTCTGAGACTTCAATTAGCCATAACTTTGTCAAAACTGATCCGATTTACATTTCCAAAGTCATTTTGATCGTTGTTTATTGTCCTTAATAATTCAGTAATCAAAGTTGAAAAACTTCGGAAATTCAGTTTTCTTGTCAAAAGTCATGTTGACATGTAAGTTTCCAAGTTCCAAAAAATTATCTTCTGAGACTTCAAACAGCCATAACTTTGTCAAAACTGATCCGATTTACATTTCCAAAGTCATTTTGATCGTTGTTTATTGTCCTTAACAATTCTGTTATCAAAGTTAAAAACTTTGAAAATTTGGTTTTCTTGTCAAAAGTCATAATTACAAAATAGTTGCCAAATTCCCAAAAATTACCTTCAGAGACTTCAAACAGCCATAACTTTGTCAAAACTTATCTGATTTACATTTCCAAAGTCATTTTGATCGTTGTTTATTGTCCTTAAAAATTCTGTAATCAAAGTTGAGAAACCTCAGAAATTCGATTTAATTGGTTAAAGTCATAATGACAAAATAGTTGCCAAATTCGCAAAAATTACCTTCTGAGACTTCAAACAGGCATAACTTTGTCAAAACTGATCCGATTTACATTTCCAAAGTCATTTTGATCGTTGTTTATTGTCCTTAATAATTCTGTAATCAAAGATGAAAAACTTCGGAAATTCGATTTTCTTGATAAAAGTCATGTTGACATGTAAGTTTCCAAATTCACAAAAATTACCTTCTGAGACTTCAACAGCCATAACTTTGTCAAAACTGATCCGATTTACATTTGCAAAGTCATTTTGATCGTTGTTTATTGTCCTTAATAATTCTGTAATCAAAGATAAAAAACTTCGGAAATTCGGTTTTCTTGCTAAAGGTCATGTTGATATGTAAGTTTCCAAATTCACAAAAATTACCTTCTGAGACTTCAAACAGCCATAACTTTGTCAAAACTGATCCGATTTACATTTCCAAAGTCATTTTGATCGTTGTTTATTGTCCTTAATAATTCTGTAATCAGAGATAAAAAACTTCGGAAATTCGGTTTTCTTGTTTAAAGTCATGTTAACATGTTAGTTTCAAAATTCCAAAAAATTACCCTCTGGGACTTCAAACAGCCATAACTTTGTCAAAACTGATCCGATTTACATTTTGATCGTTGTTTATTGTCCTTAATAATTCTGTAATCAAAGATGAAAAACTTCGGAAATTTGGTTTTCTTGTTAAAAGTTATGTTGACAAGTTAGTTTGCAAATCCCCAAAAATTACCTTCTGAGACTTCAAACAGGCATAACTTTGTCAAAACTGATCCGATTTACATTTGCAAAGTCATTTTGATCGTTGTTTATTGTCCTTAAAAATTCTGTAATCAAAGTTGAGAAACCTTAGAAATTCGGTTTAATTGGTTTAAGTCATAATGACAAAAAAAATTGCCAAATTCCCAAAAATTACCTTCTGAGACTTCAAACAGGCATAACTTTGTCAAAACTGATCCGATTTACATTTCCAAAGTCATTTTGATCGTTGTTTATTGTCCTTAATAATTCTGTAATCAATGTTGGAAAACTTCGGAAATTCGCTTTTCTTGTTAAAAGTCATGTTAACATGTTAGTTTCCAAATTCCAAAAAAATAACCTCTGGGACTTCAAACAGCCATAACTTTGTCAAAACTGATCCGATTTACATTTGCAAAGTCATTTTGATCGTTGTTTATTGTCCTTAATAATTCTGTAATCAAAGATAAAAAACTTCGGAAATTCGGTTTTCTTGCTAAAGGTCATGTTGACATGTAAGTTTCCAAATTCACAAAAATTACCTTCTGAGACTTCAAACAGCCATAACTTTGTCAAAACTGATCCGATTTACATTTCCAAAGTCATTTTGATCGTTGTTTATTGTCCTTAATAATTCTGTAATCAGAGATAAAAAACTTCGGAAATTCGGTTTTCTTGTTTAAAGTCATGTTAACATGTTAGTTTCCAAATTCCAAAAAATTACCCTCTGGGACTTCAAACAGCCATAACTTTGTCAAAACTGATCCGATTTACATTTTGATCGTTGTTTATTGTCCTTAATAATTCTGTAATCAAAGATGAAAAACTTCGGAAATTTGGTTTTCTTGTTAAAAGTCATGTTGACAAGTTAGTTTGCAAATCCCCAAAAATTACCTTCTGAGACTTCAAACAGGCATAACTTTCTCAAAACTGATCCGATTTACATTTGCAAAGTCATTTTGATCGTTGTTTATTGTCCTTAACAATTCTGTAATCAAAGTTAAAAACTTTGAAAATTTGATTTTCTTGACAAAAGTCATAATGACAAAATAGTTGCCAAATTCCCAAAAATTACCTTCTGAGACTTCAAACAGCCATAACTTTGTCAAAACTTATCTGATTTACATTTCCAAAGTCATTTTGATCGTTGTTTATTGTCCTTAAAAATTCTGTAATCAAAGTTGAGAAACCTCAGAAATTCGGTTTAATTGGTTTAAGTCATAATGACAAAAAAAATTGCCAAATTCCCAAAAATTACCTTCTGAGACTTCAAACAGGCATAACTTTGTCAAAACTGATCCGATTTACATTTCCAAAGTCATTTTGATCGTTGTTTATTGTCCTTAATAATTCTGTAATCAATGTTGAAAAACTTCGGAAATTCGCTTTTCTTGTTAAAAGTCATGTTAACATGTTAGTTTCCAAATTCCAAAAAATTAACCTCTGGGACTTCAAACAGCCATAACTTTGTCAAAACTGATCCGATTTACATTTTGATCGTTGTTTATTGTCCTTAATAATTCTGTAATCAAAGATGAAAAACTTCGGAAATTTGGTTTTCTTGTTAAAAGTCATGTTGACAAGTTAGTTTGCAAATCCCCAAAAATTACCTTCTGAGACTTCAATTAGCCATAACTTTGTCAAAACTGATCCGATTTACATTTCCAAAGTCATTTTGATCGTCGTTTATTGTCCTTGATAATTCAGTAATCAAAGGTAAAAAACTTCGGAAATTCAGTTTTCTTGTCAAAAGTCATGTTGACATGTAAGTTTCCAAGTTCAAAAAAATTATCTTCTGAGACTTCAAAAAGCCATAACTTTGTCAAAACTGATCCGATTTACATTTCCAAAGTCATTTTGATCGTTGTTTATTGTCCTTAACAATTCTGTAATCAAAGCTAAAAACTTTGAAAATTTGATTTTCTTGACAAAAGTCATAATTACAAAATAGTTGCCAAATTCCCAAAAATTACCTTCTGAGACTTCAAACAGCCATAACTTTGTCAAAACTGATCCGATTTACATTTCCAAAGTCATTTTGAACGTTGTTAATTGTCCTTAATAATTCTGTAATCAAAGATGAAAAACTTCTGAAAATTGGTTTTCTTGACAAAAGTCATTATGACAAAATAGTTGGCAAATTCCCAAAAATTACCTTCTGAGACTTCAAACAGCCATAACTTTGTCAAAAATTATCTGATTTACATTTCCAAAGTCATTTTGATCGTTGTTTATTGTCCTTAAAAATTCTGTAATCAAAGTTGAGAAACCTCAGAAATTCGGTTTAATTGGTTAAAGTCATAATGACAAAATAGTTGCCAAATTCGCAAAAATTACCTTCTGAGACTTCAAACAGCCATAACTTTGTCAAAACTGATCCGATTTACATTTCCAAAGTCATTTTGATCGTTGTTTATTGTCCTTAATAATTCTGTAATCAAAGATGAAAAACTTCGGAAATTCGATTTTCTTGATAAAAGTCATGTTGACATGTAAGTTTCCAAATTCACAAAAATTACCTTCTGAGACTTCAACAGCCATAACTTTGTCAAAACTGATCCGATTTACATTTGCAAAGTCATTTTGATCGTTGTTTATTGTCCTTAATAATTCTGTAATCAAAGATAAAAAACTTCGGAAATTCGGTTTTCTTGCTAAAGGTCATGTTGACATGTAAGTTTCCAAATTCACAAAAATTACCTTCTGAGACTTCAAACAGCCATAACTTTGTCAAAACTGATCCGATTTACATTTCCAAAGTCATTTTGATCGTTGTTTATTGTCCTTAATAATTCTGTAATCAAAGATGAAAAACTTCGGAAATTCGGTTTTCTTGTTTAAAGTCATGTTGACATGTAAGTTTCCAAATTCACAAAAATTACCTTCTGAGACTTCAAACAGCCATAACTTTGTCAAAACTGATCCGATTTACATTTCCAAAGTCATTTTGATCGTTGTTTATTGTCCTTAAAAATTCTGTAATCAAAGATGAAAAACTTCGGAAATTCGGTTTTCTTGTTAAAAGTCATGTTGACATGTAAGTTTCCAAATTCACAAAAATTACCTTCTGAGACTTCAAACAGCCATAACTTTGTCAAAACTGATCCGATTTACATTTCCAAAGTCATTTTGATCGTTGTTTATTGTCCTTAAAAATTCTGTAATCAAAGTTGAGAAACCTCAGAAATTCGGTTTAATTGGTTAAAGTCATAATGACAAAATAGTTGCCAAATTCGCAAAAATTACCTTCTGAGACTTCAAACAGGCATAGCTTTGTCAAAACTGATCCGATTTACATTTCCAAAGTCATTTTGATCGTTGTTTATTGTCCTTAATAATTCTGTAATCAAAGATGAAAAACTTCGGAAATTCGATTTTCTTGATAAAAGTCATGTTGACATGTAAGTTTCCAAATTCACAAAAATTACCTTCTGAGACTTCAAACAGCCATAACTTTGTCAAAACTGATCCGATTTACATTTGCAAAGTCATTTTGATCGTTGTTTATTGTCCTTAATAATTCTGTAATCAAAGATAAAAAACTTCGGAAATTCGGTTTTCTTGCTAAAGGTCATGTTGACATGTAAGTTTCCAAATTCACGAAAATTACCTTCTGAGACTTTAAACAGCCATAACTTTGTCAAAACTGATCCGATTTACATTTCCAAAGTCATTTTGATCGTTGTTTATTGTCCTTAATAATTCTGTAATCAAAGATGAAAAACTTCGGAAATTCGGTTTTCTTGTTAAAAGTCATGTTGACATGTAAGTTTCCAAATTCACAAAAATTACCTTCTGAGACTTCAAACAGCCATAACTTTGTCAAAACTGATCCGATTTACATTTCCAAAGTCATTTTGATAGTTGTTTATTGTCCTTAAAATTTCTGTAATCTAAGATAAAAAATTTCGGAGATTCAGTTTACTTGTTAAAGTCATAATGAAAAGTTTATTGCCAAATTCCCAAAAATAACCTTCTGAGACTTCAAAGAGACATTACTTTGTCAAAACTGATCCGATTTACATTTCCAAAGTCATTTTGATCGTTGTTTATTGTCCTTAATAATTCTGTAATCAAAGTTGAGAAACTTCAGAAATTCGGTTTACTTGTTAAAAGTCATAATGACAAAATAGTTGCCAAATTCCCAAAAATTACCTTCTGAGACTTCAAACAGCCATAACTTTGTCAAAACTGATCCGATTTACATTTCCAAAGTCATTTTGATCGTTGTTTATTGTCCCTAATAATTCTGTAATCAAAGTTGAAAAACTTCGGAAAATCAGTTTTCTTGTCAAAAGTCATGTTGACAAGTTTGTTTCCAAATCCCCAAAAATTACCTTCTGACACTTCAAACAACCATAACTTTGTGAAAACTGATCCGATTAACATTTCCAAAGTCATTTTGATCGTTGTTTATTGTCCTTAATAATTCTGTAATCAAAGATGAAAAACTTCTAAAATTTGGTTTTCTTGACAAAAGTCATTATGCCAAAAAAGTTGCCAAATTCCCAAAAATTACCTTCTGAGACTTCAAACAGCCATAGCTTTGTCAAAACTGATCCGATTTACATTTCCAAAGTCATTTTGATCGTTGTTTATTGTCCTTAATAATTCTGTAATCAAAGTTGAGAAACTTCAGAAATTCGGTTTAATGGTTTAAGTCATAATAACAAAAAAAAATTGCCAAATTCACAAAAGTTACCTTCTGAGACTTCAAACAGGCATAACTTTGTCAAAACTGATCCGATATACATTTGCAAAGTCATTTTGATTGTTGTTTATTGTCCTTAATAATTCTGTTATCAAAGATGAAAAACTTCGGAAATTTGGTTTTCTTGTCAAAAATTATGTTGACATGTTAGTTTCCAAGTTTCAAACAATTATCTTTTGAGACTTCAAACAGCCATAACTTTTTCAAAACTGTTTCGATTTACATATCCAAAGTCATTTTGATCTTTGTTTATTGTCCTTAATAATTCTGTAATCAAAGTTGAAAAACTTCAGAAATTCGGCTTACTTATCAAAAGTCATGTTGACAACAAAATTGCCAAGTTCCCAAAAATTACCTTCTGAGACTTCAAACAGCCATAGCTTTGTCAAAACTGATCCGATTTACATTTCCAAAGTCATTTTGATAGTTGTTTATTGTCGTGAATAATTCTGTAATCAAAGATGAAAAACTTCGGAAATTCGGTTTTCTTGCTAAAAGTCATGTTGACAAGTAAGTTTCCAAATCCCCAAAAATTACCTTCTGAGACTTTAAACAGCCATAACTTTGTCAAAACTGATCCGATTTACATTTCCAAAGTCATTTTGATCGTTGTTTATTGTCCTTAATAATTCTGTTATCAAAGATGAAAAACTTCGGAAATTTGGTTTTCTTGTCAAAAATTATGTTGACATGTTAGTTTCCAAGTTTCAAAAAATTATCTTCTGAGACTTCAAACAGCCATAACTTTGTCAAAACTGATTCGATTTACATATCTAAAGTCATTTTGAACGTTGTTTATTGTCCTTAATAATTCTGTAATCAAAGATGAAAAACTTCTAAAATTTGGTTTTCTTGATAAAAGTCATTATGACAAAATAGTTGCCAAATTCCCAAAAATTACCTTCTGAGACTTCAAACAGCCATAGCTTTGTCAAAACTGATCCGATTTACATTTCCAAAGTCATTTTGATAGTTGTTTATTGTCCTTAATAATTCTGTAATCTAAGATAAAAAACTTCGGAAATTCAGTTTACTTGTTAAAGTCATAATGAAAAATTAATGGCTAAATTCCCAAAAATTACCTTCTGAGACTTCAAACAGACATTACTTTGTCAAAACTGATCCGATTTACATTTCCAAAGTCATTTTGATCGTTGTTTATTGTCCTTAATAATTCTGTAATCAAAGATGAAAAACTTCGGAAATTCGGTTCTCTTGTTAAAAGACATGTTGACATGTTAGTTTCCAAATTCCAAAAAATTACCTCCTGAAACTTCAAACAGCCATAACTTTGTCAAAACTGATCCGATTTACATTTGCAAAGTCATTTTGATCGTTGTTTATTGTCCGTAATAATTCTGTTATCAAAGTTAAAAAACTTAATAAATCCGGTTTACTTTTCAAAAGTCATAGTGACTAAAAAAATGTCAAATTCCCAAAAATTACCTTCTGAGACTTTAAACAGCCATAACTTTGTCAAAACTGATCCGATTTACATTTCCAAAGTCATTTTGATCGTTGTTTATTGTCCTTAATAATTCTGTAATCAAAGATGAAAAACTTCGGAAATTCGGTTCTCTTGTTAAAAGACATGTTGACATGTTAGTTTCCAAATTCCAAAAAATTACCTCCTGAAACTTCAAACAGCCATAACTTTGTCAAAACTGATCCGATTTACATTTGCAAAGTCATTTTGATCGTTGTTTATTGTCCGTAATAATTCTGTTATCAAAGTTAAAAAACTTCATAAATCCGGTTTACTTGTCAAAAGTCATAGTGACTAAAAAAATGTCAAATTCCCAAAAATTACCTTCTGAGACTTTAAACAGCCATAACTTTGTCAAAACTGATCCGATTTACATTTCCAAAGTCATTTTGATCGTTGTTTATTGTCCTTAATAATTCTGTAATCAAAGATGAAAAACTTCGGAAATTTGGTTTTCTTGTCAAAAATTATGTTGACATGTTAGTTTCCAAGTTTCAAAAAATTATCTTCTGAGACTTCAAACAGCCATAACTTTGTCAAAACTGATTCGATTAACATATCCAAAGTCATTTTGATCGTTGTTTATTGTCCTTAATAATTCTGTAATCAAAGTTGAAAAACTTCAGAAATTCGGCTTACTTATCAAAAGTCATGTTGACAACAAAATTGCCAAATTCCCAAAAATTACCTTCTGAGACTTCAAACAGCCATAGCTTTGTCAAAACTGATCCGATTTACATTTCCAAAGTCATTTTGATAGTTGTTTATTGTCCTTAATAATTCTGTAATCAAAGACGAAATTCTTCGCAAATTTGTTTTTCTTGTCAAAAGTAATGTTGACATGTTAGTTTCCAAGTTCCAAAAAATTATCTTCTGAGACTTCAAACAGCCATAACTTTGTCAAAACTGATCCGATTTACATTTCCAAAGTCATTTTGATCTTTGTTTATTGTCCCTAATAATTCTGTAATCAAAGTTGAAAAACTTCGGAAATTCAGTTGTCTTGTCAAAAGTCATGTTTACAAGTTAGTTTTCAAATCCCCAAAAATTACCTTCTGAGACTTTAAACAGCCATAACTTTGTCAAAACTGATCCGATTTACATTTCCAAAGTCATTTTGATCGTTGTTTATTGTCCTTAATAATTCTGTTATCAAAGATGAAAAACTTCGCAAATTTGGTTTTCTTGTCAAAAGCTATGTTAACATATTAGTTTCCAAGTTCCAAAAATTTATCTTCTGAGACTTCAAACAGCCATAACTTTGTCAAAACTGATCCGATTTACATTTCCAAAGTCATTTGGATCTTTGTTTATTGTCCTTAATAATTCTGTAATCTAAGATAAAAAACTTCGGAGATTCAGTTTACTTGTTAAAGTCATAATGAAAAATTCATGGCCAAATTCCCAAAAATAACCTTCTGAGACTTCAAACAGCCATAACTTTGTCAAAACTGATTCGATAAACATATCCAAAGTCATTTTGATCGTTGTTTATTGTCCTTAATAATTCTGTAATCAAAGTTGAAAAACTTCAGAAATTCGGCTTACTTATCAAAAGTCATGTTGACAACAAAATTGCCAAATTCCCAAAAATTACCTTCTGAGACTTCAAACAGCCATAGCTTTGTCAAAACTGATCCGATTTACATTTCCAAAGTCATTTTGATAGTTGTTTATTGTCCTTAATAATTCTGTAATCAAAGATGAAAAACTTCGGAAATTCAGTTTTCTTGTTAAAAGTCATGTTGACATGTTAGTTTCCAAATTCCAAAAAATTACCTCCTGAGACTTCAAACAGCCATAACTTTGTCAAAACTGATCCGATTTACATTTGCAAAGTCATTTTGATCGTTGTTTATTGTCCGTAATAATTCTGTTATCAAAGTTAAAAAACTTCATAAATCCGGTTTACTTGTCAAAAGTCATAGTGACTAAAAAAATGTCAAATTCCCAAAAATTACCTTCTGAGACTTCAAACAGCCATAACTTTGTCAAAACTGATCCGATTTACATTTCCAAAGTCATTTTGATCGTTGTTTATTGTCCTTAATAATTCTGTAATCAAAGTTGAAAAACTTCAGAAATTCGGTTTACTTGTTAAAAGTCATGTTGACAAAATAGTTGCTTAATTCCCAAAAATTACCTTCTGAGACTTCAAACAGCCATAACTTTGTCAAAACTGATCCGATTTACATTTCCAAAGTCATTTTGATCGTTGTTTATTGTCCTTAATAATTCTGTAATCAAAGTTGAAAAACTTCGGAAATTCAGTTTTCTTGTCAAAAGTCATGTTGACAAGTAAGTTTGCAAATCCCCAAAAATTACCTTCTGAGACTTTAAACAGCCATAACTTTGTCAAAACTGATCCGATTTACATTTCCAAAGTCATTTTGATCGTTGTTTATTGTCCTTAATAATTCTGTTATCAAAGATGAAAAACTTCGGAAATTTGGTTTTCTTGTCAAAAGTTATGTTAACATGTTAGTTTCCAAGTTTCAAAAAATTATCTTCTGAGACTTCAAACAGCCATAACTTTGTCAAAACTGATTCGATTAACATATCCAAAGTCATTTTGATCGTTGTTTATTGTCCTTAATAATTCTGTAATCAAAGTTGAAAAACTTCAGAAATTCGGTTTACTTGTCAAAAGTCATGTTGACAACAAAATTGCCAAATTCCCAAAAATTACCTTCTGAGACTTCAAACAGCCATAACTTTGTCAAAACTGATCCGATTTACATTTCCAAAGTCATTTTGATCGTTGTTTATTGTCCCTAATAATTCTGTAATCAAAGTTGAAAAACTTCGGAAATTCAGTTTTCTTGTAAAAAGTCATGTTGACAAGTTAGTTTCCAAATCCCCAAAAATTACCTTCTGAGACTTCAAACAGCCATAACTTTGTCAAAACTGATCCGATTTACATTTCCAAAGTTATTTTGATCGTTGTTTATTGTCCTTAATAATTCTGTAATCAAAGTTAAAAAACTTCATAAATCCGGTTTACTTGTCAAAAGTCATAGTGACTAAAAAAATTGCAAATTCACAAAAATTACCTTCTGAGACTTCAAACAGCCATAACTTTGTCAAAACTGATCCGATTTACATTTGCAAAGTCATTTTGATCGTTGTTTATTGTCCTTAATAATTCTGTAATCAAAGTTGAAAAACTTCAGAAATTCGGTTTACTTGTTAAAAGTCATGTTGACAAAATAGTTGCTAAATTCCCAAAAATTACCTTCTGAGACTTCAAACAGCCATAACTTTGTCAAAACTTATCCGATTTACATTTCCAAAGTCATTTTGATCGTTGTTTATTGTCCTTAATAATTCTGTAATCAAAGTTGAAAAACTTCGGAAAATCAGTTTTCTTGTCAAAAGTCATGTTCACAAGTAAGTTTGCAAATCCCCAAAAATTACCTTCTGAGACTTCAAACAACCATACCTTTGTCAAAACTGATCCGATTTACATTTCCAAAGTCATTTTGATCGTTGTTTATTGTCCTTAATAATTCTGTAATCAAAGTTGAGAAACTTCAGAAATTCGGTTTAATTGGTTTAAGTCATAATGACAAAAAAAATTGCCAAATTCCCAAAAATTACCTTCTGAGACTTCAAACAGGCATAACTTTGTCAAAACTGATCCGATTTACATTTCCAAAGTCATTTTGATCGTTGTTTATTGTCCTTAATAATTCTGTAATCAAAGATAAAAAACTTCGGAAATTCGGTTTTCTTGTTAAAAGTCATGTTAACATGTAAGTTTCCAAATTACAAAAAATTACCCTCTGGGACTTCAAACAGCCATAACTTTGTCAAAACTGATCCGATTTACATTTCCAAAGTCATTTTGATCGTTGTTTATTGTCCTTAATAATTCTGTAATCAAAGATGAAAAACTTCGGAATTTTGGTTTTCTTGACAAAAGTCATTATGCCAAAATAGTTGCCAAATTCCTAAAAATTACCTTCTAAGACTTCAAACAGCCATAACTTTGTCAAAACTTATCCGATTTACATTTCCAAAGTCATTTTGATCGTTGTTTATTGTCCTTAATAATTCTGTAATCAAAGTTGAGAAACTTCAGAAATTCGGTTTAATTGGTTTAAGTCATATTGACAAAAAAAATTGCCAAATTCCCAAAAATTACATTCTAAGACTTCAAACAGGCATAACTTTGTCAAAACTGATCCGATTTACATTTCCAAAGTCATTTTGATCGTTGTTTATTGTCCTTAATAATTCTGTAATAAAAGATAAAAAACTTCGGAAATTCGGTT
Organism: Drosophila maculinotata; assembly: GCA_035045305.1. Classification (NCBI taxonomy): domain Eukaryota; kingdom Metazoa; phylum Arthropoda; class Insecta; order Diptera; family Drosophilidae; genus Drosophila; species Drosophila maculinotata. The sequence continues at coordinate 219,370 of JAWNPD010000602.1, read as the reverse complement.
TTCTTGTTAAAAGTCATGTTAACATGTTAGTTTCCAAATTACAAAAAATTACCCTCTGGGACTTCAAACAGCCATAACTTTGTCAAAACTGATCCGATTTACATTTTGATCGTTATTTATTGTCCTTAATAATTCTGTAATCAAAGATGAAAAACTTCGGAAATTTGGGTTTCTTGTTAAAAGTCATGTTGACAAGTTAGTTTGCAAATACCCAAAAATTAACTTCTAAGACTTCAAACAGCCATAACTTTGTCAAAACTTATCCGATTTACATTTCCAAAGTCATTTTGATCGTTGTTTATTGTCCTTAATAATTCTGTAATCAAAGTTGAGAAACTTCAGAAATTCGGTTTAATTGGTTTAAGTCATAATGACAAAAAAAATTGCCAAATTCCCAAAAATTACCTTCTGAGACTTCAAACAGGCATAACTTTGTCAAAACTGATCCGATTTACATTTCCAAAGTCATTTTGATCGTTGTTTATTGTCCTTAATAATTCTGTAATCAGAGATAAAAAACTTCGGAAATTCGGTTTTCTTGTTAAAAGTCATGTTAACATGTTAGTTTCCAAATTCCAAAAAATTAACCTCTGGGACTTCAAACAGCCATAGCTTTGTCAAAACTGATCCGATTTACATTTTGATCGTTGTTTATTGTCCTTAATAATTCTGTAATCAAAGATGAAAAACTTTGAAAATTTGGTTTTCTTGTCAAAAGTCATAATTACAAAATAGTTGCCAAATTCCCAAAAATTACCTTCTGAGACTTCAAACAGCCATAACTTTGTCAAAACTTATCTGATTTACATTTCCAAAGTCATTTTGATCGTTGTTTATTGTCCTTAATAATTCTGTAATCAAAGTTGAGAAACTTCAGAAATTCGGTTTAATTGGTTTAAGTCATAATGACAAAAAAAATTGCCAAATTCCCAAAAATTACCTTCTGAGACTTCAAACAGGCTTAACTTTGTCAAAACTGATCCGATTTACATTTCCAAAGTCATTTTGATCGTTATTTATTGTCCTTAATAATTCTGTAATCAAAGATGAAAAACTTCGGAAATTTGGGTTTCTTGTTAAAAGTCATGTTGACAAGTTAGTTTGCAAATACCCAAAAATTAACTTCTAAGACTTCAAACAGCCATAACTTTGTCAAAACTGATCCGATTTACATTTCCAAAGTCATTTTGATCGTTGTTTATTGTCCTTAATAATTCTGTAATCAAAGTTGAGAAACTTCAGAAATTCGGTTTAATTGGTTTAAGTCATAATGACAAAAAAAATTGCCAAATTCCCAAAAATTACCTTCTGAGACTTCAAACAGGCATAACTTTGTCAAAACTGATCCGATTTACATTTCCAAAGTCATTTTGATCGTTGTTTATTGTCCTTAATAATTCTGTAATCAAAGATAAAAAACTTCGGAAATTTGGTTTTCTTGTTAAAAGTCATGTTGACAAGTTAGTTTGCAAATCCCCAAAAATTACCTTCTGAGACTTCAAACAGGCATAACTTTGTCAAAACTGATCCGATTTACATTTGCAAAGTCATTTTGATCGTTGTTTATTGTCCTTAATAATTCTGTAATCAAAGTTAAAAACTTTGAAAATTTGGTTTTCTTGTCAAAAGTCATAATTACAAAATAGTTGCCAAATTCCCAAAAATTACCTGCTGAGACTTCAAACAGCCATAACTTTGTCAAAACTTATCTGATTTACATTTCCAAAGTCATTTTGAACGTTGTTAATTGTCCTTAATAATTCTGTAATCAAAGATGAAAAACTTCTGAAAATTGGTTTTCTTGACAAAAGTCATTATGACAAAATAGTTGCCAAATTCCCAAAAATTACCTTCTGACTTCAAACAGCCATAACTTTGTCAAAACTGATCCGATTTACATTTCCAAAGTCATTTTGATCGTTGTTTATTGTCCTTAATAATTCAGTAATCAAAGTTGAAAAACTTCGGAAATTCAGTTTTCTTGTCAAAAGTCATGTTGACATGTAAGTTTCCAAGTTCCAAAAAATTATCTTCTGAGACTTCAAACAGCCATAACTTTGTCAAAACTGATCCGATTTACATTTCCAAAGTCATTTTGAACGTTGTTAATTGTCCTTAATAATTCTGTAATCAAAGATGAAAAACTTCTGAAAATTGGTTTTCTTGACAAAAGTCATTATGACAAAATAGTTGCCAAATTCCCAAAAATTACCTTCTGAGACTTCAAACAGCCATAACTTTGTCAAAACTTATCTGATTTACATTTCCAAAGTCATTTTGATCGTTGTTTATTGTCCTTAATAATTCTGTAATCAAAGTTGAGAAACTTCAGAAATTCGGTTTAATTGGTTTAAGTCATAATGACAAAAAAAATTGCCAAATTCCCAAAAATTACCTTCTGAGACTTCAAACAGGCATAACTTTGTCAAAACTGATCCGATTTACATTTCCAAAGTCATTTTGATCGTTGTTTATTGTCTTTAATAATTCTGTAATCAGAGATAAAAAACTTCGGAAATTCGGTTTTCTTGTTAAAAGTCATGTTAACATGTTAGTTTCCAAATTCCAAAAAATTAACCTCTGGGACTTCAAACAGACATAACTTTGTCAAAACTGATCCGATTTACATTTCCAAAGTCATTTTGAACGTTGTTAATTGTCCTTAATAATTCTGTAATCAAAGATGAAAAACTTCTGAAAATTGGTTTTCTTGACAAAAGTCATTATGACAAAATAGTTGCCAAATTCCCAAAAATTACCTTCTGAGACTTCAAACAGCCATAACTTTGTCAAAACTGATCCGATTTACATTTCCAAAGTCATTTTGAACGTTGTTAATTGTCCTTAATAATTCTGTAATCAAAGATGAAAAACTTCTGAAAATTGGTTTTCTTGACAAAAGTCATTATGACAAAATAGTTGCCAAATTCCCAAAAATTACCTTCTGAGACTTCAAACAGCCATAACTTTGTCAAAACTTATCTAATTTACATTTCCAAAGTCATTTTGATCGTTGTTTATTGTCCTTAAAAATTCTTTTATCAAAGTTGAGAAACCTCAGAAATTCGGTTTAATTGGTTAAAGTCATACTGACAAAATAGTTGCCAAATTCGCAAAAATTACCTTCTGAGACTTCAAACAGGCATAGCTTTGTCAAAACTGATCCGATTTACATTTCCAAAGTCATTTTGATCGTTGTTTATTGTCCTTAATAATTCTGTAATCAAAGATGAAAAACTTCGGAAATTTGGTTTTCTTGTTAAAAGTCATGTTGACAAGTTAGTTTTTAAATCCCCAAAAATTACCTTCTGAGACTTCAAACAGGCATAACTTTGTCAAAACTGATCCGATTTACATTTGCAAAGTCATTTTGATCGTTGTTTATTGTCCTTAACAATTCTGTAATCAAAGTTAAAAACTTTGAAAATTTGGTTTTCTTGTCAAAAGTCATAATTAAAAAATAGTTGCCAAATTCCCAAAAATTACCTGCTGAGACTTCAAACAGCCATAACTTTGTCAAAACTGATCCGATTTACATTTCCAAAGTCATTTTGAACGTTGTTAATTGTCCTTAATAATTCTGTATTCAAAGATGAAAAACTTCTGAAAATTGGTTTTCTTGTCAAAAGCTATGTTAACATATTAGTTTCCAAGTTCCAAAAAATTACCTTCTGAGACTTCAAACAGCCATAACTTTGTCAAAACTGATCCGATTTACATTTCCAAAGTCATTTGGATCTTTGTTTATTGTCCTTAATAATTCTGTAATCTAAGATAAAAAACTTCGGAGATTCAGTTTACTTGTTAAAGTCATAATGAAAAATTCATGGCCAAATTCCCAAAAATAACCTTCTGAGACTTCAAACAGACATTACTTTGTCAAAACTGATCCGATTTACATTTCCAAAGTCATTTTGATCGTTGTTTATTGTCCTTAATAATTCTGTAATCAAAGATGAAAAACTTCGGAAATTCAGTTTTCTTGTTAAAAGTCATGTTGACATGTTAGTTTCCAAATTCCAAAAAATTACCTCCTGAAACTTCAAACAGCCATAACTTTGTCAAAACTGATCCGATTTACATTTCCAAAGTCATTTTGATCGTTGTTTATTGTCCGTAATAATTCTGTTATCAAAGTTAAAAAACTTCATAAATCCGGTTTACTTGTCAAAAGTCATAGTGACTAAAAAAATGTCAAATTCCCAAAAATTACCTTCTGAGACTTCAAACAGCCATAACTTTGTCAAAACTGATCCGATTTACATTTCCAAAGTCATTTTGATCGTTGTTTATTGTCCTTAATAATTCTGTAATCAAAGTTGAAAAACTTCAGAAATTCGGTTTACTTGTTAAAAGTCATGTTGACAAAATAGTTGCTAAATTCCCAAATATTACCTTCTGAGACTTCAAACAGCCATAACTTTGTCAAAACTGATCCGATTTACATTTCCAAAGTCATTTTGATCGTTGTTTATTGTCCTTAATAATTCTGTAATCAAAGATAAAAAACTTCGGAAATTCGGTTTTCTTGTTAAAAGTCATGTTAACATGTTAGTTTCCAAATTACAAAAAATTACCCTCTGGGACTTCAAACAGCCATAACTTTGTCAAAACTGATCCGATTTACATTTTGATCGTTATTTATTGTCCTTAATAATTCTGTAATCAAAGATGAAAAACTTCGGAAATTTGGGTTTCTTGTTAAAAGTCATGTTGACAAGTTAGTTTGCAAATTCCCAAAAATTAACTTCTAAGACTTCAAACAGCCATAACTTTGTCAAAACTTATCCGATTTACATTTCCAAAGTCATTTTGATCGTTGTTTATTGTCCTTAATAATTCTGTAATCAAAGTTGAGAAACTTCAGAAATTCGGTTTAATTGGTTTAAGTCATAATGACAAAAAAAATTGCCAAATTCCCAAAAATTACCTTCTGAGACTTCAAACAGGCATAACTTTGTCAAAACTGATCCGATTTACATTTCCAAAGTCATTTTGATCGTTGTTTATTGTCCTTAATAATTCTGTAATCAGAGATAAAAAACTTCGGAAATTCGGTTTTCTTGTTAAAAGTCATGTTAACATGTTAGTTTCCAAATTCCAAAAAATTAACCTCTGGGACTTCAAACAGCCATAACTTTGTCAAAACTGATCCGATTTACATTTTGATCGTTGTTTATTGTCCTTAATAATTCTGTAATCAAAGATGAAAAACTTCGGAAATTTGGTTTTCTTGTTAAAAGTCATGTTGACAAGTTAGTTTGCAAATCCCCAAAAATTACCTTCTGAGACTTCAAACAGGCATAACTTTGTCAAAACTGATCCGATTTACATTTGCAAAGTCATTTTGATCGTTTTTTATTGTCCTTAATAATTCTGTAATCAAAGTTAAAAACTTTGAAAATTTGGTTTTCTTGTCAAAAGTCATAATTACAAAATAGTTGCCAAATTCCCAAAAATTACCTGCTGAGACTTCAAACAGCCATAACTTTGTCAAAACTTATCTGATTTACATTTCCAAAGTCATTTTGAACGTTGTTAATTGTCCTTAATAATTCTGTAATCAAAGATGAAAAACTTCTGAAAATTGGTTTTCTTGACAAAAGTCATTATGACAAAATAGTTGCCAAATTCCCAAAAATTACCTTCTGAGACTTCAAACAGCCATAACTTTGTCAAAACTGATCCGATTTACATTTCCAAAGTCATTTTGATCGTTGTTTATTGTCCTTAATAATTCAGTAATCAAAGTTGAAAAACTTCGGAAATTCAGTTTTCTTGTCAAAAGTCATGTTGACATGTAAGTTTCCAAGTTCCAAAAAATTATCTTCTGAGACTTCAAACAGCCATAACTTTGTCAAAACTGATCCGATTTACATTTCCAAAGTCATTTTGAACGTTGTTAATTGTCCTTAATAATTCTGTAATCAAAGATGAAAAACTTCTGAAAATTGGTTTTCTTGACAAAAGTCATTATGACAAAATAGTTGCCAAATTCCCAAAAATTACCTTCTGAGACTTCAAACAGCCATAACTTTGTCAAAACTTATCTGATTTACATTTCCAAAGTCATTTTGATCGTTGTTTATTGTCCTTAAAAATTCTGTAATCAAAGTTGAGAAACCTCAGAAATTCGGTTTAATTGGTTTAAGTCATAATGACAAAAAAAATTGCCAAATTCCCAAAAATTACCTTCTGAGACTTCAAACAGGCATAACTTTGTCAAAACTGATCCGATTTACATTTCCAAAGTCATTTTGATCGTTGTTTATTGTCCTTAATAATTCTGTAATCAGAGATAAAAAACTTCAGAAATTCGGTTTTCTTGTTAAAAGTCATGTTAACATGTTAGTTTCCAAATTCCAAAAAATTAACCTCTGGGACTTCAAACAGCCATAACTTTGTCAAAACTGATCCGATTTACATTTCCAAAGTCATTTTGAACGTTGTTTATTGTCCTTAATAATTCTGTAATCAAAGATGAAAAACTTCTGAAAATTGGTTTTCTTGACAAAAGTCATTATGACAAAATAGTTGCCAAATTCCCAAAAATTACCTTCTGAGACTTCAAACAGCCATAACTTTGTCAAAACTGATCCGATTTACATTTCCAAAGTCATTTTGAACGTTGTTAATTGTCCTTAATAATTCTGTAATCAAAGATGAAAAACTTCTGAAAATTGGTTTTCTTGACAAAAGTCATTATGACAAAATAGTTGCCAAATTCCCAAAAATTACCTTCTGAGACTTCAAACAGCCATAACTTTGTCAAAACTTATCTAATTTACATTTCCAAAGTCATTTTGATCGTTGTTTATTGTCCTTAAAAATTCTGTAATCAAAGTTGAGAAACCTCAGAAATTCGGTTTAATTGGTTAAAGTCATACTGACAAAATAGTTGCCAAATTCCCAAAAATTACCTTCTGAGACTTCAAACAGGCATAACTTTGTCAAAACTGATCCGATTTACATTTCCAAAGTCATTTTGATCGTTGTTTATTGTCCTTAATAATTCTGTAATCAAAGATGAAAAACTTCGGAAATTTGGTTTTCTTGTTAAAAGTCATGTTGACAAGTTAGTTTTCAAATCCCCAAAAATTACCTTCTGAGACTTCAAACAGGCATAACTTTGTCAAAACTGATCCGATTTACATTTGCAAAGTCATTTTGATCGTTGTTTATTGTCCTTAACAATTCTGTAATCAAAGTTAAAAACTTTGAAAATTTGGTTTTCTTGTCAAAAGTCATAATTAAAAAATAGTTGCCAAATTCCCAAAAATTACCTGCTGAGACTTCAAACAGCCATAACTTTGTCAAAACTTATCTGATTTACATTTCCAAAGTCATTTTGAACGTTGTTAAATGTCCTTAATAATTCTGTATTCAAAGATGAAAAACTTCTGAAAATTGGTTTTCTTGTCAAAAGCTATGTTAACATATTAGTTTCCAAGTTCCAAAAAATTATCTTCTGAGACTTCAAACAGCCATAACTTTGTCAAAACTGATCCGATTTACATTTCCAAAGTCATTTGGATCTTTGTTTATTGTCCTTAATAATTCTGTAATCTAAGATAAAAAACTTCGGAGATTCAGTTTACTTGTTAAAGTCATAATGAAAAATTCATGGCCAAATTCCCAAAAATAACCTTCTGAGACTTCAAACAGACATTACTTTGTCAAAACTGATCCGATTTACATTTCCAAAGTCATTTTGATCGTTGTTTATTGTCCTTAATAATTCTGTAATCAAAGATGAAAAACTTCGGAAATTCAGTTTTCTTGTTAAAAGTCATGTTGACATGTTAGTTTCCAAATTCCAAAAAATTACCTTCTGAAACTTCAAACAGCCATAACTTTGTCAAAACTGATCCGATTTACATTTGCAAAGTCATTTTGATCGTTGTTTATTGTCCGTAATAATTCTGTTATCAAAGTTAAAAAACTTCATAAATCCGGTTTACTTGTCAAAAGTCATAGTGACTAAAAAAATGTCAAATTCCCAAAAATTACCTTCTGAGACTTCAAACAACCATACCTTTGTCAAAACTGATCCGATTTACATTTCCAAAGTCATTTTGATCGTTGTTTATTGTCCTTAATAATTCTGTAATCAAAGTTGAAAAACTTCAGAAATTCGGTTTACTTGTTAAAAGTCATGTTGACAAAATAGTTGCTAAATTCCCAAAAATTACCTTCTGAGACTTCAAACAGCCATAACTTTGTCAAAACTGATCCGATTTATATTTCCAAAGTCATTTTGATCGTTGTTTATTGTCCTTAATAATTCTGTAATCAAAGTTGAAAAACTTCGGAAAATCAGTTTTCTTGTCAAAAGTCATGTTCACAAGTAAGTTTGCAAATCCCCAAAAATTACCTTCTGAGACTTTAAACAGCCATAACTTTGTCAAAACTGATCCGATTTACATTTCCAAAGTCATTTTGATCGTTGTTTATTGTCCTTAATAATTCTGTTATCAAAGATGAAAAACTTCGGAAATTTGGTTTTCTTGTAAAAAATTATGTTGACATGTTAGTTTCCAAGTTTCAAAAAATTATCTTCTGAGACTTCAAACAGCCATAACTTTGTCAAAACTGATTCGATTAACATATCTAAAGTCATTTTGATCGTTGTTTATTGTCCTTAATAATTCTGTTATCAAAGTTAAAAAACTTCAGAAATTCGGCTTACTTATCAAAAGTCATGTTGACAACAAAATTGCCAAATTCCCAAAAATTACCTTCTGAGACTTCAAACAGACATAACTTTGTCAAAACTGATCCGATTTACATTTCCAAAGTCATTTTGATCTTTGTTTATTGTCCCTAATAATTCTGTAATCAAAGTTGAAAAACTTCGGAAATTCAGTTGTCTTGTAAAAAGTCATGTTTACAAGTTAGTTTTCAAATCCCCAAAAATTACCTTCTGAGACTTTAAACAGCCATAACTTTGTCAAAACTGATCCGATTTACATTTCCAAAGTCATTTTGATCATTGTTTATTGTCCTTAATAATTCTGTAATCAAAGTTAAAAAACTTCATAAATCCGGTTTACTTGTCAAAAGTCAAAGTGACTAAAAAAATGGCAAATTCGCAAAAATTACCTTCTGAGACTTCAAACAGCCATAACATTGTCAAAACTGATCCGATTTACATTTCCAAAGTCAATTTGATCGTTGTTTATTGTCCTTAATAATTCTGTAATCAAAGTTGAAAAACTTCAGAAATTCGGTTTACTTGTTAAAAGTCATGTTGACAAAATAGTTGCTAAATTCCCAAAAATTACCTTCTGAGACTTCAAACAGCCATAACTTTGTCAAAACTTATCCGATTTACATTTCCAAAGTCATTTTGATCGTTGTTTATTGTCCTTAATAATTCCGTAATCAAAGTTGAAAAACTTCGGAAAATCAGTTTTCTTGTCAAAAGTCATGTTGACAAGTAAGTTTGCAAATCCCCAAAAATTACCTTCTGAGACTTCAAACAACCATAACTTTGTCAAAACTGATCCGATTTACATTTCCAAAGTCATTTTGATCGTTGTTTATTGTCCTTAATAATTCTGTAATCAAAGTTGAGAAACTTCAGAAATTCGGTTTAATTGGTTTAAGTCATAATGACAAAAAAAATTGCTTAATTCCCAAAAATTACCTTCTGAGACTTCAAACAGGCATAACTTTGTCAAAACTGATCCGATTTACATTTCCAAAGTCATTTTGATCGTTGTTTATTGTCCTTAATAATTCTGTAATCAAAGATAAAAAACTTCGGAAATTCGGTTTTCTTGTTAAAAGTCATGTTAACATGTAAGTTTCCAAATTACAAAAAATTACCCTCTGGGACTTCAAACAGCCATAACTTGCCAAAACTGATCCGATTTACATTTTGATCGTTATTTATTGTCCTTAATAATTCTGTAATCAAAGATGAAAAACTTCGGAATTTTGGTTTTCTTGACAAAAGTCATTATGCCAAAATAGTTGCCAAATTCCTAAAAATTACCTTCTAAGACTTCAAACAGCCATAACTTTGTCAAAACTTATCCGATTTACATTTCCAAAGTCATTTTGATCGTTGTTTATTGTCCTTAATAATTCTGTAATCAAAGTTGAGAAACTTCAGAAATTCGGTTTAATTGGTTTAAGTCATATTGACAAAAAAAATTGCCAAATTCCCAAAAATTACCTTCTAAGACTTCAAACAGGCATAACTTTGTCAAAACTGATCCGATTTACATTTCCAAAGTCATTTTGATCGTTGTTTATTGTCCTTAATAATTCTGTAATAAAAGATAAAAAACTTCGGAAATTCGGTTTTCTTGTTAAAAGTCATGTTAACATGTTAGTTTCCAAATTACAAAAAATTACCCTCTGGGACTTCAAACAGCCATAACTTTGTCAAAACTGATCCGATTTACATTTTGATCGTTATTTATTGTCCTTAATAATTCTGTAATCAAAGATGAAAAACTTCGGAAATTTGGGTTTCTTGTTAAAAGTCATGTTGACAAGTTAGTTTGCAAATACCCAAAAATTAACTTCTAAGACTTCAAACAGCCATAACTTTGTCAAAACTTATCCGATTTACATTTCCAAAGTCATTTTGATCGTTGTTTATTGTCCTTAATAATTCTGTAATCAAAGTTGAGAAACTTCAGAAATTCGGTTTAATTGGTTTAAGTCATAATGACAAAAAAAATTGCCAAATTCCCAAAAATTACCTTCTGAGACTTCAAACAGGCATAACTTTGTCAAAACTGATCCGATTTACATTTCCAAAGTCATTTTGATCGTTGTTTATTGTCCTTAATAATTCTGTAATCAGAGATAAAAAACTTCGGAAATTCGGTTTTCTTGTTAAAAGTCATGTTAACATGTTAGTTTCCAAATTCCAAAAAATTAACCTCTGGGACTTCAAACAGCCATAACTTTGTCAAAACTGATCCGATTTACATTTTGATCGTTGTTTATTGTCCTTAATAATTCTGTAATCAAAGATGAAAAACTTCGGAAATTTGGTTTTCTTGTTAAAAGTCATGTTGACAAGTTAGTTTGCAAATCCCCAAAAATTACCTTCTGAGACTTCAAACAGGCATAACTTTGTCAAAACTGATCCGATTTACATTTGCAAAGTCATTTTGATCGTTTTTTATTGTCCTTAATAATTCTGTAATCAAAGTTAAAAACTTTGAAAATTTGGTTTTCTTGTCAAAAGTCATAATTACAAAATAGTTGCCAAATTCCCAAAAATTACCTGCTGAGACTTCAAACAGCCATAACTTTGTCAAAACTTATCTGATTTACATTTCCAAAGTCATTTTGAACGTTGTTAATTGTCCTTAATAATTCTGTAATCAAAGATGAAAAACTTCTGAAAATTGGTTTTCTTGACAAAAGTCATTTTGACAAAATAGTTGCCAAATTCCCAAAAATTACCTTCTGAGACTTCAAACAGCCATAACTTTGTCAAAACTGATCCGATTTACATTTCCAAAGTCATTTTGATCGTTGTTTATTGTCCTTAATAATTCAGTAATCAAAGTTGAAAAACTTCGGAAATTCAGTTTTCTTGTCAAAAGTCATGTTGACATGTAAGTTTCCAAGTTCCAAAAAATTATCTTCTGAGACTTCAAACAGCCATAACTTTGTCAAAACTGATCCGATTTACATTTCCAAAGTCATTTTGAACGTTGTTAATTGTCCTTAATAATTCTGTAATCAAAGATGAAAAACTTCTGAAAATTGGTTTTCTTGACAAAAGTCATTATGACAAAATAGTTGCCAAATTCCCAAAAATTACCTTCTGAGACTTCAAACAGCCATAACTTTGTCAAAACTTATCTGATTTACATTTCCAAAGTCATTTTGATCGTTGTTTATTGTCCTTAAAAATTCTGTAATCAAAGTTGAGAAACCTCAGAAATTCGGTTTAATTGGTTTAAGTCATAATGACAAAAAAATTGCCAAATTCCCAAAAATTACCTTCTGAGACTTCAAACAGGCATAACTTTGTCAAAACTGATCCGATTTACATTTCCAAAGTCATTTTGATCGTTGTTTATTGTCTTTAATAATTCTGTAATCAGAGATAAAAAACTTCGGAAATTCGGTTTTCTTGTTAAAAGTCATGTTAACATGTAAGTTTCCAAATTGCAAAAAATTAACCTCTGGGACTTCAAACAGCCATAACTTTGTCAAAACTGATCCGATTTACATTTCCAAAGTCATTTTGAACGTTGTTAATTGTCCTTAATAATTCTGTAATCAAAGATGAAAAACTTCTGAAAATTGGTTTTCTTGACAAAAGTCATTATGACAAAATAGTTGCCAAATTCCCAAAAATTACCTTCTGAGACTTCAAACAGCCATAACTTTGTCAAAACTGATCCGATTTACATTTCCAAAGTCATTTTGAACGTTGTTAATTGTCCTTAATAATTCTGTAATCAAAGATGAAAAACTTCTGAAAATTGGTTTTCTTGACAAAAGTCATTATGACAAAATAGTTGCCAAATTCCCAAAAATTACCTTCTGAGACTTCAAACAGCCATAACTTTGTCAAAACTTATCTAATTTACATTTCCAAAGTCATTTTGATCGTTATTTATTGTCCTTAAAAATTCTGTTATCAAAGTTGAGAAACCTCAGAAATTCGGTTTAATTGGTTAAAGTCATACTGACAAAATAGTTGCCAAATTCGCAAAAATTACCTTCTGAGACTTCAAACAGGCATAGCTTTGTCAAAACTGATCCGATTTACATTTCCAAAGTCATTTTGATCGTTGTTTATTGTCCTTAATAATTCTGTAATCAAAGATGAAAAACTTCGGAAATTTGGTTTTCTTGTTAAAAGTCATGTTGACAAGTAAGTTTCCAAATCCCCAAAAATTACCTTCTGAGACTTCAAACAGGCATAACTTTGTCAAAACTGATCCGATTTACATTTGCAAAGTCATTTTGATCGTTGTTTATTGTCCTTAACAATTCTGTAATCAAAGTTAAAAACTTTGAAAATTTGGTTTTCTTGTCAAAAGTCATAATTAAAAAATAGTTGCCAAATTCCCAAAAATTACCTGCTGAGACTTCAAACAGCCATAACTTTGTCAAAACTTATCTGATTTACATTTCCAAAGTCATTTTGAACGTTGTTAAATGTCCTTAATAATTCTGTATTCAAAGATGAAAAACTTCTGAAAATTGGTTTTCTTGACAAAAGTCATTATGACAAAATAGTTGCCGAATTCCCAAAAATTACCTTCTGAGACTTCAAACAGGCATAACTTTGTCAAAACTGATCCGATTTACATTTGCAAAGTCATTTTGATCGTTGTTTATTGTCCTTAACAATTCTGTAATCAAAGTTAAAAACTTTGAAAATTTGGTTTTCTTGTCAAAAGTCATAATTAAAAAATAGTTGCCAAATTCCCAAAAATTACCTGCTGAGACTTCAAACAGCCATAACTTTGTCAAAACTTATCTGATTTACATTTCCAAAGTCATTTTGATCGTTGTTTATTGTCCTTAATAATTCTGTAATCAAAGATGAAAAACTGAAAATTGGTTTTCTTGACAAAAGTCATTATGACAAAAAAATTGCCAAATTCCCAAAAATTACCTTCTGAGACTTCAAACAGCCATAACTTTGTCAAAACTTATCTGATTTACATTTCCAAAGTCATTTTGATCGTTGTTTTTTGTCCCTAATAATTCTGTAATCAAAGATGAAAAACTTCTGAAAATTGGTTTTCTTGACAAAAGTCATACTGACAAAATAGTTGCCAAATTCGCAAAAATTACCTTCTGAGACTTCAAACAGGCATAGCTTTGTCAAAACTGATCCGATTTACATTTCCAAAGTCATTTTGATCGTTGTTTATTGTCCTTAATAATTCTGTAATCAAAGATGAAAAACTTCCGAAATTCGATTTTCTTGATAAAAGTCATGTTGACATGTAAGTTTCTAAATTCACAAAAATTACCTTCTGAGACTTCAAACAGCCATAACTTTGTCAAAACTGATCCGATTTACATTTGCAAAGTCATTTTGATCGTTGTTTATTGTCCCTAATAATTCTGTTATCAAAGTTAAAAACTTCGGAAAATCAGTTTTCTTGTCAAAAGTCATGTTGACAAGTAAGTTTCCAAATCCCCAAAAATTACCTTCTGAGACTTAAAACAGCCATAACTTTGTCAAAACTGATCCGATTTACATTTCCAAAGTCATTTTGATCGTTGTTTATTGTCCTTAATAATTCTGTTATCAAAGATGAAAAACTTCGGAAATTTGGTTTTCTTGTCAAAAATGATGTTGACATGTTAGTTTCCAAGTTTCAAAAAATGATCTTCTGAGACTTCAAACAGCCATAACTTTGTCAAAACTGATCCGATTTACATTTCCAAAGTCATTTTGATCGTTGTTTATTGTCCTTAAAATTTCTGTAATCTAAGATAAAAAATTTCGGAGATTTAGTTTACTTGTTAAAGTCATAATGAAAAGTTTGTTGCCAAATTCCCAAAAATAACCTTCTGAGACTTCAAAGAGATATTACTTTGTCAAAACTGATCCGATTTAAGTAATGTTGACAAGTAAGTTTCCAAATCCCCAAAAATTACCTTCTGAGACTTCAAACAGCCATAACTTTGTCAAAACTGATCCGATTTACATTTCCAAAGTCATTTTGATCGTTGTTTATTGTCCTTAATAATTCTGTAATCAAAGATGAAAAACTTCCGAAATTCGATTTTCTTGTTAAAAGTCATGTTGACATGTAAGTTTCCAAATTCCCAAAAATTACCTTCTGAGACTTCAAACAGCCATAACTTTGTCAAAACTGATCCGATTTACATTTCCAAAGTCATTTTGATCGTTGTTTATTGTCCCTAATAATTCTGTTATCAAAGTTGAAAAACTTCGGAAAATCAGTTTTCTTGTCAAAAGTCATGTTGACAAGTAAGTTTCCAAATCCCCAAAAATTACCTTCTGAGACTTAAAACAGCCATAACTTTGTCAAAACTGATCCGATTTACATTTCCAAAGTCATTTTGATCGTTGTTTATTGTCCTTAATAATTCTGTAATCAAAGATGAAAAACTTCGGAAATTCAGTTTTCTTGTCAAAAGTCATGTTGACATGTAAGTTTCCAAATTCCCAAAAATTACCTTCTGAGACTTCAAACAGCCATAACTTTGTCAAAACTGATCCGATTTACATTTCCAAAGTCATTTTGATCGTTGTTTATTGTCCTTAATAATTCTGTTATCAAAGTTGAAAAACTTCGGAAAATCAGTTTTCTTGTCAAAAGTCATGTTGACAAGTAAGTTTCCAAATCCCCAAAAATTACCTTCTGAGACTTCAAACAGCCATAACTTTGTCAAAACTGATCCGATTTACATTTCCAAAGTCATTTTGATCGTTGTTTATTGTCCTTAATAATTCTGTAATCAAAGTTGAAAAACTTCGGAAAATCAGTTTTCTTGTCAAAAGTCATGTTGACAAGTTAGTTTCCAAATCCCCAAAAATTACCTTCTGAGACTTCAAACAACCATAACTTTGTCAAAACTGATCCGATTTACATTTCCAAAGTCATTTTGATCGTTGTTTATTGTCCTTAATAATTCTGTAATCAAAGATGAAAAACTTCTAAAATTTGGTTTTCTTGTCAAAAGTAATGTTGACATGTTAGTTTTCAAGTTAAAAAATTATCTTATGAGACTTCAAACAGCCATAACTTTGTCAAAACTGATCCGATTTACATTTCCAAAGTCATTTTGATCTTTGTTTATTGTCCTTAATAATTCTGTAATCTAAGATCTAAAAACTTCGGAAAATCAGTTTACTTGTCAAAAGTCATAATGAAAAAATAGTTGCCAAATTCCCAAAAATAGCCTTCTGAGACTTCAACCAGACATAACTTTGTCAAAACTGATCCGATTTACATATCCAAAGTCATTTTGATCGTTGTTTATTGTCCTTAATAATTCTGTTATCAAAGTTGAAAAACTTCGGAAATTCGGTTTTCTTGTTAAAAGTCATGTTAACATGTTAGTTGCAAAATTC
This sequence comes from Drosophila maculinotata, assembly GCA_035045305.1. NCBI lineage: Eukaryota > Metazoa > Arthropoda > Insecta > Diptera > Drosophilidae > Drosophila > Drosophila maculinotata. The sequence continues at coordinate 203,316 of JAWNPD010000602.1, read as the reverse complement.
CAATAAATTACCTTCTGGGACTTCAAACAGCCATAACTTTGTCAAAACTGATCCGATTTACATTTGCAAAGTCATTTTGATCGTTGTTTTTTGTCCTTAATAATTCTGTTATCAAAGTTAAAAAACTTCCAAAACTCGGTTTACTTGTCAAAAGTCATAATGGCAAAAAAAATGTCAAATTCCCAAAAATTACCTTCTGAGACTTCAAACAGCCATAACTTTGTCAAAACTTATCCGATTGACATTTCCAAAGTCAATTTGATCGTTGTTTATTGTCCTTAATAATTCTGTAAACAAAGATGAAAAACTTCAGAAATTCGGTTTACTTGTTAAAAGTCATAATGACAAAATAGTTGCAAAATTCCCAAAAATTACCTTCTGAGACTTCAAACAGCCATAACTTTGTCAAAACTGATCCGATTTACATTTGCAAAGTCATTTTGATCGTTGTTTATTGTCCTTAATAATTCTGTAATCTAAGATAAAAAACTTCGGAAAATCAGTTTACTTGTCAAAAGTCATAATGAAAAAAATATTGCCAAATTCCCAAAAATAGCCTTCTGAGACTTCAACCAGACATAACTTTGTCAAAACTGATCCGATTTACATATCCAAAGTCATTTTGATCGTTGTTTATTGTCCTTAATAATTCTGTAATCAAAGTTGAAAAACTTCGGAAATTCGGTTTTCTTGTCAAAAGTCATGTTAACATGTTAGTTTCCAAATTCCAAAAAATTACCTTCTGGGACTTCAAACAGCCATAACTTTGTCAAAACTGATCCGATTTACATTTGCAAAGTCATTTTGATCGTTGTTTATTGTCCTTAATAATTCTGTAATCAAAGTTAAAAAACTTCCAAAACTCGGTTTACTTGTCAAAAGTCATAATGGCAAAAAAAATGTCAAATTCCCAAAAATTACCTTCTGAGACTTCAAACAGCCATAACTTTGTCAAAACTTATCCGATTGACATTTCCAAAGTCAATTTGATCGTTGTTTATTGTCCTTAATAATTCTGTAAACAAAGATGAAAAACTTCAGAAATTCGGTTTACTTGTTAAAAGTCATAATGACAAAATAGTTGCAAAATTCCCAAAAATTACCTTCTGAGACTTCAAACAGCCATAACTTTGTCAAAACTGATCCGATTTACATTTGCAAAGTCATTTTGATCGTTGTTTATTGTCCTTAATAATTCTGTAATCAAAGTTTAAAAACTTCGAAAATTTGGTTTTCTTGTCAAAAGTCATAATGACAAAATAGTTGCCAAATTCCCAAAAATTACCTTCTGAGACTTCAATTAGCCATAACTTTGTCAAAACTGATCCGATTTACATTTCCAAAGTCATTTTGATCGTTGTTTATTGTCCTTAATAATTCAGTAATCAAAGTTGAAAAACTTCGGAAATTTAGTTTTCTTGTCAAAAGTCATGTTGACATGTAAGTTTCTAAGTTCCAAAAAATTATCTTCTGAGACTTCAAACAGCCATAACTTTGTCAAAACTGATCCGATTGACATTTCCAAAGTCATTTTGATCGTTGTTAATTGTCCTTAATAATTCTGTAATCAAAGATGAAAAACTTTTGAAATTTGGTTTTCTTGACAAAAGTCATTATGACAAAATAGTTGACAAATTCCCAAAAATTACCTTCTGAGACTTCAAACAGCCATCACTTTTTCGAAACTGATCCGACTTACATTTGCAAAGTCATTTTGATCGTTGTTTATTGTCCTGAATAATTCTGTAATCAAAGTTAAAAAACTTCGAAAATTCGGTTTACTTGTCAAAAGTCATAATGAAAAAAAAATGTCAAATTCCCAAAAATTACCTTCTGAGACTTCAAACAGGCATAACATTGTCAAAACTGATCCGATTTACATTTCCAAAGTCATTTTGTTCGTTGTTTATTGTCCCTAATAATTCTGTAATCAAAGGTGAAAAACTTCAGAAAATCAGTTTTCTTGTCAAAAGTCATGTTGACAAGATAGTTGCTAAATCCCCAAAAATGACCTTCTGAGACTTCAAACAACCATAACTTTGTCAAAACTGATCCGATTTACATTTCCAAAGTCATTTTGATCGTTGTTTATTGTCCTTAATAATTCTGTTATCAAAGTTTAAAAACTTTGAAAATTTGGTTTTCTTGTCAAACGTCATAATGACAAAATAGTTGCCAAATTCCCAAAAATTACCTTCTGAGACTTCAATGAGCCATAACTTTGTCAAAACTTATCCGATTTACATTTCCAAAGTCATTTTGATCGCTGTTTATTGTCCTTAATAATTCTGTAATCAAAGTTGAGAAACTTCGAAAATTTAGTTTTCTTGTCAAAAGTCATGCTGACATGTTAGTTTCCAAGTTCCAAAAAATTATCTTCTGAGACTTCAAACAGCCATAACTTTGTCAAAACTGATCCGATTGACATTTCCAAAGTCATTTTGATCGTTGTTAATTGTCCTTAATAATTCTGTAATCAAAGATGAAAAACTTCTGAAATTTGGTTTTCTTGACAAAAGTCATTATGACAAAATAGTTGACAAATTCCCAAAAATTACCTTCTGAGACTTCAAACAGCCATAACTTTGTCGAAACTGATCCGACTTACATTTGCAAAGTCATTTTGATCGTTGTTTATTGTCCTGAATAATTCCGTAATCAAAGTTAAAAAACTTCGAAAAGTCGGTTTACTTGTCAAAAGTCATAATGACAAAAAAAATGTCAAATTCCCAAAAATTACCTTCTGAGACTTCAAACAGGCATAACGTTGTCAAAACTGATCCGATTTACATTTCCAAAGTCATTTTGTTCGTTGTTTATTGTCCCTAATAATTCTGTAATCAAAGGTGAAAAACTTCGGAAATTCAGTTTTCTTGTCAAAAGTCATGTTGACAAGTTAGTTGCCAAATCCCCAAAAATGACCTTCTGAGACTTCAAACAGCCATAACTTTGTCAAAACTGATCCGATTTACATTTCCAAAGTCATTTTGATCGTTGTTTATTGTCCTTAATAATTCTGTAATCAAAGTTTAAAAACTTCGGAAATTTAGTTTTCTTGTCAAAAGTCATGTTGACATGTAAGTTTCTAAGTTCCAAAAAATTATCTTCTGAGACTTCAAACAGCCATAACTTTGTCAAAACTGATCCGATTGACATTTCCAAAGTCATTTTGATCGTTGTTAATTGTCCTTAATAATTCTGTAATCAAAGATGAAAAACTTTTGAAATTTGGTTTTCTTGACAAAAGTCATTATGACAAAATAGTTGACAAATTCCCAAAAATTACCTTCTGAGACTTCAAACAGCCATCACTTTTTCGAAACTGATCCGACTTACATTTGCAAAGTCATTTTGATCGTTGTTTATTGTCCTGAATAATTCTGTAATCAAAGTTAAAAAACTTCGAAAATTCGGTTTACTTGTCAAAAGTCATAATGAAAAAAAAATGTCAAATTCCCAAAAATTACCTTCTGAGACTTCAAACAGGCATAACATTGTCAAAACTGATCCGATTTACATTTCCAAAGTCATTTTGTTCGTTGTTTATTGTCCCTAATAATTCTGTAATCAAAGGTGAAAAACTTCAGAAAATCAGTTTTCTTGTCAAAAGTCATGTTGACAAGATAGTTGCTAAATCCCCAAAAATGACCTTCTGAGACTTCAAACAACCATAACTTTGTCAAAACTGATCCGATTTACATTTCCAAAGTCATTTTGATCGTTGTTTATTGTCCTTAATAATTCTGTTATCAAAGTTTAAAAACTTTGAAAATTTGGTTTTCTTGTCAAACGTCATAATGACAAAATAGTTGCCAAATTCCCAAAAATTACCTTCTGAGACTTCAATGAGCCATAACTTTGTCAAAACTTATCCGATTTACATTTCCAAAGTCATTTTGATCGCTGTTTATTGTCCTTAATAATTCTGTAATCAAAGTTGAGAAACTTCGAAAATTTAGTTTTCTTGTCAAAAGTCATGCTGACATGTTAGTTTCCAAGTTCCAAAAAATTATCTTCTGAGACTTCAAACAGCCATAACTTTGTCAAAACTGATCCGATTGACATTTTCAAAGTCATTTTGATCGTTGTTAATTGTCCTTAATAATTCTGTAATCAAAGATGAAAAACTTCTGAAATTTGGTTTTCTTGACAAAAGTCATTATGACAAAATAGTTGACAAATTCCCAAAAATTACCTTCTGAGACTTCAAACAGCCATAACTTTGTCGAAACTGATCCGACTTACATTTGCAAAGTCATTTTGATCGTTGTTTATTGTCCTGAATAATTCCGTAATCAAAGTTAAAAAACTTCGAAAAGTCGGTTTACTTGTCAAAAGTCATAATGACAAAAAAAATGTCAAATTCCCAAAAATTACCTTCTGAGACTTCAAACAGGCATAACGTTGTCAAAACTGATCCGATTTACATTTCCAAAGTCATTTTGTTCGTTGTTTATTGTCCCTAATAATTCTGTAATCAAAGGTGAAAAACTTCGGAAAATCAGTTTTCTTGTCAAAAGTCATGTTGACAAGTTAGTTGCCAAATCCCCAAAAATGACCTTCTGAGACTTCAAACAGCCATAACTTTGTCAAAACTGATCCGATTTACATTTCCAAAGTCATTTTGATCGTTGTTTATTGTCCTTAATAATTCTGTAATCAAAGTTTAAAAACTTTGAAAATTTGGTTTTCTTGTCAAAGGTCATAATGCCAAAATAGTTGCCAAATTCCCAAAAATTACCTTCTAAGACTTCAAACAGCCATAACTTTGTCAAAACTGATCCGATTTACATTTCCAAAGTCATTTTGATCGTTGTTAATTGTCCTTAATAATTCTGTAATCAAAGATGAAAAACTTTTGAAATTTGGTTTTCTTGACAAAAGTCATTATGACAAAAAAGTTGACAAATTCCCAAAAATTACCTTCTGAGACTTCAAACAGCCATAACTTTGTCGAAACTGATCCGACTTACATTTGCAAAGTCATTTTGATCGTTGTTTATTGTCCTGAATAATTCTGTAATCAAAGTTAAAAAACTTCGAAAATTCGGTTTACTTGTCAAAAGTCATAATGAAAAAAAAAATGTCAAATTCCCAAAAATTACCTTCTGAGACTTCAAACAGGCATAACTTTGTCAAAACTGATCCGATTTACATTTCCAAAGTCATTTTGATCGTTGTTTATTGTCCCTAATAATTCTGTAATCAAAGGTGAAAAACTTCAGAAAATCAGTTTTCTTGTCAAAAGTCATGTTGACAAGATAGTTGCCAAATTCCCAAAAATGACCTTCTGAGACTTCAAACAGCCATAACTTTGTCAAAACTGATCCGATTTACATTTCCAAAGTCATTTTGATCGTTGTTTATTGTCCTTAATAATTCTGTAATCAAAGTTTAAAAACTTTGAAAATTTGGTTTTCTTGTCAAACGTCATAATGACAAAATAGTTGCCAAATTCCCAAAAATTACCTTCTGAGACTTCAAACAGCCATAACTTTGTCAAAACTTATCCGATTTACATTTCCAAAGTCATTTTGATCGTTGTTTATTGTCCTTAATAATTCTGTAATCAAAGTTGAGAAACTTCGAAAATTCAGTTTTCTTGTCAAAAGTCATGTTGACATGTAAGTTTCCAAGTTCCAAAAAATTATCTTCTGAGACTTCAAACAGCCATAACTTTGTCAAAACTGATCCGATTTACATTTCCAAAGTCATTTTGATCGTTGTTAATTGTCCTTAATAATTCTGTAATCAAAGATGAAAAACTTCTGAAATTTGGTTTTCTTGACAAAAGTCATTATGACAAAATAGTTGACAAATTCCCAAAAATTACCTTCTGAGACTTCAAACAGCCATAACTTTGTCAAAACTGATCCGATTTACATTTCCAAAGTCATTTTGATCGTTGTTTATTGTCCTGAATAATTCCGTAATCAAAGTTAAAAAACTTCGAAAATTCGGTTTACTTGTCAAAAGTCATAATGACAAAAAAAAATTGCCAAATTCCCAAAAATTACCTTCTGAGACTTCAAACAGCCATAACTTTGTCAAAACTGATCCGATTTACATTTCCAAAGTCATTTTGTTCGTTGTTTATTGTCCTTAATAATTCTGTAATCAAAGTTAAAAAACTTCGAAAATTCGGTTTACTTGTAAAAAGTCATAATGACAAAATAGTTGCCAAATTCCCAAAAATTACCTTCTGAGACTTCAAACAGCCATAACTTTGTCAAAACTGATCCGATTTACATTTCCAAAGTCATTTTGATCGTTGTTTATTGTCCTTAATAATTCTGTAATCGAAGATGAAAAACTTCAAAAATTCGGTTTTCTTGTTAAAAGTCATGTTGACATGTAAAGTTCCCAAATTCCAAAAAATTACCTCCTGAGACTTCAAACAGCCATAACTTTGTCAAAACTGATCCGATTTACATTTGCAAAGTCATTTTGATCGTTGTTTATTGTCCCTAATAATTCTGTAATCAAAGTTGAAAAACTTCGGAAAATCTGTTTTCTTGTCAAAAGTCATGTTGACAAGTAAGTTTCCAAATCCCCAAAAATTACCTTCTGAGACTTTAAACAGCCATAACTTTGTCAAAACTGATCCGATTTACATTTCCAAAGTCATTTTGATCGTTGTTTATTGTCCTTAAAATTTCTGTAATCTAAGATAAAAAATTTCGGAGATTCAGTTTACTTGTTAAAGTCATAATGAAAAGTTTATTGCCAAATTCCCAAAAATAACCTTCTGAGACTTCAAAGAGACATTACTTTGTCAAAACTGATCCGATTTACATTTCCAAAGTCATTTTGATCGTTGTTTATTGTCCTTAATAATTCTGTTATCAAAGTTAAAAAACTTCAGAAATTCGCTTTACTTGTTAAAAGTCATAATGACAAAAAAATTGCCAAATTCCCAAAAATTACCTTCTGAGACTTCAAACAGCCATAACTTTGTCAAAACTGATCCGATTTACATTTCCAAAGTCATTTTGTTCATTGTTTATTGTCCCTAATAATTCTGTAATCAAAGTTGAAAAACTTCGGAAAATCAGTTTTCTTGTCAAAAGTCATGTTGACAAGTAAGTTGCCAAATCCCCAAAAATTACCTTCTGAGACTTCAAACAACCATAACTTTGTGAAAACTGATCCGATTTACATTTCCAAAGTCATTTTGATCGTTGTTTATTGTCCATAATAATTCTGTAATCAAAGTTGAGAAACTTCAGATATTCGGTTTAATTGGTTTAAGTCATAATGACAAAAAAAAATTGCCAAATTCACAAAAGTTACCTTCTGAGACTTCAAACAGGCATACCGTTGTCAAAACTGATCCGATTTACATTTGCAAAGTCATTTTGATTGTTGTTTATTGTCCTTAATAATTCCGTAATCAAAGTTGAAAAACTTCGAAAATTCGGTTTTCTTGTCAAAAGTAATGTTGACATGTTAGTTTCCAAGTTCCAAAAAATTATCTTTTGAGACTTCAAACAGCCATAACTTTGTCAAAACTGATTCGATTTACATATCCAAAGTCATTTTGATCTTTGTTTATTGTCCTTAATAATTCTGTAATCAAAGTTGAAAAACTTCAGAAATTCGGCTTACTTATCAAAAGTCATGTTGACAACAAAATTTTCAAATTCCCAAAAATAACCTTCTGAGACTTCAAACAGGCATAACTTTGTCAAAACTGATCCGATTTACATTTGCAAAGTCATTTTGATCGTTGTTTATTGTCCTTAATAATTCTGTCATCAAAGTTGAAAAACTTCGGAAATTCGGTTTTCTTGTCAAAAGTAATGTTGACATGTTAGTTTCCAAGTTCCAAAAAATTATCTTCTGAGACTTCAAACAGCCATAACTTTGTCAAAACTGATCCGATTTACATTTCCAAAGTCATTTTGATCGTTGTTAATTGTCCTTAATAATTCTGTAATCAAAGATGAAAAACTTCTGAAATTTGGTTTTCTTGACAAAAGTCATTATGACAAAATAGTTGACAAATTCCCAAAAATTACCTTCTGAGACTTCAAACAGCCATAACTTTGTCAAAACTGATCCGATTTACATTTCCAAAGTCATTTTGATCGTTGTTTATTGTCCTTAAAATTTCTGTAATCTAAGATAAAAAATTTCGGAGATTCAGTTTACTTGTTAAAGTCATAATGAAAAGTTTATTGCCAAATTCCCAAAAATAACCTTCTGAGACTTCAAAGAGACATTACCTTGTCAAAACTGATCCGATTTACATTTCCAAAGTCATTTTGATCGTTGTTTATTGTCCTTAATAATTCTGTTATCAAAGTTGAAAAACTTCAGAAATTCGCTTTACTTGTTAAAAGTCATAATGACAAAATAGTTGCCAAATTCCCAAAAATTACCTTCTGAGACTTCAAACAGCCATAACTTTGTCAAAACTGATCCGATTTACATTTCCAAAGTCATTTTGTTCATTGTTTATTGTCCCTAATAATTCTGTAATCAAAGTTGAAAAACTTCGGAAAATCAGTTTTCTTGTCAAAAGTCATGTTGACAGGTTAGTTTCCAAATCCCCAAAAATTACCTTCTGAGACTTCAAACAACCATAACTTTGTGAAAACTGATCCGATTTACATTTCCAAAGTCATTTTGATCGTTGTTTATTGTCCTTAATAATTCTGTAATCAAAGATGAAAAACTTCTAAAATTTGGTTTTCTTGACAAAAGTCATTATGCCAAAATAGTTGCCAAATTCCCAAAAATTACCTTCTGAGACTTCAAACAGCCATAACTTTGTCAAAACTTATCCGATTTACATTTCCAAAGTCATTTTGATCGTTGTTTATTGTCCTTAAAAATTCTGTAATCAAAGTTGAGAAACTTCGGAAATTCAGTTTACTTGGTTAAAGTCATAATGACAAAATAAGTTGCCAAATTCCCAAAAATTACCTTCTGAGACTTCAAACAGACATAACTTTGTCAAAACTGATCCGATTTACATTTCCAAAGTCATTTTGATCGTTGTTTATTGTCCTTAATAATTCCCAAATTCCAAAAAATTACCTTCTGAGACTTCAAACAGCCATAACTTTGTCAAAACTGATCCGATTTACATTTCCAAAGTCATTTTGATCGTTGTTTATTGTCCTTAATAATTCCCAAATTCCAAAAAATTACCTTCTGAGACTTCAAACAGCCATAACTTTGTCAAAACTGATCCGATTTACATTTCCAAAGTCATTTTGATCGTTGTTTATTGTCCCTAATAATTCTGTAATCAAAGTTGAAAAACTTCGGAAAATCTGTTTTCTTGTCAAAAGTCATGTTGACAAGTAAGTTTCCAAATCCCCAAAAATTACCTTCTGAGACTTTAAACAGCCATAACTTTGTCAAAACTGATCCGATTTACATTTCCAAAGTCATTTTGATCGTTGTTTATTGTCCTTAAAATTTCTGTAATCTAAGATAAAAAATTTCGGAGATTCAGTTTACTTGTTAAAGTCATAATGAAAAGTTTATTGCCAAATTCCCAAAAATAACCTTCTGAGACTTCAAAGAGACATTACTTTGTCAAAACTGATCCGATTTACATTTCCAAAGTCATTTTGATCGTTGTTTATTGTCCTGAATAATTCTGTAATCAAAGATGAAAAACTTCTAAAATTTGGTTTTCTTGACAAAAGTCATTATGACAAAATAGTTGCCAAATTCCCAAAAATTACCTTCTGAGACTTCAAACAGCCATAACTTTGTCAAAACTGATCCGATTTACATTTCCAAAGTCATTTTGATTGTTGTTTATTGTCCTTAATAATTCTGTAATCAAAGTTGAAAAACTTCGGAAATTCGGTTTTCTTGTCAAAAGTCATGTTGACATGTTAGTTTCCAAGTTCCAAAAAATTATCTTTTGAGACTTCAAATAGCCATAACTTTGTCAAAACTGATTCGATTTACATATCCAAAGTCATTTTGATCTTTGTTTATTGTCCTTAATAATTCTGTAATCAAAGTTGAAAAACTTCAGAAATTCGGCTTACTTATCAAAAGTCATGTTGACAACAAAATTTTCAAATTCCCAAAAATTAGCTTCTGAGACTTCAAACAGCCATAACTTTGTCAAAACTGATCCGATTTACATTTCCAAAGTCATTTTGATCGTTGTTTATTGTCCTTAAAATTTCTGTAATCTAAGATAAAAAACTTCGGAGATTCAGTTTACTTGTTAAAGTCATAATGAAAAATTTATTGCCAAATTCCCAAAAATAACCTTCTGAGACTTCAAACAGGCATAACTTTGTCAAAACTGATCCGATTTACATTTCCAAAGTCATTTTGATCGTTGTTTATTGTCCTTAATAATTCTGTCATCAAAGTTGAAAAACTTCGGAAATTCGGTTTTCTTGTCAAAAGTAATGTTGACATGTTAGTTTCCAAGTTCCAAAAAATTACCTTCTGAGACTTCAAACAGCCATAACTTTGTCAAAACTGATCCGATTTACATTTCCAAAGTCATTTTGATCGTTGTTTATTGTCCTTAATAATTCTGTAATCAAAGATGAAAAACTTCTGAAATTTGGTTTTCTTGTCAAAAGTCATTATGCCAAAATAGTTGCCAAATTCCCAAAAATTACCTTCTGAGACTTCAAACAGCCATAACTTTGTCAAAACTGATCCGATTTACATTTCCAAAGTCATTTTGATCGTTGTTTATTGTCCTTAATAATTCTGTAATCTAAGATAAAAAACTTCGGAGATTCAGTTTACTTGTAAAAGTCATAATGAAAAATTTATTGCCAAATTCCCAAAAATAACCTTCTGAGACTTCAAACAGACATTACTTTGTCAAAACTAATCCGATTTACATTTCCAAAGTCATTTTGATCGTTGTTTATTGTCCTTAATAATTCTGTAATCAAAGATGAAAAACTTCTAAAATTCGGTTTTCTTGACAAAAGTCATTATGCCAAAATAGTTGCCAAATTCCCAAAAATTACCTTCTGAGACTTCAAACAGCCATAACTTTGTCAAAACTTATCCGATTTACATTTCCAAAGTCATTTTGATCGTTGTTTATTGTCCTTAATAATTCTGTAATCAAAGTTGAGAAACTTCAGAAATTCGGTTTAATTGGTTTAAGTCATAATGACAAAAAAAAATTGCCAAATTCACAAAAATTACCTTCTGAGACTTCAAACAGGCATAACTTTGTCAAAACTGATCCGATTTACATTTCCAAAGTCATTTTGATCGTTGTTAATTGTCCTTAATAATTCTGTAATCAAAGATGAAAAACTTCTGAAATTTGGTTTTCTTGACAAAAGTCATTATGACAAAATAGTTGACAAATTCCCAAAAATTACCTTCTGAGACTTCAAACAGCCATAACTTTGTCAAAACTGATCCGATTTACATTTCCAAAGTCATTTTGATCGTTGTTTATTGTCCTTAAAATTTCTGTAATCTAAGATAAAAAATTTCGGAGATTCAGTTTACTTGTTAAAGTCATAATGAAAAGTTTATTGCCAAATTCCCAAAAATAACCTTCTGAGACTTCAAACAGACATTACTTTGTCAAAACTGATCCGATTTACATTTCCAAAGTCATTTTGATCGTTGTTTATTGTCCTTAATAATTCTGTAATCAAAGTTGAAAAACTTCAGAAATTCGGTTTACTTGTTAAAAGTCATAATGACAAAATAGTTGCCAAATTCCCAAAAATTACCTTCTGAGACTTCAAACAGCCATAACTTTGTCAAAACTGATCCGATTTACATTTCCAAAGTCATTTTGTTCGTTGTTTATTGTCCCTAATAATTCTGTAATCAAAGTTGAAAAACTTCGGAAAATCAGTTTTCTTGTCAAAAGTCATGTTGACAGGTTAGTTTCCAAATCCCCAAAAATTACCTTCTGAGACTTCAAACAACCATAACTTTGTCAAAACTGATCCGATTTACATTTCCAAAGTCATTTTGATCGTTGTTTATTGTCCTTAATAATTCTGTAATCAAAGATGAAAACCTTCTAAAATTTGGTTTTCTTGACAAAAGTCATTATGCCAAAATAGTTGCCAAATTCCCAAAAATTACCTTCTGAGACTTCAAACAGCCATAACTTTGTCAAAACTTATCCGATTTACATTTCCAAAGTCATTTTGATCGTTGTTTATTGTCCTTAATAATTCTGTAATCAAAGTTGAGAAACTTCAGAAATTCGGTTTAATTGGTTTAAGTCATAATGACAAAAAAAAAATTGCCAAATTCACAAAAATTACCTGCTGAGACTTCAAACAGGCATAACTTTGTCAAAACTGATCCGATTTACATTTGCAAAGTCATTTTGATCGTTGTTTATTGTCCTTAATAATTCTGTAATCAAAGTTGAAAAACTTCGGAAATTCGGTTTTCTTGTCAAAAGTAATGTTGACATGTTAGTTTCCAAGTTCCAAAAAATTATCTTCTGAGACTTCAAACAGCCATAACTTTGTCAAAACTGATCCGATTTACATTTCCAAAGTCATTTTGATCGTTGTTTATTGTCCTTAATAATTCTGTAATCAAAGTTGAAAAACTTCAGAAATTCGGTTTACTTGTCAAAAGTCATATTGACAAAAAAATTTCCAAATTCCCAAAAATTACCTTCTGAGACTTCAAACAGCCATAACTTTGTCAAAACTGATCCGATTTACATTTCCAAAGTCATTTTGATCGTTGTTTATTGTCCTTAATAATTCTGTAATCTAAGATAAAAAACTTCGGAGATTCAGTTTACTTGTAAAAGTCATAATGAAAAATTTATTGCCAAATTCCCAAAAATAACCTTCTGAGACTTCAAACAGACATTACTTTGTCAAAACTGATCCGATTTACATTTCCAAAGTCATTTTGATCGTTGTTTATTGTCCTTAATAATTCTGTAATCAAAGATGAAAAACTTCGGAAATTCGGTTTTCTTGTTAAAAGTCATGTTGACATGTAAAGTTGCCAAATTCCCAAAAATTACCTTCTGAGACTTCAAACAGCCATAACTTTGTCAAAACTGATCCGATTTACATTTCCAAAGTCATTTTGATCGTTGTTTATTGTCCTTAATAATTCTGTAATCGAAGATGAAAAACTTCGGAAATTCGGTTTTCTTGTTAAAAGTCATGTTGACATGTAAAGTTCCCAAATTCCCAAAAATTACCTTCTGAGACTTCAAACAGCCATAACTTTGTCAAAACTGATCCGATTTACATTTCCAAAGTCATTTTGATCGTTGTTTATTGTCCTTAATAATTCTGAAATCAAAGTTGAAAAACTTCGGAAATTCGGTTTTCTTGTCAAAAGTCATGTTGACATGTAAGTTTCCAAATTCCCAAAAATTACCTTCTGAGACTTCAAACAGCCATAACTTTGTCAAAACTGATCCGATTTACATTTCCAAAGTCATTTTGATCGTTGTTTATTGTCCTTAAAATTTCTGTAATCTAAGATAAAAAATTTCGGAGATTCAGTTTACTTGTGAAAGTCATAATGAAAAATTTATTGCCAAATTCCCAAAAATAACCTTCTGAGACTTCAAACAGACATTACTTTGTCAAAACTGATCCGATTTACATTTCCAAAGTCATTTTGATCGTTGTTTATTGTCCTTAATAATTATGTTATCAAAGTTGAAAAACTTCAGAAATTCGGTTTACTTGTTAAAAGTCATAATGACAAAATAGTTGCCAAATTCCCAAAAATAACCTTCTGAGACTTCAAACAGCCATAACTTTGTCAAAACTGATCCGATTTACATTTCCAAAGTCATTTTGTTCGTTGTTTATTGTCCCTAATAATTCTGTAATCAAAGTTGAAAAACTTCGGAAAATCAGTTTTCTTGTCAAAAGTCATGTTGACAAGTTAGTTTCCAAATCCCCAAAAATTACCTTCTGAGACTTCAAACAACCATAACTTTGTCAAAACTGATCCGATTTACATTTCCAAAGTCATTTTGATCGTTGTTTATTGTCCTTAATAATTCTGTAATCAAAGATGAAAACCTTCTAAAATTTGGTTTTCTTGACAAAAGTCATTATGCCAAAATAGTTGCCAAATTCCCAAAAATTACCTTCTGAGACTTCAAACAGCCATAACTTTGTCAAAACTTATCCGATTTACATTTCCAAAGTCATTTTGATCGTTGTTTATTGTCCTTAATAATTCTGTAATCAAAGTTGAGAAACTTCAGAAATTCGGTTTAATTGGTTTAAGTCATAATGACAAAAAAAAAAATTGCCAAATTCACAAAAATTACCTGCTGAGACTTCAAACAGGCATAACTTTGTCAAAACTGATCCGATTTACATTTGCAAAGTCATTTTGATCGTTGTTTATTGTCCTTAATAATTCTGTAATCAAAGTTAAAAACTTCGAAAATTCGGTTTTCTTGTCAAAAGTCATGTTGACATGTTAGTTTCCAAATTCCAAAAAATTATCTTCTGAGACTTCAAACAGCCATAACTTTGTCAAAACTGATTCGATTTACATTTCCAAAGTCATTTTGATCGTTGTTTATTGTCCTTAATAATTCTGTAATCAAAGTTGAAAAACTTCAGAAATTCGGTTTACTTGTCAAAAGTCATAATGACAACAAAATTTTCAAATTCCCAAAAATTACCTTCTGAGACTTCAAACAGCCATAACTTTGTCAAAACTGATCCGATTTACATTTCCAAAGTCATTTTGATCGTTGTTTATTGTCCTTAAAATTTCTGTAGTCTAAGATAAAAAACTTCGGGGATTCAGTTTACTTGTGAAAGTCATAATGAAAAATTTATTGCCAAATTCCCAAAAATAACCTTCTGAGACTTCAAACAGACATTACTTTGTCAAAACTGATCCGATTTACATTTCCAAAGTCATTTTGATCGTTGTTTATTGTCCTTAATAATTCTGTAATCGAAGATGAAAAACTTCGGAAATTCGGTTTTCTTGTTAAAAGTCATGTTGACATGTAAAGTTCCCAAATTCCAAAAAATTACCTTCTGAGACTTCAAACAGCCATAACTTTGTCAAAACTGATCCGATTTACATTTCCAAAGTCATTTTGATCGTTGTTTATTGTCCTTAATAATTCTGTAATCAAAGATGAAAAACTTCGGAAATTCGGTTTTCTTGTTAAAAGTCATGTTGACATGTAAAGTTCCCAAATTCCAAAAAATTACCTTCTGAGACTTCAAACAGCCATAACTTTGTCAAAACTGATCCGATTTACATTTCCAAAGTCATTTTGATCGTTGTTTATTGTCCTTAATAATTCTGTAATCAAAGTTGAAAAACTTCGGAAAATCTGTTTTCTTGTCAAAAGTCATGTTGACAAGTAAGTTTCCAAATCCCCAAAAATTACCTTCTGAGACTTCAAACAGCCATAACTTTGTCAAAACTGATCCGATTTACATTTCCAAAGTCATTTTGATCGTTGTTTATTGTCCTTAAAATTTCTGTAATCTAAGATAAAAAATTTCGGAGATTCAGTTTACTTGTTAAAGTCATAATGAAAAGTTTATTGCCAAATTCCCAAAAATAACCTTCTGAGACTTCAAACAGACATTACTTTGTCAAAACTGATCCGATTTACATTTCCAAAGTCATTTTGATCGTTGTTTATTGTCCTTAATAATTCTGTAATCAAAGATGAAAAACTTCTAAAATTCGGTTTTCTTGACAAAAGTCATTATGCCAAAATAGTTGCCAAATTCCCAAAAATTACCTTCTGAGACTTCAAACAGCCATAACTTTGTCAAAACTGATCCGATTTACATTTCCAAAGTCATTTTGATCGTTGTTTATTGTCCTTAATAATTCTGTAATCAAAGTTGAAAAACTTCGGAAATTCGGTTTTCTTGTCAAAAGTCATGTTGACATGTTAGTTTCCAAGTTCCAAAAAATTACCTTCTGAGACTTCAAACAGCCATAACTTTGTCAAAACTGATCCGATTTACATTTCCAAAGTCATTTTGATCTTTGTTTATTGTCCTTAATAATTCTGTAATCAAAGTTGAAAAACTTCAGAAATTCGGTTTACTTATCAAAAGTCATATTGACAACAAAATTTTCAAATTCCCAAAAATTACCTTCTGAGACTTCAAACAGCCATAACTTTGTCAAAACTGATCCGATTTACATTTCCAAAGTCATTTTGATCGTTGTTTATTGTCCTTAATAATTCTGTAATCTAAGATAAAAAACTTCGGAGATTCAGTTTACTTGTAAAAGTCATAATGAAAAATTTATTGCCAAATTCCCAAAAATAACCTTCTGAGACTTCAAACAGGCATAACTTTGTCAAAACTGATCCGATTTACATTTCCAAAGTCATTTTGATCGTTGTTTATTGTCCTTAATAAATCTGTAATCAAAGATGAAAAACTTCGGAAATTCGGTTTTCTTGTTAAAAATCATGTTGACATGTTAGTTTCCAAGTTCCAAAAAATTACCTTCTGAGACTTCAAACAGCCATAACTTTGTCAAAACTGATCCGATTTACATTTCCAAAGTCATTTTGATCGTTGTTTATTGTCCTTAATAATTCTGTAATCAAAGATGAAAAACGTCGGAAATGTGGTTAACTTGTCAAAAGTCATTATGACAAAATAGTTGCTTAATTCCCAAAAATTACATTCTGAGACTTCAAACAGCCATAACTTTGTCAAAACTGATCCGATTTACATTTCCAAAGTCATTTTGATCGTTGTTTATTGTCCTTAAAATTTCTGTAATCTAAGATAAAAAATTTCGGAGATTCAGTTTACTTGTTAAAGTCATAATGACAAGTTTATTGCCAAATTCCCAAAAATAACCTTCTGAGACTTCAAAGAGACATTACTTTGTCAAAACTGATCCGATTTACATTTCCAAAGTCATTTTGATCGTTGTTTATTGTCCTTAATAATTCTGTAATCAAAGATGAAAAACTTCGAAAATTCGGTTTTCTTGTCAAAAGTCATTATGACAAAATAGTTGCCAAATTCCCAAAAATTACCTTCTGAGACTTCAAACAGCCATAACTTTGTCAAAACTTATCCGATTTACATTTCCAAAGTCATTTTGATCGTTGTTTATTGTCCTTAATAATTCTGTAATCAAAGTTGAGAAACTTCAGAAATTCGGTTTAATTGGTTTAAGTCATAATGACAAAAAAAAATTGCCAAATTCACAAAAATTACCTTCTGAGACTTCAAACAGGCATAACTTTGTCAAAACTGATCCGATTTACATTTCCAAAGTCATTTTGATCGTTGTTTATTGTCCTTAATAATTCTGTAATCAAAGTTGAAAAACTTCGGAAATTCGGTTTTCTTGTCAAAAGTAATGTTGACATGTTAGTTTCCAAGTTCCAAAAAATTACCTTCTGAGACTTCAAACAGCCATAACTTTGTCAAAACTGATCCGATTTACATTTCCAAAGTCATTTTGATCGTTGTTTATTGTCCTTAATAATTCTGTAATCAAAGTTGAAAAACTTCAGAAATTCGGTTTACTTGTCAAAAGTCATGTTGACAACAAAATTTTCAAATTCCCAAAAATTACCTTCTGAGACTTCAAACAGCCATAACTTTGTCAAAACTGATCCGATTTACATTTCCAAAGTCATTTTGATCGTTGTTTATTGTCCTTAAAATTTCTGTAATCTAAGATAAAAAACTTCGGAAATTCAGTTTACTTGTTAAAAGTCATAATGAAAAATTTATTGCCAAATTCCCAAAAATAACCTTCTGAGACTTCAAACAGCCATAACTTTGTCAAAACTGATCCGATTTACATTTCCAAAGTCATTTTGATCGTTGTTTATTGTCCTTAATAATTCTGTAATCAAAGTTGAAAAACTTCGGAAATTCGGTTTTCTTGTCAAAAGTAATGTTGACATGTTAGTTTCCAAGTTCCAAAAAATTATCTTCTGAGACTTCAAACAGCCATAACTTTGTCAAAACTGATCCGATTTACATTTCCAAAGTCATTTTGATCGTTGTTTATTGTCCTTAATAATTCTGTAATCAAAGATGAAAAACTTCGGAAATTCGGTTTTCTTGTCAAAAGTCATTATGACAAAATAGTTGCCAAATTCCCAAAAATTACCTTCTGAGACTTCAAACAGCCATAACTTTGTCAAAACTGATCCGATTTACATTTCCAAAGTCATTTTGATCGTTGTTTATTGTCCTTAAAATTTCTGTAATCTAAGATAAAAAATTTCGGAGATTCAGTTTACTTGTTAAAGTCATAATGAAAAGTTTATTGCCAAATTCCCAAAAATAACCTTCTGAGACTTCAAAGAGACATTACTTTGTCAAAACTGATCCGATTTACATTTCCAAAGTCATTTTGATCGTTGTTTATTGTCCTTAATAATTCTGTTATCAAAGTTGAAAAACTTCAGAAATTCGCTTTACTTGTTAAAAGTCATAATGACAAAATAGTTGCCAAATTCCCAAAAATTACCTTCTGAGACTTCAAACAGCCATAACTTTGTCAAAACTGATCCGATTTACATTTCCAAAGTCATTTTGTTCGTTGTTTATTGTCCCTAATAATTCTGTAATCAAAGTTGAAAAACTTCGGAAAATCAGTTTTCTTGTCAAAAGTCATGTTGACAAGTTAGTTTCCAAATCCCCAAAAATTACCTTCTGAGACTTCAAACAACCATAACTTTGTGAAAACTGATCCGATTTACATTTCCAAAGTCATTTTGATCGTTGTTTATTGTCCTTAATAATTCTGTAATCAAAGATGAAAAACTTCTAAAATTTGGTTTTCTTGACAAAAGTCATTATGCCAAAATAGTTGCCAAATTCCCAAAAATTACCTTCTGAGACTTCAAACAGCCATAACTTTGTCAAAACTTATCCGATTTACATTTCCAAAGTCATTTTGATCGTTGTTTATTGTCCTTAATAATTCTGTAATCAAAGTTGAGAAACTTCAGAAATTCGGTTTAATTGGTTTCAGTCATAATGACAAAAAAAAAATTGCCAAATTCACAAAAATTACCTTCTGAGACTTCAAACAGGCATAACTTTGTCAAAACTGATCCGATTTACATTTGCAAAGTCATTTTGATTGTTGTTTATTGTCCTTAATAATTCTGTAATCAAAGTTGAAAAACTTCGAAAATTCGGTTTTCTTGTCAAAAGTAATGTTGACATGTTAGTTTCCAAGTTCCAAAAAATTATCTTCTGAGACTTCAAACAGCCATAACTTTGTCAAAACTGATCCGATTTACATTTCCAAAGTCATTTTGATCGTTGTTTATTGTCCTTAATAATTCTGTAATCAAAGTTGAAAAACTTCAGAAATTCGGTTTACTTGTCAAAAGTCATGTTGACAACAAAATTTTCAAATTCCCAAAAATTACCTTCTGAGACTTCAAACAGCCATAACTTTGTCAAAACTGATCCGATTTACATTTCCAAAGTCATTTTGATCGTTGTTTATTGTCCTTAAAATTTCTGTAATCTAAGATAAAAAACTTCGGAGATTCAGTTTACTTGTTAAAGTCATAATGAAAAATTTATTGCCAAATTCCCAAAAATAACCTTCTGAGACTTCAAACAGACATAACTTTGTCAAAACTGATCCGATTTACATTTCCAAAGTCATTTTGATCGTTGTTTATTGTCCTTAATAATTCTGTAATCAAAGTTGAAAAACTTCGGAAATTCGGTTTTCTTGTCAAAAGTAATGTTGACATGTTAGTTTCCAAGTTCCAAAAAATTATCTTCTGAGACTTCAAACAGCCATAACTTTGTCAAAACTGATCCGATTTACATTTCCAAAGTCATTTTGATCGTTGTTTATTGTCCTTAATAATTCTGTAATCAAAGATGAAAAACTTCTGAAATTTGGTTTTCTTGTCAAAAGTCATTATGACAAAATAGTTGCCAAATTCCCAAAAATTACCTTCTGAGACTTCAAACAGCCATAACTTTGTCAAAACTGATCCGATTTACATTTCCAAAGTCATTTTGATCGTTGTTTATTGTCCTTAAAATTTCTGTAATCTAAGATAAAAAATTTCGGAGATTCAGTTTACTTGTTAAAGTCATAATGAAAAGTTTATTGCCAAATTCCCAAAAATAACCTTCTGAGACTTCAAAGAGACATTACTTTGTCAAAACTGATCCGATTTACATTTCCAAAGTCATTTTGATCGTTGTTTATTGTCCTTAATAATTCTGTTATCAAAGTTGAAAAACTTCAGAAATTCGGTTTACTTGTTAAAAGTCATAATGACAAAATAGTTGCCAAATTCCCAAAAATTACCTTCTGAGACTTCAAACAGCCATAACTTTGTCAAAACTGATCCGATTTACATTTCCAAAGTCATTTTGTTCATTGTTTATTGTCCCTAATAATTCTGTAATCAAAGTTGAAAAACTTCGGAAAATCAGTTTTCTTGTCAAAAGTAATGTTGACATGTTAGTTTCCAAGTTCCAAAAAATTATCTTCTGAGACTTCAAACAGCCATAACTTTGTCAAAACTGATCCGATTTACATTTCCAAAGTCATTTTGATCGTTGTTAATTGTCCTTAATAATTCTGTAATCAAAGATGAAAAACTTCTGAAATTTGGTTTTCTTGACAAAAGTCATTATGACAAAATAGTTGACAAATTCCCAAAAATTACCTTCTGAGACTTCAAACAGCCATAACTTTGTCAAAACTGATCCGATTTACATTTCCAAAGTCATTTTGATCGTTGTTTATTGTCCTTAAAATTTCTGTAATTTAAGATAAAAAATTTCGGAGATTCAGTTTACTTGTTAAAGTCATAATGAAAAGTTTATTGCCAAATTCCCAAAAATAACCTTCTGAGACTTCAAAGAGACATTACTTTGTCAAAACTGATCCGATTTACATTTCCAAAGTCATTTTGATCGTTGTTTATTGTCCTTAATAATTCTGTTATCAAAGTTGAAAAACTTCAGAAATTCGCTTTACTTGTTAAAAGTCATAATGACAAAATAGTTGCCAAATTCCCAAAAATTACCTTCTGAGACTTCAAACAGCCATAACTTTGTCAAAACTGATCCGATTTACATTTCCAAAGTCATTTTGTTCATTGTTTATTGTCCCTAATAATTCTGTAATCAAAGTTGAAAAACTTCGGAAAATCAGTTTTCTTGTCAAAAGTCATGTTGACAGGTTAGTTTCCAAATCCCCAAAAATTACCTTCTGAGACTTCAAACAACCATAACTTTGTGAAAACTGATCCGATTTACATTTCCAAAGTCATTTTGATCGTTGTTTATTGTCCTTAATAATTCTGTAATCAAAGATGAAAAACTTCTAAAATTTGGTTTTCTTGACAAAAGTCATTATGCCAAAATAGTTGCCAAATTCCCAAAAATTACCTTCTGAGACTTCAAACAGCCATAACTTTGTCAAAACTTATCCGATTTACATTTCCAAAGTCATTTTGATCGTTGTTTATTGTCCTTAATAATTCTGTAATCAAAGTTGAGAAACTTCAGAAATTCGGTTTAATTGGTTTCAGTCATAATGACAAAAAAAAAAAATTGCCAAATTCACAAAAGTTACCTTCTGAGACTTCAAACAGGCATAACTTTGTCAAAACTGATCCGATTTACATTTGCAAAGTCATTTTGATTGTTGTTTATTGTCCTTAATAATTCTGTAATCAAAGTTGAAAAACTTCGAAAATTCGGTTTTCTTGTCAAAAGTAATGTTGACATTTGACATGTTAGTTTCCAAGTTCCAAAAAATTATCTTCTGAGACTTCAAACAGCCATAACTTTGTCAAAACTGATCCGATTTACATATCCAAAGTCATTTTGATCTTTGTTTATTGTCCTTAATAATTCTGTAATCAAAGTTGAAAAACTTCAGAAATTCGGTTTACTTATCAAAAGTCATGTTGACAACAAAATTTTCAAATTCCCAAAAATTAGCTTCTGAGACTTCAAACAGCCATAACTTTGTCAAAACTGATCCGATTTACATTTCCAAAGTCATTTTGATCGTTGTTTATTGTCCTTAAAATTTCTGTAATCTAAGATAAAAAACTTCGGAGATTCAGTTTACTTGTTAAAGTCATAATGAAAAATTTATTGCCAAATTCCCAAAAATAACCTTCTGAGACTTCAAACAGGCATAACTTTGTCAAAACTGATCCGATTTACATTTGCAAAGTCATTTTGATCGTTGTTTATTGTCCTTAATAATTCTGTCATCAAAGTTGAAAAACTTCGGAAATTCGGTTTTCTTGTCAAAAGTAATGTTGACATGTTAGTTTCCAAGTTCCAAAAAATTATCTTCTGAGACTTCAAACAGCCATAACTTTGTCAAAACTGATCCGATTTACATTTCCAAAGTCATTTTGATCGTTGTTAATTGTCCTTAATAATTCTGTAATCAAAGATGAAAAACTTCTGAAATTTGGTTTTCTTGACAAAAGTCATTATGACAAAATAGTTGACAAATTCCCAAAAATTACCTTCTGAGACTTCAAACAGCCATAACTTTGTCAAAACTGATCCGATTTACATTTCCAAAGTCATTTTGATCGTTGTTTATTATCCTTAAAATTTCTGTAATCTAAGATAAAAAATTTCGGAGATTCAGTTTACTTGTTAAAGTCATAATGAAAAGTTTATTGCCAAATTCCCAAAAATAACCTTCTGAGACTTCAAAGAGACATTACTTTGTCAAAACTGATCCGATTTACATTTCCAAAGTCATTTTGATCGTTGTTTATTGTCCTTAATAATTCTGTTATCAAAGTTGAAAAACTTCAGAAATTCGCTTTACTTGTTAAAAGTCATAATGACAAAATAGTTGCCAAATTCCCAAAAATTACCTTCTGAGACTTCAAACAGCCACAACTTTGTCAAAACTGATCCGATTTACATTTCCAAAGTCATTTTGATCGTTGTTTATTGTCCTTAAAATTTCTGTAATCTAAGATAAAAAACTTCTGAAATTTGGTTTTCTTGACAAAAGTCATTATGACAAAATAGTTGACAAATTCCCAAAAATTACCTTCTGAGACTTCAAACAGCCATAACTTTGTCAAAACTGATCCGATTTACATTTCCAAAGTCATTTTGTTCATTGTTTATTGTCCCTAATAATTCTGTAATCAAAGTTGAAAAACTTCGGAAAATCAGTTTTCTTGTCAAAAGTCATGTTGACAGGTTAGTTTCCAAATCCCCAAAAATTACCTTCTGAGACTTCAAACAACCATAACTTTGTGAAAACTGATCCGATTTACATTTCCAAAGTCATTTTGATCGTTGTTTATTGTCCTTAATAATTCTGTAATCAAAGATGAAAAACTTCTAAAATTTGGTTTTCTTGTCAAAAGCAATGTTGACATGTTAGTTTTCAAGTTAAAAAATTATCTTATGAGACTTCAAACAGCCATAACTTTGTCAAAACTGATCCGATTTACATTTCCAAAGTCATTTTGATCGTTGTTTATTGTCCTTAATAATTCTGTAATCTAAGATCTAAAAACTTCGGAAATTCGGTTTTCTTGTTAAAAGTCATGTTAACATGTTAGTTGCAAAATTCCAATAAATTACCTTCTGGGACTTCAAACAGCCATAACTTTGTCAAAACTGATCCGATTTACATTTGCAAAGTCATTTTGATCGTTGTTTATTGTCCTTAATAATTCTGTTATCAAAGTTAAAAAACTTCAGAAATTCGGCTTACTTATCAAAAGTCATGTTGACAACAAAATTTTCAAATTCCCAAAAATTAGCTTCTGAGACTTCAAACAGGCATAACTTTGTCAAAACTGATCCGATTTACATTTGCAAAGTCATTTTGATCGTTGTTTATTGTCCTTAATAATTCTGTCATCAAAGTTGAAAAACTTCGGAAATTCGGTTTTCTTGTCAAAAGTAATGTTGACATGTTAGTTTCCAAGTTCCAAAAAATTATCTTCTGAGACTTCAAACAGCCATAACTTTGTCAAAACTGATCCGATTTACATTTCCAAAGTCATTTTGATCGTTGTTAATTGTCCTTAATAATTCTGTAATCAAAGATGAAAAACTTCTAAAATTTGGTTTTCTTGACAAAAGTCATTATAACAAAATAGTTGACAAATTCCCAAAAATTACCTTCTGAGACTTCAAACAGCCATAACTTTGTCAAAACTGATCCGATTTACATTTCCAAAGTCATTTTGATCGTTGTTTATTGTCCTTAAAATTTCTGTAATCTAAGATAAAAAATTTCGGAGATTCTGTTTACTTGTTAAAGTCATAATGAAAAGTTTATTGCCAAATTCCCAAAAATAACCTTCTGAGACTTCAAAGAGACATTACTTTGTCAAAACTGATCCGATTTACATTTCCAAAGTCATTTTGATCGTTGTTTATTGTCCTTAATAATTCTGTTATCAAAGTTGAAAAACTTCAGAAATTCGCTTTACTTGTTAAAAGTCATAATGACAAAATAGTTGCCAAATTCCCAAAAATTACCTTCTGAGACTTCAAACAGCCATAACTTTGTCAAAACTGATCCGATTTACATTTCCAAAGTCATTTTGTTCATTGTTTATTGTCCCTAATAATTCTGTAATCAAAGTTGAAAAACTTCGGAAAATCAGTTTTCTTGTCAAAAGTCATGTTGACAGGTTAGTTTCCAAATCCCCAAAAATTACCTTCTGAGACTTCAAACAACCATAACTTTGTGAAAACTGATCCGATTTACATTTCCAAAGTCATTTTGATCGTTGTTTATTGTCCTTAATAATTCTGTAATCAAAGATGAAAAACTTCTAAAATTTGGTTTTCTTGTCAAAAGCAATGTTGACATGTTAGTTTTCAAGTTAAAAAATTATCTTATGAGACTTCAAACAGCCATAACTTTGTCAAAACTGATCCGATTTACATTTCCAAAGTCATTTTGATCGTTGTTTATTGTCCTTAATAATTCTGTTATCAAAGTTGAAAAACTTCAGAAATTCGCTTTACTTGTTAAAAGTCATAATGACAAAATAGTTGCGAAATTCCCAAAAATTACCTTCTGAGACTTCAAACAGCCATAACTTTGTCAAAACTGATCCGATTTACATTTCCAAAGTCATTTTGATCGTTGTTTATTGTCCTTAATAATTCTGTTATCAAAGTTGAAAAACTTCAGAAATTCGCTTTACTTGTTAAAAGTCATAATGACAAAATAGTTGCCAAATTCCCAAAAATTACCTTCTGAGACTTCAAACAGCCATAACTTTGTCAAAACTGATCCGATTTACATTTCCAAAGTCATTTTGTTCATTGTTTATTGTCCCTAATAATTCTGTAATCAAAGATAAAAAACTTCGGAAAATCAGTTTACTTGTCAAAAGTCATAATGAAAAAAAAGTTGCCAAATTCCCAAAAATACCCTTCTGAGACTTCAAACAGCCATAACTTTGTCAAAACTGATCCGATTTACATTTCCAAAGTCATTTTGATCGTTGTTTATTGTCCTTAATAATTCTGTAATCAAAGTTGAAAAACTTCGGAAATTCGGTTTTCTTGTCAAAAGTCATGTTAACATGTTAGTCTCCAAATTCCAAAAAATTACCTTCTGAGACTTCAAACAGCCATAACTTTGTCAAAACTGATCCGATTTACATTTGCAAAGTCATTTTGATGGTTGTTTATTGTCCTTAATAATTCTGTAATCAAAGTTAAAAAACTTCCAAAACTCGGTTTACTTGTCAAAAGTCATAATGGCAAAAAAAATGTCAAATTCCCAAAAATTACCTTCTGAGACTTCAAACAGCCACAACTTTGTCAAAACTTATCCAATTGACATTTCCAAAGTCAATTTGTTCGTTGTTTATTGTCCTTAATAATTCTGTAAACAAAGATGAAAAACTTCAGAAATTCGGTTTACTTGTTAAAAGTCATAATGACAAAATAGTTGCCAAAGTCCCAAAAATTACCTTCTGAGACTTCAAACAGCCATAACTTTGTCAAAACTGATCCGATTTAGATTTGCAAAGTCATTTTGATCGTTGTTTATTGTCCCTAATAATTCTGTAATCAAAGTTTAAAAACTTTGAAAATTTGGTTTTCTTGTCAAAGGTCATAATGACAAAATAGTTGCCAAATTCCCAAAAATTACCTTCTGAGACTTCAATTAGCCATAACTTTGTCAAAACTGATCCGATTTACATTTCCAAAGTCATTTTGATCGTTGTTTATTGTCCTGAATAATTCAGTAATCAAAGTTGAAAAACTTCGGAAATTTAGTTTTCTTGTCAAAAGTCATGTTGACATGTAAGTTTCTAAGTTCCAAAAAATTATCTTCTGAGACTTCAAACAGCCATAACTTTGTCAAAACTGATCCGATTGACATTTCCAAAGTCATTTTGATCGTTGTTAATTGTCCTTAATAATTCTGTAATCAAAGATGAAAAACTTTTGAAATTTGGTTTTCTTGACAAAAGTCATTATGACAAAATAGTTGACAAATTCCCAAAAATTACCTTCTGAGACTTCAAAGAGACATTACTTTGTAAAAACTGATCCGATTTACATTTCCAAAGTCATTTTGATCGTTGTTTATTGTCCTTAATAATTCTGTTATCAAAGTTGAAAAACTTCAGAAATTCGCTTTACTTGTTAAAAGTCATAATGACAAAATAGTTGCCAAATTCCCAAAAATTACCTTCTGAGACTTCAAACAGCCATAACTTTGTCAAAACTGATCCGATTTACATTTCCAAAGTCATTTTGTTCATTGTTTATTGTCCCTAATAATTCTGTAATCAAAGTTGAAAAACTTCGGAAAATCAGTTTTCTTGTCAAAAGTCATGTTGACAGGTTAGTTTCCAAATCCCCAAAAATTACCTTCTGAGACTTCAAACAACCATAACTTTGTGAAAACTGATCCGATTTACATTTCCAAAGTCATTTTGATCGTTGTTTATTGTCCTTAATAATTCTGTAATCAAAGATGAAAAACTTCTAAAATTTGGTTTTCTTGTCAAAAGCAATGTTGACATGTTAGTTTTCAAGTTAAAAAATTATCTTATGAGACTTCAAACAGCCATAACTTTGTCAAAACTGATCCGATTTACATTTCCAAAGTCATTTTGATCGTTGTTTATTGTCCTTAATAATTCTGTTATCAAAGTTGAAAAACTTCAGAAATTGGCTTTACTTGTTAAAAGTCATAATGACAAAATAGTTGCGAAATTCCCAAAAATTACCTTCTGAGACTTCAAACAGCCATAACTTTGTCAAAACTGATCCGATTTACATTTCCAAAGTCATTTTGATCGTTGTTTATTGTCCTTAATAATTCTGTTATCAAAGTTGAAAAACTTCAGAAATTCGCTTTACTTGTTAAAAGTCATAATGACAAAATAGTTGCCAAATTCCCAAAAATTACCTTCTGAGACTTCAAACAGCCATAACTTTGTCAAAACTGATCCGATTTACATTTCCAAAGTCATTTTGTTCATTGTTTATTGTCCCTTATAATTCTGTAATCTAAGATAAAAAACTTCGGAAAATCAGTTTACTTGTCAAAAGTCATAATGAAAAAAAAATTGCCAAATTCCCAAAAATACCCTTCTGAGACTTCAATTAGCCATAACTTTGTCAAAACTGATCCGATTTACATTTCCAAAGTCATTTTGATCGTTGTTTATTGTCCTTAATAATTCTGTAATCAAAGTTGAAAAACTTCGGAAATTCGGTTTTCTTGTCAAAAGTCATGTTAACATGTTAGTCTCCAAATTCCAAAAAATTACCTTCTGGGACTTCAAACAGCCATAACTTTGTCAAAACTGATCCGATTTACATTTGCAAAGTCATTTTGATGATTGTTTATTGTCCTTAATAATTCTGTAATCAAAGTTAAAAAACTTCCAAAACTCGGTTTACTTGTCAAAAGTCATAATGGCAAAAAAAATGTCAAATTCCCAAAAATTACCTTCTGAGACTTCAAACAGCCACAACTTTGTCAAAACTTATCCAATTGACATTTCCAAAGTCAATTTGTTCGTTGTTTATTGTCCTTAATAATTCTGTAAACAAAGATGAAAAACTTCAGAAATTCGGTTTACTTGTTAAAAGTCATAATGACAAAATAGTTGCAAAAGTCCCAAAAATTACCTTCTCAGACTTCAAACAGCCATAACTTTGTCAAAACTGATCCGATTTAGATTTGCAAAGTCATTTTGATCGTTGTTTATTGTCCCTAATAATTCTGTAATCAAAGTTTAAAAACTTTGAAAATTTGGTTTTCTTGTCAAAGGTCATAATGACAAAATAGTTGCCAAATTCCCAAAAATTACCTTCTGAGACTTCAATTAGCCATAACTTTGTCAAAACTGATCCGATTTACATTTCCAAAGTCATTTTGATCGTTGTTTATTGTCCTGAATAATTCAGTAATCAAAGTTGAAAAACTTCGGAAATTTAGTTTTCTTGTCAAAAGTCATGTTGACATGTAAGTTTCTAAGTTCCAAAAAATTATCTTCTGAGACTTCAAACAGCCATAACTTTGTCAAAACTGATCCGATTGACATTTCCAAAGTCATTTTGATCGTTGTTAATTGTCCTTAATAATTCTGTAATCAAAGATGAAAAACTTTTGAAATTTGGTTTTCTTGACAAAAGTCATTATGACAAAATAGTTGACAAATTCCCAAAAATTACCTTCTGAGACTTCAAACAGCCATAACTTTTTCGAAACTGATCCGACTTACATTTGCAAAGTCATTTTGATCGTTGTTTATTGTCCTGAATAATTCTGTAATCAAAGTTAAAAAACTTCGAAAATTCGGTTTACTTGTCAAAAGTCATAATGACAAAAAAAATGTCAAATTACCAAAAATTACCTTCTGAGACTTCGAACAGGCATAACATTGTCAAAACTGATCCGATTTACATTTCCAAAGTCATTTTGTTCGTTGTTTATTGTCCCTAATAATTCTGTAATCAAAGGTGAAAAACTTCAGAAAATCAGTTTTCTTGTCAAAAGTCATGTTGACAAGATAGTTGCTAAATCCCCAAAAATGACCTTCTGAGACTTCAAACAACCATAACTTTGTCAAAACTGATCCGATTTACATTTCCAAAGTCATTTTGAACGTTGTTAATTGTCCTTAATAATTCTGTAATCAAAGTTTAAAAACTTTGAAAATTTGGTTTTCTTGTCAAACGTCATAATGACAAAATAGTTGCCAAATTCCCGAAAATTACCTTCTGAGACTTCAATGAGCCATAACTTTGTCAAAACTTATCCGATTTACATTTCCAAAGTCATTTTGATCGCTGTTTATTGTCCTTAATAATTCTGTAATCAAAGTTGAGAAACTTCGAAAATTTAGTTTTCTTGTCAAAAGTCATGTTGACATGTTAGTTTCCAAGTTCCAAAAAATTATCTTCTCTCATTTTGATCGTTGTTTATTGTCCTGAATAATTCAGTAATCAAAGTTGAAAAACTTCGGAAATTTAGTTTTCTTGTCAAAAGTCATGTTGACATGTAAGTTTCTAAGTTCCAAAAAATTATCTTCTGAGACTTCAAACAGCCATAACTTTGTCAAAACTGATCCGATTGACATTTCCAAAGTCATTTTGATCGTTGTTAATTGTCCTTAATAATTCTGTAATCAAAGATGAAAAACTTTTGAAATTTGGTTTTCTTGACAAAAGTCATTATGACAAAATAGTTGACAAATTCCCAAAAATTACCTTCTGAGACTTCAAACAGCCATAACTTTTTCGAAACTGATCCGACTTACATTTGCAAAGTCATTTTGATCGTTGTTTATTGTCCTGAATAATTCTGTAATCAAAGTTAAAAAACTTCGAAAATTCGGTTTACTTGTCAAAAGTCATAATGACAAAAAAAATGTCAAATTACCAAAAATTACCTTCTGAGACTTCGAACAGGCATAACATTGTCAAAACTGATCCGATTTACATTTCCAAAGTCATTTTGTTCGTTGTTTATTGTCCCTAATAATTCTGTAATCAAAGGTGAAAAACTTCAGAAAATCAGTTTTCTTGTCAAAAGTCATGTTGACAAGATAGTTGCTAAATCCCCAAAAATGACCTTCTGAGACTTCAAACAACCATAACTTTGTCAAAACTGATCCGATTTACATTTCCAAAGTCATTTTGAACGTTGTTAATTGTCCTTAATAATTCTGTAATCAAAGTTTAAAAACTTTGAAAATTTGGTTTTCTTGTCAAACGTCATAATGACAAAATAGTTGCCAAATTCCCGAAAATTACCTTCTGAGACTTCAATGAGCCATAACTTTGTCAAAACTTATCCGATTTACATTTCCAAAGTCATTTTGATCGCTGTTTATTGTCCTTAATAATTCTGTAATCAAAGTTGAGAAACTTCGAAAATTTAGTTTTCTTGTCAAAAGTCATGTTGACATGTTAGTTTCCAAGTTCCAAAAAATTATCTTCTGAGACTTCAAACAGCCATAACTTTGTCAAAACTGATCCGATTGACATTTTCAAAGTCATTTTGATCGTTGTTAATTGTCCTTAATAATTCTGTAATCAAAGATGAAAAACTTCTGAAATTTGGTTTTCTTGACAAAAGTCATTATGACAAAATTGTTGACAAATTCCCAAAAATTACCTTCTGAGACTTCAAACAGCGATAACTTTGTCGAAACTGATCCGACTTACATTTGCAAAGTCATTTTGATCGTTGTTTATTGTCCTGAATAATTCCGTAATCAAAGTTAAAAAACTTCGAAAAGTCAGTTTACTTGTCAAAAGTCATAATGACAAAACAAATGTCAAATTCCCAAAAATTACCTTCTGAGACTTCAAACAGGCATAACATTGTCAAAACTGATCCGATTTACATTTCCAAAGTCATTTTGTTCGTTGTTTATTGTCCCTAATAATTCTGTTATCAAAGGTGAAAAACTTCGGAAAATCAGTTTTCTTGTCAAAAGTCATGTTGACAAGTTAGTTGCCAAATCCCCAAAAATGACCTTCTGAGACTTCAAACAGCCATAACTTTGTCAAAACTGATCCGATTTACATTTCCAAAGTCATTTTGATCGTTGTTTATTGTCCTTAATAATTCTGTAATCAAAGTTTAAAAACTTTGAAAATTTGGTTTTCTTGTCAAAGGTCATAATGCCAAAATAAATGCCAAATTCCCAAAAATTACCTTCTTAGACTTCAAACAGCCATAACTTTGTCAAAACTTATCCGATTTACATTTCCAAAGTCATTTTGATCGTTGTTTATTGTCCTTAATAATTCTGTAATCAAAGTTAAAAAACTTCCAAAACTCGGTTTACTTGTCAAAAGTCATAATGGCAAAAAAAATGTCAAATTCCAAAAAATTACCTTCTGAGACTTCAAACAGCCACAACTTTGTCAAAACTTATCCGATTGACATTTCCAAAGTCAATATGTTCGTTGTTTATTGTCCTTAATAATTCTGTAAACAAAGATGAAAAGCTTCAGAAATTCGGTTTACTTGTTAAAAGTCATAATGACAAAATAGTTGCGAAATTCCCAAAAATTACCTTCTGAGACTTCAAACAGCCATAACTTTGTCAAAACTGATCCGATTTAGATTTGCAAAGTCATTTTGATCGTTGTTTATTGTCCCTAATAATTCTGTAATCAAAGTTTAAAAACTTTGAAAATTTGGTTTTCTTGTCAACGGTCATAATGACAAAATAGTTGCCAAATTCCCAAAAAATACCTTCTGAGACTTCAATTAGCCATAACTTTGTCTAAACTGATCCGATTTACATTTCCAAAGTCATTTTGATCGTTGTTTATTGTCCTTAATAATTCAGTAATCAAAGTTGAAAAACTTCGGAAGTTTAGTTTTCTTGTCAAAAGACATGTTGACATGTAAGTTTCTAAGTTCCAAAAAATTATCTTCTGAGACTTCAAACAGCAATAACTTTGTCAAAACTGATCCGATTGACATTTCCAAAGTCATTTTGATCGTTGTTAATTGTCCTTAATAACTCTGTAATCAAAGATGAAAAACTTCTGAAATTTGGTTTTCTTGACAAAAGTCATTATGACAAAATTGTTGACAAATTCCCAAAAATTACCTTCTGAGACTTCAAACAGCCATAACTTTGTGGAAACTGATCCGACTTACATTTGCAAAGTCATTTTGATCGTTGTTTATTGTCCTGAATAATTCCGTAATCAAAGTTAAAAAACTTCGAAAAGTCGGTTTACTTGTCAAAAGTCATAATGACAAAAAAAATGTCAAATTCCCAAAAATTACCTTCTGAGACTTCAAACAGGCATAACATTGTCAAAACTGATCCGATTTACATTTTCAAAGTCATTTTGTTCGTTGTTTATTTTCCCTAATAATTCTGTTATCAAAGGTGAAAAACTTCGGAAAATCAGTTTTCTTGTCAAAAGTCATGTTGACAAGTTAGTTGCCAAATCCCCAAAAATTACCTTCTGAGACTTCAAACAGCCATAACTTTGTCAAAACTGATCCGATTTACATTTCCAAAGTCATTTTGATCGTTGTTTATTGTCCTTAATAATTCTGTAATCAAAGTTTAAAAACTTTGAAAATTTGGTTTTCTTGTCAAAGGTCATAATGCCAAAATAAATGCCAAATTCCCAAAAATTACCTTCTAAGACTTCAAACAGCCATAACTTTGTCAAAACTTATCCGATTTACATTTCCAAAGTCATTTTGATCGTTGTTTATTGTCCTTAATAATTCTGTAATCAAAGTTAAAAAACTTCCAAAACTCGGTTTACTTGTCAAAAGTCATAATGGCAAAAAAAATGTCAAATTCCCAAAAATTACCTTCTGAGACTTCAAACAGCCACAACTTTGCCAAAACTTATCCGATTGACATTTCCAAAGTCAATATGTTCGTTGTTTATTGTCCTTAATAATTCTGTAAACAAAGTTTAAAAACTTTGAAAATTTGGTTTTCTTGTCAAAAGTCATAATGACAAAATAGTTGCCAAATTCCCAAAAATTACCTTCTGAGACTTCAATTAGCCATAACTTTGTCAAAACTGATCCGATTTACATTTCCAAAGTCATTTTGATCGTTGTTTATTGTCCTTAATAATTCAGTAATCAAAGTTGAAAAACTTCGGAAATTTAGTTTTCTTGTCAAAAGTCATTTTGACATGTAAGTTTCTAAGTTCCAAAAAATTATCTTCTGAGACTTCAAACAGCAATAACTTTGTCAAAACTGATCCGATTGACATTTCCAAAGTCATTTTGATCGTTGTTAATTGTCCTTAATAAATCTGTAATCAAAGATGAAAAACTTTTGAAATTTGGTTTTCTTGACAAAAGTCATTATGACAAAATAGTTGACAAATTCCCAAAAATTACCTTCTGAGACTTCAAACAGCCATAACTTTTTCGAAACTGATCCGACTTACATTTGCAAAGTCATTTTGATCGTTGTTTATTGTCCTGAATAATTCTGTAATCAAAGTTAAAAAACTTCAAAAATTCTGTTTACTTGTCAAAAGTCATAATGACAAAAAAAATGTCAAATTCCCAAAAATTACCTTCTGAGACTTCAAACAGGCATAACATTGTCAAAACTGATCCGATTTACATTTCCAAAGTCATTTTGTTCGTTGTTTATTGTCCCTAATAATTCTGTAATCAAAGTTGAAAAACTTCAGAAAATCAGTTTTCTTGTCAAAAGTCATGTTGACAAGATAGTTGCTAAATCCCCAAAAATGACCTTCTGAGACTTCAAACAACCATAACTTTGTGAAAACTGATCCGATTTACATTTCCAAAGTCATTTTGATCGTTGTTTATTGTCCTTAATAATTCAGTAATCAAAGTTGAAAAACTTCGGAAATTTAGTTTTCTTGTGAAAAGTCATGTTGACATGTAAGTTTCTAAGTTCCAAAAAATTATCTTCTGAGACTTCAAACAGCAATAACTTTGTCAAAACTGATCCGATTGACATTTCCAAAGTCATTTTGATCGTTGTTAATTGTCCTTAATAAATCTGTAATCAAAGATGAAAAACTTTTGAAATTTGGTTTTCTTGACAAAAAACATTATGACAAAATAGTTGACAAATTCCCAAAAATTACCTTCTGAGACTTCAAACAGCCATAACTTTTTCGAAACTGATCCGACTTACATTTGCAAAGTCATTTTGATCGTTGTTTATTGTCCTGAATAATTCCGTAATCAAAGTTAAAAAACTTCGAAAAGTCGGTTTACTTGTCTAAAGTCATAATGACAAAAAAAATGTCAAATTCCCAAAAATTACCTTCTGAGACTTCAAACAGGTATAACTTTGTCGAAACTGATCCGACTTACTTTTGCAAAGTCATTTTGATCGTTGTTTATTGTCCTGAATAATTCCGTAATCAAAGTTAAAAAACTTCGAAAAGTCGGTTTACTTGTCAAAAGTCATAATGACAAAAAAAATGTCAAATTCCCAAAAATTACCTTCTGAGACTTCAAACAGGCATAACTTTGTCAAAACTGATCCGATTTACATTTCCAAAGTCATTTTGATCGTTGTTTATTGTCCTGAATAATTCAGTTATCAAAGTTGAAAAACTTTTGAAATTCAGTTTTCTTGTCAAAAGTCATTATGACAAAATTGTTGACAAATTCCCAAAAATTACCTTCTGAGACTTCAAACAGCCATAACTTTGTCAAAACTGATCCGATTTACATTTCCAAAGTCATTTTGATCGTTGTTTATTGTCCCTAATAATTCTGTTATCAAAGTTAAAAAACTTCCAAAACTCGGTTTACTTGTCAAAAGTCATAATGGCAAAAAAAATGTCAAATTCCCAAAAATTACCTTCTGAGACTTCAAACAGCCACAACTTTGTCAAAACTTATCCGATTAACATTTCCAAAGTCAATATGTTCGTTGTTTATTGTCCTTAATAATTCTGTAAACAAAGATGAAAAACTTCAGAAATTCGGTTAACTTGTTAAAAGTCATATGGACAAAATAGTTGCGAAATTCCCAAAAATTACCTTCTGAGACTTCAAACAGCCATAACTTTGTCAAAACTGATCCGATTTAGATTTGCAAAGTCATTTTGATCGTTGTTTATTGTCCCTAATAATTCTGTAATCAAAGTTTAAAAACTTTGAAAATTTGGTTTTCTTGTCAAAGGTCATAATGACAAAATAGTTGCCAAATTCCCAAAAATTACCTTCTGAGACTTCAATTAGCCATAACTTTGTCAAAACTGATCCGATTTACATTTCCAAAGTCATTTTGTTCGTTGTTTTATGTCCCTAATAATTCTGTTATCAAAGGTGAAAAACTTCGGAAAATCAGTTTTCTTGTCAAAAGTCTTGTTGACAAGTTAGTTGCCAAATCCCCAAAAATGACCTTCTGAGACTTCAAACAGCCATAACTTTGTCAAAACTGATCCGATTTACATTTCCAAAGTCATTTTGATCGTTGTTTATTGTCCTTAATAATTCTGTAATCAAAGTTTAAAAACTTTGAAAATTTGGTTTTCTTGTCAAAGGTCATAATGCCAAAATAAATGCCAAATTCCCAAAAATTACCTTCTAAGACTTCAAACAGCCATAACTTTGTCAAAACTTATCCGATTTACATTTCCAAAGTCATTTTGATCGTTGTTTATTGTCCTTAATAATTCTGTAATCAAAGTTAAAAAACTTCCAAAACTCGGTTTACTTGTCAAAAGTCATAATGGCAAAAAAAATGTCAAATTCCCAAAAATTACCTTCTGAGACTTCAAACAGCCACAACTTTGCCAAAACTTATCCGATTGACATTTCCAAAGTCAATATGTTCGTTGTTTATTGTCCTTAATAATTCTGTAAACAAAGTTTAAAAACTTTGAAAATTTGGTTTTCTTGTCAAAGGTCATAATGACAAAATAGTTGCCAAATTCCCAAAAATTACCTTCTGAGACTTCAATTAGCCATAACTTTGTCAAAACTGATCCGATTTACATTTCCAAAGTCATTTTGATCGTTGTTTATTGTCCTTAATAATTCAGTAATCAAAGTTGAAAAACTTCGGAAATTTAGTTTTCTTGTCAAAAGTCACGTTGACATGTAAGTTTCTAAGTTCCAAAAAATTATCTTCTGAGACTTCAAACAGCAATAACTTTGTCAAAACTGATCCGATTGACATTTCCAAAGTCATTTTGATCGTTGTTAATTGTCCTTAATAAATCTGTAATCAAAGATGAAAAACTTTTGAAATTTGGTTTTCTTGACAAAAGTCATTATGACAAAATAGTTGACAAATTCCCAAAAATTACCTTCTGAGACTTCAAACAGCCATAACTTTTTCGAAACTGATCCGACTTACATTTGCAAAGTCATTTTGATCGTTGTTTATTGTCCTGAATAATTCTGTAATCAAAGTTAAAAAACTTCGAAAATTCTGTTTACTTGTCAAAAGTCATAATGACAAAAAAAATGTCAAATTCCCAAAAATTACCTTCTGAGACTTCAAACAGGCATAACATTGTCAAAACTGATCCGATTTACATTTCCAAAGTCATTTTGTTCGTTGTTTATTGTCCCTAATAATTCTGTAATCAAAGTTGAAAAACTTCAGAAAATCAGTTTTCTTGTCAAAAGTCATGTTGACAAGATAGTTGCTAAATCCCCAAAAATGACCTTCTGAGACTTCAAACAACCATAACTTTGTGAAAACTGATCCGATTTACATTTCCAAAGTCATTTTGATCGTTGTTTATTGTCCCTAATAATTCTGTTATCAAAGTTTAAAAACTTCCAAAACTCGGTTTACTTGTCAAAAGTCATAATGGCAAAAAAAATGTCAAATTCCCAAAAATTACCTTCTGAGACTTCAAACAGCCACAACTTTGTCAAAACTTATCCGATTGACATTTCCAAAGTCAATATGTTCGTTGTTTATTGTCCTTAATAATTCTGTAAACAAAGATGAAAAACTTCAGTAATTCGGTTAACTTGTTAAAAGTCATAATGACAAAATAGTTGCGAAATTCCCAAAAATTACCTTCTGAGACTTCAAACAGCCATAACTTTGTCAAAACTGATCCGATTTAGATTTGCAAAGTCATTTTGATCGTTGTTTATTGTCCCTAATAATTCTGTAATCAAAGTTTAAAAACTTTGAAAATTTGGTTTTCTTGTCAAAGGTCATAATGACAAAATAGTTGCCAAATTCCCAAAAATTACCTTCTGAGACTTCAAACAGCCACAACTTTGTCAAAACTTATCCGATTGACATTTCCAAAGTCAATATGTTCGTTGTTTATTGTCCTTAATAATTCTGTAAACAAAGATGAAAAACTTCAGAAATTCGGTTTACTTGTTAAAAGTCATAATGACAAAATAGTTGCGAAATTCCCAAAATTACCTTCTGAGACTTCAAACAGCCATAACTTTGTCAAAACTGATCCGATTTAGATTTGCAAAGTCATTTTGATCGTTGTTTATTGTCCCTAATAATTCTGTAATCAAAGTTTAAAAACTTTGAAAATTTGGTTTTCTTGTCAAAGGTCATAATGACAAAATAGTTGCCAAATTCCCAAAAATTACCTTCTGAGACTTCAATTAGCCATAACTTTGTCAAAACTGATCCGATTTACATTTCCAAAGTCATTTTGATCGTTGTTTATTGTCCTTAATAATTCAGTAATCAAAGTTGAAAAACTTGGGAAATTTAGTTTTCTTGTCAAAAGTCATGTTGACATGTAAGTTTCTAAGTTCCAAAAAATTATCTTCTGAGACTTCAAACAGCAATAACTTTGTCAAAACTGATCCGATTAACATTTCCAAAGTCATTTTGATCGTTGGTAATTGTCCTTAATAAATCTGTAATCAAAGATGAAAAACTTTTGAAATTTGGTTTTCTTGACAAAAGTCATTATGACAAAATAGTTGAAAAATTCCCAAAAATTACCTTCTGAGACTTCAAACAGCCATAACTTTTTCGAAACTGATCCGACTTACATTTGCAAAGTCATTTTGATCGTTGTTTATTGTCCCTAATAATTCTGTAATCAAAGTTTAAAAACTTTGAAAATTTGGTTTTCTTGTCAAAGGTCATAATGACAAAATAGTTGCCAAATTCCCAAAAATTACCTTCTGAGACTTCAATTAGCCATAACTTTGTCAAAACTGATCCGATTTACATTTCCAAAGTCATTTTGTTCGTTGTTTATTGTCCCTAATAATTCTGTTATCAAAGGTGAAAAACTTCGGAAAATCAGTTTTCTTGTCAAAAGTCATGTTGACAAGTTAGTTGCCAAATCCCCAAAAATGACCTTCTGAGACTTCAAACAGCCATAACTTTGTCAAAACTGATCCGATTTACATTTCCAAAGTCATTTTGATCGTTGTTTATTGTCCTTAATAATTCTGTAATCAAAGTTTAAAAACTTTGAAAATTTGGTTTTCTTGTCAAAGGTCATAATGCCAAAATAGTTGCCAAATTCCCAAAAATTACCTTCTAAGACTTCAAACAGCCATAACTTTGTCAAAACTTATCCGATTTACATTTCCAAAGTCATTTTGATCGTTGTTTATTGTCCTTAATAATTCTGTAATCAAAGTTAAAAAACTTCCAAAACTCGGTTTACTTGTCAAAAGTCATAATGGCAAAAAAAATGTCAAATTCCCAAAAATTACCTTCTGAGACTTCAAACAGCCACAACTTTGTCAAAACTTATCCGATTGACATTTCCAAAGTCAATATGTTCGTTGTTTATTGTCCTTAATAATTCTGTAAACAAAGATGAAAAACTTCAGAAATTCGGTTTACTTGTTAAAAGTCATAATGACAAAATAGTTGCGAAATTCCCAAAAATTACCTTCTGAGACTTCAAACAGCCATAACTTTGTCAAAACTGATCCGATTTAGATTTGCAAAGTCATTTTGATCGTTGTTTATTGTCCCTAATAATTCTGTAATCAAAGTTTAAAAACTTTGAAAATTTGGTTTTCTTGTCAAAGGTCATAATGACAAAATAGTTGCCAAATTCCCAAAAATTACCTTCTGAGACTTCAATTAGCCATAACTTTGTCAAAACTGATCCGATTTACATTTCCAAAGTCATTTTGATCGTTGTTTATTGTCCTTAATAATTCAGTAATCAAAGTTGAAAAACTTCGGAAATTTAGTTTTCTTGTCAAAAGTCATGTTGACATGTAAGTTTCTAAGTTCCAAAAAATTATCTTCTGAGACTTCAAACAGCAATAACTTTGTCAAAACTGATCCGATTGACATTTCCAAAGTCATTTTGATCGTTGTTAATTGTCCTTAATAAATCTGTAATCAAAGATGAAAAACTTTTGAAATTTGGTTTTCTTGACAAAAAACATTATGACAAAATAGTTGACAAATTCCCAAAAATTACCTTCTGAGACTTCAAACAGCCATAACTTTTTCGAAACTGATCCGACTTACATTTGCAAAGTCATTTTGATCGTTGTTTATTGTCCTGAATAATTCTGTAATCAAAGTTAAAAAACTTCGAAAATTCTGTTTACTTGTCAAAAGTCATAATGACAACAAAAATGTCAAATTCCCAAAAATTACCTTCTGAGACTTCAAACAGGCATAACATTGTCAAAACTGATCCGATTTACATTTCCAAAGTCATTTTGTTCGTTGTTTATTGTCCCTAATAATTCTGTAATCAAAGTTGAAAAACTTCAGAAAATCAGTTTTCTTGTCAAAAGTCATGTTGACAAGATAGTTGCTAAATCCCCAAAAATGACCTTCTGAGACTTCAAACAGGCATTACATTGTCAAAACTGATCCGATTTACATTTCCAAAGTCATTTTGTTCGTTGTTTATTGTCCTTAATAATTCTGTAATCAAAGTTAAAAAACTTCCAAAACTCGGTTTACTTGTCAAAAGTCATAATGGCAAAAAAAATGTCAAATTCCCAAAAATTACCTTCTGAGACTTCAAACAGCCACAACTTTGTCAAAACTTATCCGATTGACATTTCCAAAGTCAATATGTTCGTTGTTTATTGTCCTTAATAATTCTGTAAACAAAGATGAAAAACTTCAGAAATTCGGTTTACTTGTTAAAAGTCATAATGACAAAATAGTTGCGAAATTCCCAAAAATTACCTTCTGAGACTTCAAACAGCCATAACTTTGTCAAAACTGATCCGATTTAGATTTGCAAAGTCATTTTGATCGTTGTTTATTGTCCCTAATAATTCTGTAATCAAAGTTTAAAAACTTTGAAAATTTGGTTTTCTTGTCAAAGGTCATAATGACAAAATAGTTGCCAAATTCCCAAAAATTACCTTCTGAGACTTCAATTAGCCATAACTTTGTCAAAACTGATCCGATTTACATTTCCAAAGTCATTTTGATCGTTGTTTATTGTCCTTAATAATTCAGTAATCAAAGTTGAAAAACTTCGGAAATTTAGTTTTCTTGTCAAAAGTCATGTTGACATGTAAGTTTCTAAGTTCCAAAAAATTATCTTCTGAGACTTCAAACAGCAATAACTTTGTCAAAACTGATCCGATTGACATTTCCAAAGTCATTTTGATCGTTGTTAATTGTCCTTAATAAATCTGTAATCAAAGATGAAAAACTTTTGAAATTTGGTTTTCTTGACAAAAAACATTATGACAAAATAGTTGACAAATTCCCAAAAATGACCTTCTGAGACTTCAAACAGCCATAACTTTTTCGAAACTGATCCGACTTACATTTGCAAAGTCATTTTGATCGTTGTTTATTGTCCTGAATAATTCTGTAATCAAAGTTAAAAAACTTCGAAAATTCTGTTTACTTGTCAAAAGTCATAATGACAACAAAAATGTCAAATTCCCAAAAATTACCTTCTGAGACTTCAAACAGGCATTACATTGTCAAAACTGATCCGATTTACATTTCCAAAGTCATTTTGTTCGTTGTTTATTGTCCCTAATAATTCTGTAATCAAAGTTGAAAAACTTCAGAAAATCAGTTTTCTTGTCAAAAGTCATGTTGACAAGATAGTTGCTAAATCCCCAAAAATGACCTTCTGAGACTTCAAACAGGCATTACATTGTCAAAACTGATCCGATTTACATTTCCAAAGTCATTTTGTTCGTTGTTTATTGTCCCTAATAATTCTGTTATCAAAGGTGAAAAACTTCGGAAATTTAGTTTTCTTGTCAAAAGTCATGTTGACATGTAAGTTTCTAAGTTCCAAAAAATTATCTTCTGAGACTTCAAACAGCAATAACTTTGTCAAAACTGATCCGATTGACATTTCCAAAGTCATTTTGATCGTTGTTAATTGTCCTTAATAAATCTGTAATCAAAGATGAAAAACTTTTGAAATTTGGTTTTCTTGACAAAAAACATTATGACAAAATAGTTGACAAATTCCCAAAAATTACCTTCTGAGACTTCAATGAGCCATAACTTTGCCAAAACTTATCCGATTTACATTTCCAAAGTCATTTTGATCGCTGTTTATTGTCCTTAATAATTCTGTAATCAAAGTTGAGAAACTTCGAAAATTTAGTTTTCTTGTCAAAAGTCATGTTGACATGTTAGTTTCCAAGTTCCAAAAAATTATCTTCTGAGACTTCAAACAGCCATAACTTTGTCAAAACTGATCCGATTGACATTTTCAAAGTCATTTTGATCGTTGTTATTTGTCCTTAATAAATCTGTAATCAAAGATGAAAAACTTCTGAAATTTGGTTTTCTTGACAAAAGTCATTATGACAAAATAGTTGACACATTCCCAAAAATTACCTTCTGAGACTTCAAACAGCCATAACTTTGTCGAAACTGATCCGACTTACATTTGCAAAGTCATTTTGATCGTTGTTTATTGTCCTGAATAATTCCGTAATCAAAGTTAAAAAACTTCGAAAAGTCGGTTTACTTGTCTAAAGTCATAATGACAAAAAAAATGTCAAATTCCCAAAAATTACCTTCTGAGACTTCAAACAGGTATAACTTTGTCGAAACTGATCCGATTTACATTTCCAAAGTCATTTTGATCGTTGTTTATTGTCCTGAATAATTCAGTTATCAAAGTTGAAAAACTTCGGAAATTC
The DNA here is from genome assembly GCA_035045305.1 of Drosophila maculinotata. Taxonomy (NCBI): domain Eukaryota; kingdom Metazoa; phylum Arthropoda; class Insecta; order Diptera; family Drosophilidae; genus Drosophila; species Drosophila maculinotata. The sequence goes on along the minus strand of JAWNPD010000602.1, from coordinate 161,319 downwards.
AGTTTTCTTGTCAAAAGTCATTATGACAAAATTGTTGACAAATTCCCAAAAATTACCTTCTGAGACTTCAAACAGCCATAACTTTCTCAAAACTGATCCGATTTACATTTCCAAAGTCATTTTGATCGTTGTTTATTGTCCCTAATAATTCTGTTATCAAAGTTAAAAAACTTCCAAAACTCGGTTTACTTGTCAAAAGTCATAATGGCAAAAAAAATGTCAAATTCCCAAAAATTACCTTCTGAGACTTCAAACAGCCACAACTTTGTCAAAACTTATCCGATTGACATTTCCAAAGTCAATATGTTCGTTGTTTATTGTCCTTAATAATTCTGTAAACAAAGATGAAAAACTTCAGTAATTCGGTTAACTTGTTAAAAGTCATAATGACAAAATAGTTGCGAAATTCCCAAAAATTACCTTCTGAGACTTCAATTAGCCATAACTTTGTCAAAACTGATCCGATTTACATTTCCAAAGTCATTTTGTTCGTTGTTTATTGTCCCTAATAATTCTGTTATCAAAGTTTAAAAACTTTGAAAATTTGGTTTTCTTGTCAAAGGTCATAATGCCAAAATAGTTGCCAAATTCCCAAAAATTACCTTCTAAGACTTCAAACAGCCATAACTTTGTCAAAACTGATCCGATTTACATTTCCAAAGTCATTTTGTTCGTTGTTTATTGTCCCTAATAATTCTGTTATCAAAGTTTAAAAACTTTGAAAATTTGGTTTTCTTGTCAAAGGTCATAATGCCAAAATAGTTGCCAAATTCCCAAAAATTACCTTCTAAGACTTCAAACAGCCATAACTTTGTCAAAACTTATCCGATTTACATTTCCAAAGTCATTTTGATCGTTGTTTATTGTCCTTAATAATTCTGTAATCAAAGTTAAAAAACTTCCAAAACTCGGTTTACTTGTCAAAAGTCATAATGGCAAAAAAAATGTCAAATTCCCAAAAATTACCTTCTGAGACTTCAAACAGCCATAACTTTGTCAAAACTGATCCGATTTACATTTCCAAAGTCATTTTGTTCGTTGTTTATTGTCCCTAATAATTCTGTTATCAAAGGTGAAAAACTTCGGAAAATCAGTTTTCTTGTCAAAAGTCATGTTGACAAGTTAGTTGCCAAATCCCCAAAAATGACCTTCTGAGACTTCAAACAGCCATAACTTTGTCAAAACTGATCCGATTTACATTTCCAAAGTCATTTTGATCGTTGTTTATTGTCCTTAATAATTCTGTAATCAAAGTTTAAAAACTTTGAAAATTTGGTTTTCTTGTCAAAGGTCATAATGCCAAAATAGTTGCCAAATTCCCAAAAATTACCTTCTAAGACTTCAAACAGCCATAACTTTGTCAAAACTTATCCGATTTACATTTCCAAAGTCATTTTGATCGTTGTTTATTGTCCTTAATAATTCTGTAATCAAAGTTAAAAAACTTCCAAAACTCGGTTTACTTGTCAAAAGTCATAATGGCAAAAAAAATGTCAAATTCCCAAAAATTACCTTCTGAGACTTCAAACAGCCACAACTTTGTCAAAACTTATCCGATTTACATTTCCAAAGTCAATTTGTTCGTTGTTTATTGTCCTTAATAATTCTGTAAACAAAGATGAAAAACTTCAGAAATTCGGTTTACTTGTTAAAAGTCATAATGACAAAATAGTTGCGAAATTCCCAAAAATTACCTTCTGAGACTTCAAACAGCCATAACTTTGTCAAAACTGATCCGATTTAGATTTGCAAAGTCATTTTGATCGTTGTTTATTGTCCCTAATAATTCTGTAATCAAAGTTTAAAAACTTTGAAAATTTGGTTTTCTTGTCAAAGGTCATAATGACAAAATAGTTGCCAAATTCCCAAAAATTACCTTCTGAGACTTCAATTAGCCATAACTTTGTCAAAACTGATCCGATTTACATTTCCAAAGTCATTTTGATCGTTGTTTATTGTCCTTAATAATTCAGTAATCAAAGTTGAAAAACTTCGGAAATTTAGTTTTCTTGTCAAAAGTCATGTTGACATGTAAGTTTCTAAGTTCCAAAAAATTATCTTCTGAGACTTCAAACAGCAATAACTTTGTCAAAACTGATCCGATTAACATTTCCAAAGTCATTTTGATCGTTGTTAATTGTCCTTAATAAATCTGTAATCAAAGATGAAAAACTTTTGAAATTTGGTTTTCTTGACAAAAGTCATTATGACAAAATAGTTGACAAATTCCCAAAAATTACCTTCTGAGACTTCAAACAGCCATAACTTTTTCGAAACTGATCCGACTTACATTTGCAAAGTCATTTTGATCGTTGTTTATTGTCCCTAATAATTCTGTAATCAAAGTTTAAAAACTTCGAAAATTTGGTTTTCTTGTCAAAAGTCATAATGACAAAATAGTTGCCAAATTCCCAAAAATTACCTTCTGAGACTTCAAATAGCCATAACTTTGTCAAAACTGATCCGATTTACATTTCCAAAGTCATTTTGTTCGTTGTTTATTGTCCCTAATAATTCTGTTATCAAAGGTGAAAAACTTCGGAAAATCAGTTTTCTTGTCAAAAGTCATGTTGACAAGTTAGTTGCCAAATCCCCAAAAATGACCTTCTGAGACTTCAAACAGCCATAACTTTGTCAAAACTGATCCGATTTACATTTCCAAAGTCATTTTGATCGTTGTTTATTGTCCTTAATAATTCTGTAATCAAAGTTTAAAAACTTTGAAAATTTGGTTTTCTTGTCAAAGGTCATAATGCCAAAATAGTTGCCAAATTCCCAAAAATTACCTTCTAAGACTTCAAACAGCCATAACTTTGTCAAAACTTATCCGATTTACATTTCCAAAGTCATTTTGATCGTTGTTTATTGTCCTTAATAATTCTGTAATCAAAGTTAAAAAACTTCCAAAACTCGGTTTACTTGTCAAAAGTCATAATGGCAAAAAAAATGTCAAATTCCCAAAAATTACCTTCTGAGACTTCAAACAGCCACAACTTTGTCAAAACTTATCCGATTGACATTTCCAAAGTCAATATGTTCGTTGTTTATTGTCCTTAATAATTCTGTAAACAAAGATGAAAAACTTCAGAAATTCGGTTTACTTGTTAAAAGTCATAATGACAAAATAGTTGCGAAATTCCCAAAAATTACCTTCTGAGACTTCAAACAGCCATAACTTTGTCAAAACTGATCCGATTTAGATTTGCAAAGTCATTTTGATCGTTGTTTATTGTCCCTAATAATTCTGTAATCAAAGTTTAAAAACTTTGAAAATTTGGTTTTCTTGTCAAAAGTCATAATGACAAAATAGTTGCCAAATTCCCAAAAATTACCTTCTGAGACTTCAATTAGCCATAACTTTGTCAAAACTGATCCGATTTACATTTCCAAAGTCATTTTGATCGTTGTTTATTGTCCTTAATAATTCAGTAATCAAAGTTGAAAAACTTCGGAAATTTAGTTTTCTTGTCAAAAGTCATGTTGACATGTAAGTTTCTAAGTTCCAAAAAATTATCTTCTGAGACTTCAAACAGCCATAACTTTGTCAAAACTGATCCGATTGACATTTCCAAAGTCATTTTGATCGTTGTTAATTGTCCTTAATAATTCTGTAATCAAAGATGAAAAACTTTTGAAATTTGGTTTTCTTGACAAAAGTCATTATGACAAAATAGTTGACAAATTCCCAAAAATTACCTTCTGAGACTTCAAACAGCCATAACTTTGTCAAAACTGATCCGATTTACATTTGCAAAGTCATTTTGATCGTTGTTTATTGTCCTGAATAATTCTGTAATCAAAGTTAAAAAACTTCGAAAATTCTGTTTACTTGTCAAAAGTCATAATGACAAAAAAAATGCCAAATTCCCAAAAATTACCTTCTGAGACTTCAAACAGGCATAACATTGTCAAAACTGATCCGATTTACATTTCCAAAGTCATTTTGATCGTTGTTTATTGTCCCTAATAATTCTGTAATCAAAGTTGAAAAACTTCAGAAAATCAGTTTTCTTGTCAAAAGTCATGTTGACAAGATAGTTGCTAAATCCCCAAAAATGACCTTCTGAGACTTCAAACAGGCATAACTTTGTCAAAACTGATCCGATTTACATTTCCAAAGTCATTTTGATCGTTGTTTATTGTCCTTAATAATTCTGTTATCAAAGTTGAAAAACTTCGGAAATTCAGTTTTCTTGTCAAAAGTCATGTTGACAAGTTAATTTCCAAATTTCCAAAAATGACCTTCTGAGACTTCAAACAGCCATAACTTTGTCAAAACTGATCCGATTTACATTTCCAAAGTCATTTTGATCGTTGTTTATTGTCCTTAATAATTCTGTAATCAAAGTTTAAAAACTTTGAAAATTTGGTTTTCTTGTCAAAGGTCATAATGCCAAAATAGTTGCCAAATTCCCAAAAATTACCTTCTAAGACTTCAAACAGCCATAACTTTGTCAAAACTTATCCGATTTACATTTCCAAAGTCATTTTGATAGTTGTTTGTTGTCCTTAATAATTCTGTAATCAAAGTTAAAAAACTTCCAAAATTCGGTTTACTTGTCAAAAGTCATAATGGCAAAAAAAATGTCAAATTCCCAAAAATTACCTTCTGAGACTTCAAACAGCCATAACTTTGTCAAAACTTATCCGATTTACATTTGCAAAGTCAATTTGATCGTTGTTTATTGTCCTTAATAATTCTGTAAACAAAGATGAAAAACTTCAGAAATTCGGTTTACTTGTTAAAAGTCATAATGACAAAATAGTTGCGAAATTCCCAAAAATTACCTTCTGAGACTTCAAACAGCCATAACTTTGTCAAAACTGATCCGATTTACATTTGCAAAGTCATTTTGATCGTTGTTTATTGTCCCTAATAATTCTGTAATCAAAGTTTAAAAACTTTGAAAATTTGGTTTTCTTGTCAAAAGTCATAATTATAAAATAGTTGACAAATTCCCAAAAATTACCTTCTGAGACTTCAAATAGCCATAACTTTGTCAAAACTGATCCGATTTACATTTCCAAAGTCATTTTGATCGTTGTTTATTGTCCTTAATAATTCAGTAATCAAAGTTGAAAAACTTCGGAAATTTAGTTTTCTTGTCAAAAGTCATGTTGACATGTAAGTTTCCAAGTTCCAAAAAATTATCTTCTGAGACTTCAAACAGCCATAACTTTGTCAAAACTGATCCGATTTACATTTCCAAAGTCATTTTGATCGTTGTTAATTGTCCTTAATAATTCTGTAATCAAAGATGAAAAACTTCTGAAATTTGGTTTTCTTGACAAAAGTCATTATGACAAAATAGTTGACAAATTCCCAAAAATTACCTTCTGAGACTTCAAACAGCCATAACTTTGTCAAAACTGATCCGATTTACATTTGCAAAGTCATTTTGATCGTTGTTTATTGTCCCTAATAATTCTGTAATCAAAGTTTAAAAACTTTGAAAATTTGGTTTTCTTGTCAAAAGTCATAATGACAAAATAGTTGCCAAATTCCCAAAAATTACCTTCTGAGACTTCAAATAGCCATAACTTTGTCAAAACTGATCCGATTTACATTTCCAAAGTCATTTTGTTCGTTGTTTATTGTCCCTAATAATTCTGTAATCAAAGGTGAAAAACTTCGGAAAATCAGTTTTCTTGTCAAAAGTCATGTTGACAAGTTAGTTGCCAAATCCCCAAAAATGACCTTCTGAGACTTCAAACAGCCATAACTTTGTCAAAACTGATCCGATTTACATTTCCAAAGTCATTTTGATCGTTGTTTATTGTCCTTAATAATTCTGTAATCAAAGTTTAAAAACTTTGAAAATTTGGTTTTCTTGTCAAAGGTCATAATGCCAAAATAGTTGCCAAATTCCCAAAAATTACCTTCTAAGACTTCAAACAGCCATAACTTTGTCAAAACTTATCCGATTTACATTTCCAAAGTCATTTTGATCGTTGTTTATTGTCCTTAATAATTCTGTAATCAAAGTTAAAAAACTTCCAAAACTCGGTTTACTTGTCAAAAGTCATAATGGCAAAAAAAATGTCAAATTCCCAAAAATTACCTTCTGAGACTTCAAACAGCCACAACTTTGTCAAAACTTATCCGATTTACATTTCCAAAGTCAATTTGTTCGTTGTTTATTGTCCTTAATAATTCTGTAAACAAAGATGAAAAACTTCAGAAATTCGGTTTACTTGTTAAAAGTCATAATGACAAAATAGTTGCGAAATTCCCAAAAATTACCTTCTGAGACTTCAAACAGCCATAACTTTGTCAAAACTGATCCGATTTACATTTGCAAAGTCATTTTGATCGTTGTTTATTGTCCCTAATAATTCTGTAATCAAAGTTTAAAAACTTTGAAAATTTGGTTTTCTTGTCAAAGGTCATAATGACAAAATAGTTGCCAAATTCCCAAAAATTACCTTCTGAGACTTCAATTAGCCATAACTTTGTCAAAACTGATCCGATTTACATTTCCAAAGTCATTTTGATCGTTGTTTATTGTCCTTAATAATTCAGTAATCAAAGTTGAAAAACTTCGGAAATTTAGTTTTCTTGTCAAAAGTCATGTTGACATGTAAGTTTCCAAGTTCCAAAAAATTATCTTCTGAGACTTCAAACAGCCATAACTTTGTCAAAACTGATCCGATTGACATTTCCAAAGTCATTTTGATCGTTGTTAATTGTCCTTAATAATTCTGTAATCAAAGATGAAAAACTTCTGAAATTTGGTTTTCTTGACAAAAGTCATTATGACAAAATAGTTGACAAATTCCCAAAAATTACCTTCTGAGACTTCAAACAGCCATAACTTTGTCGAAACTGATCCGACTTACATTTGCAAAGTCATTTTGATCGTTGTTTATTGTCCTGAATAATTCTGTAATCAAAGTTAAAAAACTTCGAAAATTCGGTTTACTTGTCAAAAGTCATAATGACAAAAAAAATGTCAAATTCCCAAAAATTACCTTCTGAGACTTCAAACAGCCATAACTTTGTCAAAACTGATCCGATTTACATTTCCAAAGTCATTTTGTTCGTTGTTTATTGTCCCTAATAATTCTGTAATCAAAGTTGAAAAACTTCGGAAAATCGGTTTACTTGTCAAAAGTCATGTTGACAAGATAGTTGCCAAATTCCCAAAAATTACCTTCTGAGACTTCAAACAGCCATAACTTTGTCAAAACTGATCCGATTTACATTTCCAAAGTCATTTTGTTCGTTGTTTATTGTCCCTAATAATTCTGTAATCAAAGGTGAAAAACTTCGGAAAATCAGTTTTCTTGTCAAAAGTCATGTTGACAAGTTAGTTGCCAAATCCCCAAAAATGACCTTCTGAGACTTCAAACAGCCATAACTTTGTCAAAACTGATCCGATTTACATTTCCAAAGTCATTTTGATCGTTGTTTATTGTCCTTAATAATTCTGTAATCAAAGTTTAAAAACTTTGAAAATTTGGTTTTCTTGTCAAAGGTCATAATGCCAAAATAGTTGCCAAATTCCCAAAAATTACCTTCTAAGACTTCAAACAGCCATAACTTTGTCAAAACTTATCCGATTTACATTTCCAAAGTCATTTTGATCGTTGTTTATTGTCCTTAATAATTCTGTAATCAAAGTTGAGAAACTTCAGAAATTCGGTTTAATTGGTTTAAGTCATAATGACAAAAAAAAATTGCCAAATTCCCAAAAATTACCTTCTGAGACTTCAAACAGCCATAACTTTGTCGAAACTGATCCGACTTACATTTGCAAAGTCATTTTGATCGTTGTTTATTGTCCTGAATAATTCCGTAATCAAAGTTAAAAAACTTCGAAAAGTCGGTTTACTTGTCAAAAGTCATAATGACAAAAAAAATGTCAAATTCCCAAAAATTACCTTCTGAGACTTCAAACAGGCATAACTTTGTCAAAACTGATCCGATTTACATTTCCAAAGTCATTTTGATCGTTGTTTATTGTCCTGAATAATTCAGTTATCAAAGTTGAAAAACTTCGGAAATTCAGTTTTCTTGTCAAAAGTCATGTTGACATGTAAGTTTCCAAGTTCCAAAAAATTATCTTCTGAGACTTCAAACAGCCATAACTTTGTCAAAACTGATCCGATTTACATTTCCAAAGTCATTTTGAACGTTGTTAATTGTCCTTAATAATTCTGTAATCAAAGATGAAAAACTTCTGAAATTTGGTTTTCTTGACAAAAGTCATTATGACAAAACAGTTGCCATATTCCCAAAAATTACCTTCTGAGACTTCAAACAGCCATAACCATGTCAAAACTTATCTGATTTACATTTCCAAAGTCATTTTGATCGTTGTTTATTGTCCTTAAAAATTCTGTAATCAAAGTTGAGAAACCTCAGAAATTCGGTTTAATTGGTTAAAGTCATAATGACAAAATAGTTGCCAAATTCGCAAAAATTACCTTCTGAGACTTCAAACAGGCATAACTTTGTCAAAACTGATCCGATTTACATTTCCAAAGTCATTTTGATCGTTGTTTATTGTCCTTAATAATTCTGTAATCAAAGATGAAAAACTTCGGAAATTCGGTTTTCTTGCTAAAAGTCATGTTGACATGTAAGTTTCCAAATTCACAAAAATTACCTTCTGAGACTTCAAACAGCCATAACTTTGTCAAAACTGATCCGATTTACATTTCCAAAGTCATTTTGATCGTTGTTTATTGTCCTTAATAATTCTGTAATCAAAGATAAAAAACTTCGGAAATTCGGTTTTCTTGCTAAAAGTCATGTTGACATGTAAGTTTCCAAATTCACAAAAATTACCTTCTGAGACTTCAAACAGCCATAACTTTGTCAAAACTGATCCGATTTACATTTCCAAAGTCATTTTGATCGTTGTTTATTGTCCTTAATAATTCTGTAATCGAAGATGAAAAACTTCGGAAATTCGGTTTTCTTGTCAAAAGTCATGTTGACATGTAAAGTTCCCAAATTCCAAAAAATTACCTTCTGAGACTTCAAACAGCCATAACTTTGTCAAAACTGATCCGATTTACATTTTCAAAGTCATTTTGATCGTTGTTTATTGTCCCTAATAATTCTGTAATCAAAGTTGAAAAACTTCGGAAAATCGGTTTTCTTGTCAAAAGTCATGTTGACAAGTAAGTTTCCAAATCCCCAAAAATTACCTTCTGAGACTTCAAACAGCCATAACTTTGTCAAAACTGATCCGATTTACATTTCCAAAGTCATTTTGATCGTTGTTTATTGTCCTGAATAATTCCGTAATCAAAGTTAAAAAACTTCGAAAATTCGGTTTACTTGTCAAAAGTCATAATGACAAAAAAAATGTCAAATTCCCAAAAATTACCTTCTGAGACTTCAAACAGCCATAACTTTGTCAAAACTGATCCGATTTACATTTCCAAAGTCATTTTGATCGTTGTTTATTGTCCTTAATAATTCAGTTATCAAAGTTGAAAAACTTCGGAAATTCAGTTTTCTTGTCAAAAGTCATGTTGACATGTAAGTTTCCAAGTTCCAAAAAATTATCTTCTGAGACTTCAAACAGCCATAACTTTGTCAAAACTGATCCGATTTACATTTCCAAAGTCATTTTGATCGTTGTTAATTGTCCTTAATAATTCTGTAATCAAAGATGAAAAACTTCTGAAATTTGGTTTTCTTGACAAAAGTCATTATTACAAAATAGTTGACAAATTCCCAAAAATTACCTTCTGAGACTTCAAACAGCCATAACTTTGTCAAAACTTATCTGATTTACATTTCCAAAGTCATTTTGATCGTTGTTTATTGTCCTTAATAATTCTATAATCAAAGTTGAGAAACTTCAGAAATTCGGTTTAATTGGTTAAAGTCATAATGACAAAATAGTTGCCAAATTCCCAAAAATTACCTTCTGAGACTTCAAACAGGCATAACTTTGTCAAAACTGATCCGATTTACATTTCCAAAGTCATTTTGATCGTTGTTTATTGTCCTTAATAATTCTGTAATCAAAGATGAAAAACTTCGGAAATTCGGTTTTCTTGTTAAAAGTCATGTTGACATGTAAGTTTCCAAATTCCCAAAAATTACCTTCTGAGACTTCAAACAGCCATAACTTTGTCAAAACTGATCCGATTTACATTTCCAAAGTCATTTTGATCGTTGTTTATTGTCCTTAATAATTCTGTAATCAAAGATAAAAAACTTCGGAAATTCGGTTTTCTTGCTAAAAGTCATGTTGACATGTAAGTTTCCAAATTCACAAAAATTACCTTCTGAGACTTCAAACAGCCATAACTTTGTCAAAACTGATCCGATTTACATTTCCAAAGTCATTTTGATCGTTGTTTATTGTCCTTAATAATTCTGTAATCAAAGATGAAAAACTTCGGAAATTCGGTTTTCTTGTCAAAAGTCATGTTGACATGTAAGTTTCCAAATTCCCAAAAATTACCTTCTGAGACTTCAAACAGCCATAACTTTGTCAAAACTGATCCGATTTACATTTCCAAAGTCATTTTGATCGTTGTTTATTGTCCTTAATAATTCTGTAATCAAAGATGAAAAACTTCGGAAATTCGGTTTTCTTGTCAAAAGTCATGTTGACATGTAAAGTTTCCAAATTCCCAAAAATTACCTTCTGAGACTTCAAACAGCCATAACTTTGTCAAAACTGATCCGATTTACATTTCCAAAGTCATTTTGATCGTTGTTTATTGTCCTTAATAATTCTGTAATCAAAGTTGAAAAACTTCGGAAATTCGGTTTTCTTGTCAAAAGTCATGTTGACAAATAAGTTGCCAAATTCCCAAAAATTACCTTCTGAGACTTCAAACAGCCATAACTTTGTCAAAACTGATCCGATTTACATTTCCAAAGTCATTTTGATCGTTGTTTATTGTCCTTAAAAATTCTGTAATCAAAGATAAAAAACTTCGGAAATTCAGTTTACTTGTTAAAAGTCATAATGAAAAGTTTATTGCCAAATTCCCAAAAATAACCTTCTGAGACTTCAAACAGCCATAACTTTGTCAAAACTGATCCGATTTACATTTCCAAAGTCATTTTGATCGTTGTTTATTGTCCTTAATAATTCTGTAATCAAAGTTGAAAAACTTCGGAAATTCGGTTTTCTTGGCAAAAGTCATGTTGACATGTAAGTTTCCAAATTCCCAAAAATTACCTTCTGAGACTTCAAACAGCCATAACTTTGTCAAAACTGATCCGATTTACATTTCCAAAGTCATTTTGATCGTTGTTTATTGTCCTTAATAATTCTGTAATCAAAGATGAAAAACTTCGGAAATTCGGTTTTCTTGTCAAAAGTCATGTTGACATGTAAAGTTCCCAAATTCCAAAAATTACCTTCTGAGACTTCAAACAGCCATAACTTTGTCAAAACTGATCCGATTTACATTTCCAAAGTCATTTTGATCGTTGTTTATTGTCCTTAATAATTCTGTAATCAAAGTTGAAAAACTTCGGAAATTCGGTTTTCTTGTCAAAAGTCATGTTGACAAGTAAGTTTCCAAATTCCCAAAAATTACCTTCTGAGACTTCAAACAGCCATAACTTTGTCAAAACTGATCCGATTTACATTTCCAAAGTCATTTTGATCGTTGTTTATTGTCCTTAATAATTCTGTAATCAAAGTTAAAAAACTTCGAAAATTCGGTTTACTTGTCAAAAGTCATAATGACAAAAAAATTGCCAAATTCCCAAAAATTACCTTCTGAGACTTCAAACAGCCATAACTTTGTCAAAACTGATCCGATTTACATTTCCAAAGTCATTTTGATCGTTGTTTATTGTCCTTAATAATTCTGTTATCAAAGTTGAAAAACTTCGGAAATTCAGTTTTCTTGTCAAAAGTCATGTTGACATGTAAGTTTCCAAATTCCAAAAAATTACCTTCTGAGACTTCAAACAGCCATAACTTTGTCAAAACTGATCCGATTTACATTTCCAAAGTCATTTTGATCGTTGTTAATTGTCCTTAATAATTCTGTAATCAAAGATGAAAAACTTCTGAAATTTGGTTTTCTTGACAAAAGTCATTATGACAAAACAGTTGCCAAATTCCCAAAAATTACCTTCTGAGACTTCAAACAGCCATAACTTTGTCAAAACTGATCTGATTTACATTTCCAAAGTCATTTTGATCGTTGTTTATTGTCCTTAATAATTCTGTAATCAAAGTTGAGAAACTTCAGAAATTCGGTTTAATTGGTTAAAGTCATAATGACAAAATAGTTGCCAAATTCCCAAAAATTACCTTCTGAGACTTCAAACAGGCATAACTTTGTCAAAACTGATCCGATTTACATTTCCAAAGTCATTTTGATCGTTGTTTATTGTCCTTAATAATTCTGTAATCAAAGATGAAAAACTTCGGAAATTCGATTTTCTTGATAAAAGTCATGTTGACATGTAAGTTTCCAAATTCACAAAAATTACCTTCTGAGACTTCAAACAGCCATAACTTTGTCAAAACTGATCCGATTTACATTTCCAAAGTCATTTTGATCGTTGTTTATTGTCCTTAATAATTCTGTAATCAAAGATAAAAAACTTCGGAAATTCGGTTTTCTTGCTAAAAGTCATGTTGACATGTAAGTTTCCAAATTCACAAAAATTACCTTCTGAGACTTCAAACAGCCATAACTTTGTCAAAACTGATCCGATTTACATTTCCAAAGTCATTTTGATCGTTGTTTATTGTCCTTAATAATTCTGTAATCAAAGATGAAAAACTTCGGAAATTCGGTTTTCTTGTTAAAAGTCATGTTGACATGTAAGTTTCCAAATTCCCAAAAATTACCTTCTGAGACTTCAAACAGCCATAACTTTGTCAAAACTGATCCGATTTACATTTCCAAAGTCATTTTGATCGTTGTTTATTGTCCTTAATAATTCTGTAATCAAAGATGAAAAACTTCGGAAATTCGGTTTTCTTGTTAAAAGTCATGTTGACATGTAAAGTTCCCAAATTCCAAAAAATTACCTTCTGAGACTTCAAACAGCCATAACTTTGTCAAAACTGATCCGATTTACATTTCCAAAGTCATTTTGATCGTTGTTTATTGTCCTTAATAATTCTGTAATCAAAGTTGAAAAACTTCGGAAAATCTGTTTTCTTGTCAAAAGTCATGTTGACAAGTTAGTTTCCAAATTCCCAAAAATTACCTTCTGAGACTTCAAACAGCCATAACTTTGTCAAAACTGATCCGATTTACATTTCCAAAGTCATTTTGATCGTTGTTTATTGTCCTTAAAAATTCTGTAATCTAAGATAAAAAACTTCGGAAATTCAGTTTACTTGTTAAAAGTCATAATGAAAAGTTTATTGCCAAATTCCCAAAAATAACCTTCTGAGACTTCAAACAGCCATAACTTTGTCAAAACTGATCCGATTTACATTTCCAAAGTCATTTTGATCGTTGTTTATTGTCCTTAATAATTATGTTATCAAAGTTGAAAAACTTCAGAAATTCGGTTTACTTGTTAAAAGTCATAATGACAAAAAAGTGCCAAATTCCCAAAAATTACCTTCTGAGACTTCAAACAGCCATAACTTTGTCAAAACTGATCCGATTTACATTTCCAAAGTCATTTTGATCGTTGTTTATTGTCCTTAATAATTCTGTAATCAAAGTTGAGAAACTTCAGAAATTCGGTTTACTTGGTTAAAGTCATAATGACAAAAAAAAATTGCCAAATTCCCAAAAATTACCTTCTGAGACTTCAAACAGCCATAACTTTGTCAAAACTGATCCGATTTACATTTCCAAAGTCATTTTGATCGTTGTTTATTGTCCTTAATAATTCTGTAATCAAAGTTGAAAAACTTCGAAAATTCGGTTTTCTTGTCAAAAGTAATGTTGACATGTTAGTTTCCAAGTTCCAAAAAATTATCTTCTGAGACTTCAAACAGCCATAACTTTGTCAAAACTGATCCGATTTACATTTCCAAAGTCATTTTGATCGTTGTTTATTGTCCTTAATAATTCTGTAATCAAAGTTGAAAAACTTCAGAAATTCGGTTTACTTGTCAAAAGTCATGTTGACAACAAAATTTTCAAATTCCCAAAAATTACCTTCTGAGACTTCAAACAGCCATAACTTTGTCAAAACTGATCCGATTTACATTTCCAAAGTCATTTTGATCGTTGTTTATTGTCCTTAATAATTCTGTAATCTAAGATAAAAAACTTCGGAGATTCAGTTTACTTGTAAAAGTCATAATGAAAAATTTATTGCCAAATTCCCAAAAATAACCTTCTGAGACTTCAAACAGGCATAACTTTGTCAAAACTGATCCGATTTACATTTCCAAAGTCATTTTGATCGTTGTTTATTGTCCTTAATAATTCTGTAATCAAAGTTGAAAAACTTCGGAAATTCGGTTTTCTTGTCAAAAGTCATGTTGACATGTTAGTTTCCAAATTCCAAAAAATTACCTTCTGAGACTTCAAACAGCCATAACTTTGTCAAAACTGATCCGATTTACATTTCCAAAGTCATTTTGATCGTTGTTTATTGTCCTTAATAATTCTGTAATCAAAGATGAAAAACTTCGGAAATTCGGTTTACTTGTCAAAAGTCATTATGACAAAATAGTTGCCAAATTCCCAAAAATTACCTTCTGAGACTTCAAACAGCCATAACTTTGTCAAAACTGATCCGATTTACATTTCCAAAGTCATTTTGATCGTTGTTTATTGTCCTTAATAATTCTGTAATCAAAGATGAAAAACTTCGAAAATTCGGTTTACTTGTCAAAAGTCATAATGACAAAAAAATTGTCAAATTCCCAAAAATTACCTTCTGAGACTTCAAACAGCCATAACTTTGTCAAAACTGATCCGATTTACATTTCCAAAGTCATTTTGTTCGTTGTTTATTGTCCCTAATAATTCTGTAATCAAAGGTGAAAAACTTCGGAAAATCTGTTTTTTTGTCAAAAGTCATGTTGACAAGTTAGTTGCCAAATCCCCAAAAATTACCTTCTGAGACTTCAAACAACCATAACTTTGTCAAAACTGATCCGATTTACATTTCCAAAGTCATTTTGATCGTTGTTTATTGTCCTTAATAATTCTGTAATCAAAGTTGAAAAACTTCGAAAATTTGGTTTTCTTGTCAAAAGTCATAATGCCAAAAAAGTTGCCAAATTCCCAAAAATTACCTTCTGAGACTTTAAACAGCCATAACTTTGTCAAAACTGATCCGATTTACATTTCCAAAGTCATTTTGATCGTTGTTTATTGTCCTTAATAATTCTGTTATCAAAGTTGAGAAACTTCAGAAATTCGGTTTAATTGGTTTAAGTCATAATGACAAAAAAAATTGCCAAATTCCCAAAAATTACCTTCTGAGACTTCAAACAGGCATAACTTTGTCAAAACTGATCCGATTTACATTTCCAAAGTCATTTTGATCGTTGTTTATTGTCCTTAATAATTCTGTAATCAAAGATGAAAAACTTCGGAATTTCGGTTTTCTTGTTAAAAGTCATGTTAACATGTTAGTTTCCAAATTCCCAAAAATTACCTTCTGAGACTTCAAACAGCCATAACTTTGTCAAAACTGATCCGATTTACATTTTTTTGATCGTTGTTTATTGTCCTTAATAATTCTGTAATCAAAGATGAAAAACTTCGGAAATTTGGTTTTCTTGTTAAAAGTCATGTTGACAAGTTAGTTTGCAAATCCCCAAAAATTACCTTCTGAGACTTCAAACAGCCATAACTTTGTCAAAACTGATCCGATTTACATTTGCAAAGTCATTTTGATCGTTGTTTATTGTCCTTAACAATTCTGTAATCAAAGTTAAAAACTTTGAAAATTTGGTTTTCTTGTCAAAAGTCATAATTACAAAATAGTTGCCAAATTCCCAAAAATTACCTTCTGAGACTTCAAACAGCCATAACTTTGTCAAAACTTATCCGATTTACATTTCCAAAGTCATTTTGATCGTTGTTTATTGTCCTTAATAATTCTGTAATCAAAGTTGAGAAACTTCAGAAATTCGGTTTAATTGGTTCAAGTCATAATGACAAAAACAAATTGCCAAATTCCCAAAAGTTACCTTCTGAGACTTCAAACAGGCATAACTTTGTCAAAACTGATCCGATTTACATTTCCAAAGTCATTTTGATCGTTGTTTATTGTCCTTAATAATTCTGTAATCAAAGATGAAAAACTTCGGAAATTCGGTTTTTTTGTCAAAAGTAATGTTGACATGTTAGTTTCCAAGTTCCAAAAAATTATCTTCTGAGACTTCAAACAGCCATAACTTTGTCAAAACTGATCCGATTTACATTTCCAAAGTCATTTTGATCTTTGTTTATTGTCCTTAATAATTCTGTAATCAAAGTTGAAAAACTTCAGAAATTCGGTTTACTTATCAAAAGTCATGTTGACAACAAAATTTTCAAATTCCCAAAAATAAGCTTCTGAGACTTCAAACAGCCATAACTTTGTCAAAACTGATCCGATTTACATTTACAAAGTCATTTTGATCGTTGTTTATTGTCCTTAATAATTCTGTAATCTAAGAAAAAAAACTTCGGAGATTCAGTTTACTTGTGAAAAGTCATAATGAAAAATTTATTGCCAAATTCCCAAAAATAACCTTCTGAGACTTCAAACAGACATAACTTTGTCAAAACTGATCCGATTTACATTTCCAAAGTCATTTTGATCGTTGTTTATTGTCCTTAATAATTCTGTAATCAAAGTTGAAAAACTTCGACAATTCGGTTTTCTTGTCAAAAGTCATAATGACAAAATAGTTGCCAAATTCCCAAAAATTACCTTCTGAGACTTCAAACAGCCATAACTTTGTCAAAACTGATACGATTTACATTTGCAAAGTCAATTTGATCGTTGTTTATTGTCCTTAATAATTCTGTAATCAAAGTTTAAAAACTTCGAAAATTTGGTTTTCTTGTCAAAGGTCATAATGCCAAAAAAGTTGCCAAATTCCCAAAAATTACCTTCTAAGACTTCAAACAGCCATAACTTTGTCAAAACTTATCCGATTTACATTTCCAAAGTCATTTTGATCGTTGTTTATTGTCCTTAATAATTCTGTTATCAAAGTTGAGAAACTTCAGAAATTCGGTTTAATTGGTTTAAGTCATAATGACAAAAAAAATTGCCAAATTCCCAAAAATTACCTTCTGAGACTTCAAACAGGCATAACTTTGTCAAAACTGATCCGATTTACATTTCCAAAGTCATTTTGATCGTTGTTTATTGTCCTTAATAATTCTGTAATCAAAGATAAAAAACTTCGGAATTTCGGTTTTCTTGTTAAAAGTCATGTTAACATGTTAGTTTCCAAATTCCAAAAAATTACCCTCTGGGACTTCAAACAGCCATAACTTTGTCAAAACTGATCCGATTTACATTTTTGATCGTTGTTTATTGTCCTTAATAATTCTGTAATCAAAGATGAAAAACTTCGGAAATTTGGTTTTCTTGTTAAAAGTCATGTTGCCAAGTTAGTTTGCAAATCCCCAAAAATTACCTTCTGAGACTTCAAACAGGCATAACTTTGTCAAAACTGATCCGATTTACATTTGCAAAGTCATTTTGATCGTTGTTTATTGTCCTTAACAATTCTGTAATCAAAGTTAAAAACTTTGAAAATTTGGTTTTCTTGTCAAAAGTCATAATTACAAAATAGTTGCCAAATTCCCAAAAATTACCTTCTGAGACTTCAAACAGCCATAACTTTGTCAAAACTTATCCGATTTACATTTCCAAAGTCATTTTGATCGTTGTTTATTGTCCTTAATAATTCTGTAATCAAAGTTGAGAAACTTCAGAAATTCGGTTTAATTGGTTCAAGTCATAATGACAAAAACAAATTGCCAAATTCACAAAAGTTACCTTCTGAGACTTCAAACAGGCATAACTTTGTCAAAACTGATACGATTTACATTTGCAAAGTCATTTTGATTGTTGTTTATTGTCCTTAATAATTCTGTAATCACAGTTGAAAAACTTCGGAAATTCGGTTTTTTTGTCAAAAGTAATGTTGACATGTTAGTTTCCAAGTTCCAAAAAATTATCTTTTGAGACTTCAAACAGCCATAACTTTGTCAAAACTGATTCGATTTACATATCCAAAGTCATTTTGATCTTTGTTTATTGTCCTTAATAATTCTGTAATCAAAGTTGAAAAACTTTAGAAATTCGGCTTACTTATCAAAAGTCATGTTGACAACAAAATTTTCAAATTCCCAAAAATAAGCTTATGAGACTTCAAACAGCCATAACTTTGTCAAAACTGATCCGATTTACATTTACAAAGTCATTTTGATCGTTGTTTATTGTCCTTAAAATTTCTGTTATCTAAGAAAAAAAAACTTCGGGGATTCAGTTTACTTGTTAAAGTCATAAAGAAAAATTTATTGCCAAATTCCCAAAAATAACCTTCTGAGACTTCAAAGAGACATTACTTTGTCAAAACTGATCCGATTTACATTTCCAAAGTCATTTTGATCGTTGTTTATTGTCCTTAATAATTCTGTAATCAAAGTTGAAAAACTTCGGAAATTCGGTTTTCTTGTCAAAAGTCATAATGACAAAATAGTTGCCAAATTCCCAAAAATTACCTTCTGAGACTTCAAACAGCCATAACTTTGTCAAAACTGATCCGATTTACATTTCCAAAGTCATTTTGATCGTTGTTTATTGTCCTTAATAATTCTGTAATCAAAGTTGAAAAACTTTGAAAATTTGGTTTTCTTGTCAAAGGTCATAATGCCAAAAAAATTGCCAAATTCCCAAAAATTACCTTCTAAGACTTCAAACAGCCATAACTTTGTCAAAACTTATCCGATTTACATTTCCAAAGTCATTTTGATCGTTGTTTATTGTCCTTAATAATTCTGTTATCAAAGTTGAGAAACTTCAGAAATTCGGTTTAATTGGTTTAAGTCATAATGACAAAAAAAATTGCCAAATTCCCAAAAATTACCTTCTGAGACTTCAAACAGGCATAAATTTGTCAAAACTGATCCGATTTACATTTCCAAAGTCATTTTGATCGTTGTTTATTGTCCTTAATAATTCTGTAATCAAAGTTTAAAAACTTTGAAAATTTGGTTTTCTTGTCAAAGGTCATAATGCCAAAATAGTTGCCAAATTCCCAAAAATTACCTTCTAAGACTTCAAACAGCCATAACTTTGTCAAAACTGATCCGATTTACATTTCCAAAGTCATTTTGATCGTTGTTTATTGTCCTTAATAATTCTGTTATCAAAGTTGAGAAACTTCAGAAATTCGGTTTAATTGGTTTAAGTCATAATGACAAAAAAAATTGCCAAATTCCCAAAAATTACCTTCTGAGACTTCAAACAGGCATAACTTTGTCAAAACTGATCCGATTTACATTTCCAAAGTCATTTTGATCGTTGTTTATTGTCCTTAATAATTCTGTAATCAAAGATAAAAAACTTCGGCATTTCGGTTTTCTTGTTAAAAGTCATGTTAACATGTTAGTTTCCAAATTCCAAAAAATTACCCTCTGAGACTTCAAACAGCCATAACTTTGTCAAAACTGATCCGATTTACATTTTGATCGTTGTTTATTGTCCTTAATAATTCTGTAATCAAAGATGAAAAACTTCGGAAATTTGGTTTTCTTGTTAAAAGTCATGTTGACAAGTTAGTTTGCAAATCCCCAAAAATTACCTTCTGAGACTTCAAACAGGCATAACTTTGTCAAAACTGATCCGATTTACATTTACAAAGTCATTTTGATCGTTGTTTATTGTCCTTAAAAATTCTGTAATCTAAGAAAAAAAAACTTCGGGGATTCAGTTTACTTGTCAAAAGTCATAAAGAAAAATTTAGTTGCCAAATTCCCAAAAATAACCTTCTGAGACTTCAAAGAGACATTACTTTGTCAGAACTGATCCGATTTACATTTCCAAAGTCATTTTGATCGTTGTTTATTGTCCTTAATAATTCTGTAATCAAAGTTTTAAAACTTCGGCAATTCGGTTTTCTTGTCAAAAGTCATAATTAAAAACAAAATAGTTGCCAAATTCCCAAAAATTACCTTCTGAGACTTCAAACAGCCATAACTTTGTCAAAACTGATCCGATTTACATTTGCAAAGTCATTTTGATCGTTGTTTATTGTCCTTAATAATTCTGTAATCAAAGTTGAAAAACTTCGAAAATTTGGTTTTCTTGTCAAAAGTCATTATGCCAAAATAGTTGCCAAATTCCCAAAAATTACCTTCTAAGACTTCAAACAGCCATAACTTTGTCAAAACTTATCCGATTTACATTTCCAAAGTCATATTGATCGTTGTTTATTGTCCTTAATAATTCTGTTATCAAAGTTGAGAAACTTCAGAAATTCGGTTTAATTGGTTTAAGTCATAATGACAAAAAAAATTGCCAAATTCCCAAAAATTACCTTCTGAGACTTCAAACAGGCATAAATTTGTCAAAACTGATCCGATTTACATTTCCAAAGTCATTTTGATCGTTGTTTATTGTCCTAAATAATTCTGTAATCAAAGATAAAAAACTTGGGCAATTCGGTTTTCTTGTTAAAAGTCATGTTAACATGTTAGTTTCCAAATTCCAAAAAAATACCCTCTGGGACTTCAAACAGCCATAACTTTGTCAAAACTGATCCGATTTACATTTTGATCGTTGTTTATTGTCCTTAATAATTCTGTAATCAAAGATGAAAAACTTCGGAAATTTGGTTTTCTTGTTAAAAGTCATGTTGACAAGTTAGTTTGCAAATCCCCAAAAATTACCTTCTGAGACTTCAAACAGGCATAACTTTGTCAAAACTGATCCGATTTACATTTGCAAAGTCATTTTGATCGTTGTTTATTGTCCTTAACAATTCTGTAATCAAAGTAAAAAACTTTGAAAATTTGGTTTTCTTGTCAAAAGTCATAATGACAAAATAGTTGCCAAATTCCCAAAAATTACCTTCTGAGACTTCAAACAGCCATAACTTTGTCAAAACTTACCCGATTTACATTTCCAAAGTCATTTTGATCGTTGTTTATTGTCCTTAATAATTCTGTAATCAAAGTTGAAAAACTTTGAAAATTTGGTTTTCTTGTCAAAAGTCATAATGCCAAAATAGTTGCCAAATTCCCAAAAATTACCTTCTAAGACTTCAAACAGCCATAACTTTGTCAAAACTTATCCGATTTACATTTCCAAAGTCATTTTGATCGTTGTTTATTGTCCTTAATAATTCTGTAATCAAAGTTGAGAAACTTCAGAAATTCGGTTTAATTGGTTTAAGTCATAATGACAAAAAAAATTGCCAAATTCCCAAAAATTACCTTCTGAGACTTCAAACAGGCATAACTTTGTCAAAACTGATCCGATTTACATTTCCAAAGTCATTTTGATCGTTGTTTATTGTCCTTAATAATTCTGTAATCAAAGATAAAAAACTTCGGCATTTCGGTTTTCTTGTTAAAAGTCATGTTAACATGTTAGTTTCCAAATTCCAAAAAATTACCCTCTGAGACTTCAAACAGCCATAACTTTGTCAAAACTGATCCGATTTACATTTTGATCGTTGTTTATTGTCCTGAATAATTCTGTAATCAAAGATGAAAAACTTCGGAAATTTGGTTTTCTTGTTAAAAGTCATGTTGCCAAGTTAGTTTGCAAATCCCCAAAAATTACCTTCTGAGACTTCAAACAGGCATAACTTTGTCAAAACTGATCCGATTTACATTTACAAAGTCATTTTGATCGTTGTTTATTGTCCTTAAAATTTCTGTTATCTAAGAAAAAAAAACTTCGGGGATTCAGTTTACTTGTTAAAGTCATAAAGAAAAATTTATTGCCAAATTCCCAAAAATAACCTTCTGAGACTTCAAAGAGACATTACTTTGTCAAAACTGATCCGATTTACATTTCCAAAGTCATTTTGATCGTTGTTTATTGTCCTTAATAATTCTGTAATCAAAGTTTTAAAACTTCGGCAATTCGGTTTTCTTGTCAAAAGTCATAATAACAAAATAGTTGCCAAATTCCCAAAAATTACCTTCTGAGACTTCAAACAGCCATAACTTTGTCAAAACTGATACGATTTACATTTGCAAAGTCATTTTGATCGTTGTTTATTGTCCTTAATAATTCTGTAATCAAAGTTTAAAAACTTTGAAAATTTGGTTTTCTTGTCAAAGGTCATAATGCCAAAATAGTTGCCAAATTCCCAAAAATTACCTTCTAAGACTTCAAACAGCCATAACTTTGTCAAAACTTATCCGATTTACATTTCCAAAGTCATTTTGATCGTTGTTTATTGTCCTTAATAATTCTGTTATCAAAGTTGAGAAACTTCAGAAATTCGGTTTAATTGGTTTAAGTCATAATGACAAAAAAAATTGCCAAATTCCCAAAAATTACCTTCTGAGACTTCAAACAGGCATAACTTTGTCAAAACTGATCCGATTTACATTTCCAAAGTCATTTTGATCGTTGTTTATTGTCCTTAATAATTCTGTAATCAAAGATAAAAAACTTGGGCAATTCGGTTTTCTTGTTAAAAGTCATGTTAACATGTTAGTTTCCAAATTCCAAAAAAATACCCTCTGGGACTTCAAACAGCCATAACTTTGTCAAAACTGATCCGATTTACATTTTGATCGTTGTTTATTGTCCTTAATAATTCTGTAATCAAAGATGAAAAACTTCGGAAATTTGGTTTTCTTGTTAAAAGTCATGTTGACAAGTTAGTTTGCAAATCCCCAAAAATTACCTCCTGAGACTTCAAACAGGCATAACTTTGTCAAAACTGATCCGATTTACATTTGCAAAGTCATTTTGATCGTTGTTTATTGTCCTTAACAATTCTGTTATCAAAGTAAAAAACTTTGAAAATTTGGTTTTCTTGTCAAAAGTCATAATTACAAAATAGTTGCCAAATTCCCAAAAATTACCTTCTGAGACTTCAAACAGCCATAACTTTGTCAAAACTGACCCGATTTACATTTCCAAAGTCATTTTGATCGTTGTTTATTGTCCTTAATAATTCTGTAATCAAAGTTGAGAAACTTCAGAAATTCGGTTTAATTGGTTTAAGTCATAATGACAAAAACAAATTGCCAAATTCACAAAAGTTACCTTCTGAGACTTCAAACAGGCATAACTTTGTCAAAACTGATCCGATTTACATTTGCAAAGTCATTTTGATTGTTGTTTATTGTCCTTAATAATTCTGTAATCAAAGTTGAAAAACTTCGGAAATTCGGTTTTCTTGTCAAAAGTAATGTTGACATGTTAGTTTCCAAGTTCCAAAAAATTATCTTTTGAGACTTCAAACAGCCATAACTTTGTCAAAACTGATTCGATTTACATATCCAAAGTCATTTTGATCTTTGTTTATTGTCCTTAATAATTCTGTAATCAAAGTTGAAAAACTTCAGAAATTCGGCTTACTTATCACAAGTCATGTAGACAACAAAATTTTCAAATTCCCAAAAATAAGCTTCTGAGACTTCAAACAGCCAAAACTTTGTCAAAACTGATCCGATTTCTTGTTTTCTTGTTAAAAGTCATGTTAACATGTAAGTTTCCAAATTCCAAAAAATTACCCTCTGGGACTTCAAACAGCCATAACTTTGTCAAAACTGATCCGATTTACATTTTGATCGTTGTTTATTGTCCTTAATAATTCTGTAATCAAAGATGAAAAACTTCGGAAATTTGGTTTTCTTGTTAAAAGTCATGTTGACAAGCTAGTTTGCAAATCCCCAAAAATTACCTTCTGAGAATTCAAATAGGCATAACTTTGTCAAAACTGATCCGATTTACATTTTCAAAGTCATTTTGATGATTGTTTATTGTCCTTAAAATTTCTGTAATCAAATTTGAAAAACTTCGGAAATTCGGTTTTCTTGTCAAAAGTAATGTTGACATGTTAGTTTCCAAGTTCAAAAAATTATCTTTTGAGACTTCAAACAGCCATAACTTTGTCAAAACTGATTCGATTTACATATCCAAAGTCATTTTGATCTTTGTTTATTGTCCTTAATAATTCTGTAATCAAAGTTGAGAAACTTCAGAAATTCGGTTTAATTGGTTTAAGTCATAATGACAAAAACAAATTGCCAAATTCACAAAAGTTACTTTTTGAGACTTCAAACAGCCATAACTTTGTCAAAACTGATCCGATTTACATTTACAAAGTCATTTTGATCGTTGTTTATTGTCCTTTAAATTTCTGTTATCTAAGATAAAAAACTTCGGAGATTCAGTTTACTTGGTAAAGTCATAAAGAAAAATTTATTGCCAAATTGCCAAAAATAACCTTCTGAGACTTCAACGAGACATTACTTTGTCAAAACTAATCGGATTTACAATTCCAAAGACATTTTGATCGTTGTTTATTGTCCTTAATAATTCTGTTATCAAAATTGAAAAATTTCAGAAATTCGCTTTAATTGGTTTAAGTCATAATGACAAAATAAATTGCCAAATTCACAAAAATTACCTTCTGAGACTTCAAACAGGCATAACTTTGTCAAAACTGATCCGATTTATATTTCCAAAGTCATTTTGTTCGTTGTTTATTGTCCCTAATAATTCTGTAATCAAAGGTGAAAAACTTCGGAAAATCTGTTTTCTTGTCAAAAGTCATGTTGACAAGTTAGTTGCCAAATCCCCAAAAATGACCTTCTGAGACTTCAAACAACCATAACTTTGTCAAAACTGATCCGATTTACATTTCCTAAGTCATTTTGATCGTTGTTTATTGTCCTTAATAATTCTGTAATCAAAGTTTAAAAACTTTGAAAATTTGGTTTTCTTGTCAAAAGTCATAATTACAAAATAGTTGCCAAATTCACAAAAGTTACTTTTTGAGACTTCAAACAGCCATAACTTTGTCAAAACTTATCCGATTTACATTTGCAAAGTCATTTTGATCGTTGTTTATTGTCCTTAAAATTTCTGTTATCTAAGATAAAAAACTTCGGAGATTCAGTTTACTTGGTAAAGTCATAAAGAAAAATTTATTGCCAAATTGCCAAAAATAACCTTCTGAGACTTCAACGAGACATTACTTTGTCAAAACTGATCGGATTTACAATTCCAAAGTCATTTTGATCGTTGTTTATTGTCCTTAATAATTCTGTTATCAAAATTGAAAAATTTCAGAAATTCGCTTTAATTGGTTTAAGTCATAATGACAAAATAAATTGCCAAATTCACAAAAATTACCTTCTGAGACTTCAAACAGGCATAACTTTGTCAAAACTGATCCGATTTACATTTGCAAAGTCATTTTGATCGTTGTTTATTGTCCTTAATAATTCTGTAATCAAAGTTGAAAAACTTCGGAAATTCGGTTTTCTTGTCAAAAGTTATGTTGACATGTTAGTTTCCAAGTTCCAAAAAATTATCTTCTGAGACTTCAAACAGCCATAACTTTGTCAAAACTGATCCGATTTACATTTCCAAAGTCATTTTGATCGTTTTTTATTGTCCTTAATAATTCTGTAATCAAAGTTGAAAAACTTCGGAAATTTAGTTCTCTTGTCAAAAGCAATGTAGACATGTTAGTTTTCAAGTTAAAAAATTATCTTATGACACTTCAAACAGCCATAACTTTGTCAAAACTGATCCGATTTACATTTCCAAAGTCATTTTGATAGTTGTTTATTGTCCTTAATAATTCTGTAATCAAAAGTGAAAAATTTCGGAAATTTAGTTTTCTTGTCAAAAGCAATGTTGACATGTTAGTTTCCAAGTTAAAAAATTATCTTATGAGACTTCAAACAGCCATAACTTTGTCAAAACTGATCCGATTTACATATCCAAAGTCATTTTGATCTTTGTTTATTGTCCTTAATACATCTGTTATCAAAGTTGAGAAACTTCAGAAATTCGGTTTAATTGGTTTAAGTCATAATGACAAAAACAAATTGCCAAATTCACAAAAGTTACTTTTTGAGACTTCAAACAGCCATAACTTTGTCAAAACTGATCCGATTTACATTAACAAAGTCATTTTGATCGTTGTTTATTGTCCTTAAAATTTCTGTTATCTAAGATAAAAAACTTCGTAGATTCAGTTTACATGGTAAAGTCATAAAGAAAAATTTATTGCCAAATTGCCAAAAATAACCTTCTGAGACTTCAACGAGACATTACTTTGTCAAAACTGATCGGATTTACAATTCCAAAGTCATTTTGATCGTTGTTTATTGTCCTTAATAATTCTGTTATCAAAATTGAAAAATTTCAGAAATTCGCTTTAATTGGTTTAAGTCATAATGACAAAATAAATTGCCAAATTCACAAAAATTACCTTCTGAGACTTCAAACAGGCATAACTTTGTCAAAACTGATCCGATTTACATTTGCAAAGTCATTTTGATCGTTGTTTATTGTCCTTAATAATTCTGTCATCAAAGTTGAAAAACTTCGGAAATTCGGTTTTCTTGTCAAAAGTTATGTTGACATGTTAGTTTCCAAGTTCCAAAAAATTATCTTCTGAGACTTCAAACAGCCATAACTTTGTCAAAACTGATCCGTTTTACATTTCCAAAGTCATTTTGATCGTTTTTTATTGTCCTTAATAATTCTGTAATCAAAGTTGAAAAACTTCGGAAATTTAGCTCTCTTGTCAAAAGCAATGTAGACATGTTAGTTTTCAAGTTAAAAAATTATCTTATGACACTTCAAACAGCCATAACTTTGTCAAAACTGATCCGATTTACATTTCCAAAGTCATTTTGATCGTTGTTTATTGTCCTTAATAATTCTGTTATCAAAATTGAAAAACTTCAGAAATTCGGTTTAATTGGTTTAAGTCATAATGACAAAAAAAATTGCCAAATTCACAAAAATTATCTTCTGAGACTTCAAACAGCCATAACTTTGTCAAAACTGATCCGATTTACATTTCCAAAGTCATTTTGATCGTTGTTTATTGTCCTTAATAATTCTGTAATCAAAGTTGAAAAACGTCAGAAATTCGGCTTACTTATCAAAAGTCATGTTGACAACAAAATTTCCAAATTCCCAAAAATTAGCTTCTGAGACTTCAAACAGCCATAACTTTGTCAAAACTGATCCGATTTACATTTCCAAAGTCATTTTGATGGTTGTTTATTGTCCTTAAAATTTCTGTAATCAAAGTTGAAAAACTTCGGAAATTCGGTTTTCTTGTCAAAAGTAATGTTGACATGTAAGTTTCCAAGTTCAAAAAATTATCTTTTGAGACTTCAAACAACCATAACTTTGTCAAAACTGATCCGATTTACATATCCAAAGTCATTTTGATCGTTGTTTATTGTCCTTAATAATTCTGTAATCAAAGTTGAAAAACTTCAGAAATTCGGTTTACTTATCAAAAGTCATGTTGACAACAAAATTTTCAAATTCCCAAAAATTAGCTTCTGAGACTTCAAACAGCCATAACTTTG
Source organism: Drosophila maculinotata (assembly GCA_035045305.1). Lineage (NCBI taxonomy): Eukaryota > Metazoa > Arthropoda > Insecta > Diptera > Drosophilidae > Drosophila > Drosophila maculinotata. The sequence goes on along the minus strand of JAWNPD010000602.1, from coordinate 133,890 downwards.
TCAAAACTGATCCGATTTACATTTGCAAAGTCATTTTGATCTTTGTTTATTGTCCTGAATAATTCTGTAATCAAAGGTGAAAAACTTCGGAAAATCTGTTTTCTTGTCAAAAGTCATGTTGACAAGTTAGTTGCCAAATCCCCAAAAATGACCTTCTGAGACTTCAAACAACCATAACTTTGTCAAAACTGATCCGATTTACATTTTGATCGTTGTTTATTGTCCTTAATAATTCTGTAATCAAAGTTGAAAAACTTTGAAAATTTGGTTTTCTTGTCAAAAGTCATAATGACAAAATAGTTGCCAAATTCACAAAAGTTACCTTCTGAGACTTCAAACAGCCATAACTTTGTCAAAACTTATCCGATTTACATTTCCAAAGTCATTTTGATCGTTGTTTATTGTCCTTAAAATTTCTGTAATCTAAGATAAAAAACTTCGGAAATTCAGTTTACTTGGTAAAGTCATAAAGAAAAATTAATTGACAAATTGCCAAAAATAACCTTCTGAGACTTCAACCAGACATAACTTTGTCAAAACTGATCCGATTTACATTTCCAAAGTCATTTTGATCGTTGTTTATTGTCCTTAATAATTCTGTAATCAAAATTGAAAAATTTCAGAAATTCGGTTTAATTGGTTTAAGTCATAATGACAAAATAAATTGCCAAATTCACAAAAATTACCTTCTGAGACTTCAAACAGGCATAACTTTGTCAAAACTGATCCGATTTACATTTCCAAAGTCATTTTGATCGTTGTTTATTGTCCTTAATAATTCTGTAATCAAAGTTGAAAAACTTCGGAAATTCGGTTTTTTTGTCAAAAGTTATGTTGACATGTTAGTTTCCAAGTTCCAAAAAATTATCTTCTGAGACTTCAAACAGCCATAACTTTGTCAAAACTGATCCGATTTACATTTCCAAAGTCATTTTGATCGTTGTTTATTGTCCTTAATAATTCTGTAATCAAAGTTGAAAAACTTCGGAAATTTAGTTCTCTTGTCAAAAGCAATGTAGACATGTTAGTTTTCAAATTACAAAAATTACCTTCTGAGACTTCAAACAGCCATAACTTTGTCAAAACTGATCCGATTTACATTTCCAAAGTCATTTTGATCGTTGTTTATTGTCCTTAATAATTCTGTAATCAAAGTTGAAAAACTTCAGAAATTCGGTTTAATTGGTTTAAGTCATAATGACAAAAAAAATTGCCAAATTCACAAAAATTACCTTCTGAGACTTCAAACAGCCATAACTTTGTCAAAACTGATCCGATTTACATTTCCAAAGTCATTTTGATCGTTGTTTATTGTCCTTAATAATTCTGTAATCAAAAGTGAAAAATTTCGGAAATTTAGTTTTCTTGTCAAAAGCAATGTTGACATGTTAGTTTCCAAGTTAAAAAATTATCTTCTGAGACTTCAAACAGCCATAACTTTGTCAAAACTGATCCGATTTACATATCCAAAGTCATTTTGATCTTTGTTTATTGTCCTTAATAATTCTGTAATCAAAGTTGAAAAACGTCAGAAATTCGGTTTACTTGTCAAAAGTCATGTTGACAACAAAATTTTCAAATTCCCAAAAATTAGCTTCTGAGACTTCAAACAGCCATAACTTTGTCAAAACTGATCCGATTTACATTTTCAAAGTCATTTTGATGGTTGTTTATTGTCCTTAAAAATTCTGTAATCAAAGTTGAAAAACTTCGGAAATTCGGTTTTCTTGTCAAAAGTAATGTTGACATGTTAGTTTCCAAGTTCAAAAAATTATCTTTTGAGACTTCAAACAGCCATAACTTTGTCAAAACTGATTCGATTTACATATCCAAAGTCATTTTGATCTTTGTTTATTGTCCTTTATAATTCTGTAATCAAAGTTGAAAAACTTCAGAAATTCGGCTTACTTATCAAAAGTCATGTTGACAACAAAATTTTCAAATTCCCAAAAATTACCTTCTGAGACTTCAAACAGCCATAACTTTGTCAAAACTGATCCGATTTACATTTGCAAAGTCATTTTGATCTTTGTTTATTGTCCTGAATAATTCTGTAATCAAAGTAAAGAAACTTCGGAAATTCGGTTTACTTGTCAAAAGTCATTATGACAAAAAAAATGTCAAATGCCCAAAAATTACCTTCTGAAACTTCAAACAGGCATAACATTGTCAAAACTGATCCGATTTATATTTCCAAAGTCATTTTGTTCGTTGTTTATTGTCCCTAATAATTCTGTAATCAAAGGTGAAAAACTTCGGAAAATCTGTTTTCTTGTCAAAAGTCATGTTGACAAGTTAGTTGCCAAATCCCCAAAAATGACCTTCTGAGACTTCAAACAACCATAACTTTGTCAAAACTGATCCGATTTACATTTCCAAAGTCATTTTGATCGTTGATTATTGTCCTTAATAATTCTGTAATCAAAGTTTAAAAACTTTGAAAATTTGGTTTTCTTGTCAAAAGTCATAATTACAAAATAGTTGCCAAATTCCCGAAAATTACCTTCTGAGACTTCAAACAGCCATAACTTTGTCAAAACTTATCCGATTTACATTTCCAAAGTCATTTTGATCGTTGTTTATTGTCCTTAATAATTCTGTTATCAAAGTTGAGAAACTTCAGAAATTCGGTTTAATTGGTTTAAGTCATAATGACAAAAACAAATTGCCAAATTCACAAAAGTTACCTTCTGAGACTTCAAACAGGCATAACTTTGTCAAAACTGATACGATTTTCATTTGCAAAGTCATTTTGATTGTTGTTTATTGTCCTTAATAATTCTGTAATCAAAGTTGAAAAACTTCAGAAATTCGGCTTACTTATCAAAAGTCATGTTGACAACAAAATTTTCAAATTCCCAAAAATTAGCTTCTGAGACTTCAACCAGCCATAACTTTGTCAAAACTGATCCGATTTACATTTCCAAAGTCATTTTGATCTTTGTTTATTGTCCTTAATAATTCTGAAATCTAAGATAAAAAACTTCGGAAAATCAGTTTACTTGTCAAAAGTCATAATGAAAAAATAGTTGCCAAATTCCCGAAAATAGCCTTCTGAGACTTCAACCAGAAATTACTTTGTCAAAACTGATCCGATTTACATATCCAAAGTCATTTTGATCGTTGTTTATTGTCCTTAATAATTCTGTAATCAAAGTTAAAAAACTTCCAAAACTCGGTTTACTTGTCAAAAGTCATAATGGCAAAAAAAGTGTCAAATTCCCAAAAATTACCTTCTGAGACTTCAAACAGGCATAACTTTGTCAAAACTGATCCGATTTACATTTCCAAAGTCATTTTGTTCGTTGTTTATTGTCCCTAATAATTCTGTAATCAAAGGTGAAAAACTTCGGAAAATCAGTTTTCTTGTCAAAAGTCATGTTGACAAGTTAGTTGTTAAATCCCCAAAAATGACCTTCTGAGACTTCAAACAACCATAACATTGTCAAAACTGATCCGATTTACATTTCCAAAGTCATTTTGATCGTTGTTTATTGTCCTTAATAATTCTGTAATCAAAGTTTAAAATTTTGAAAATTTGGTTTTCTTGTCAAAGGTCATAATGCCAAAATAGTTGCCAAATTCCCAAAAATTACCTTCTGAGACTTCAAACAGCCATAACTTTGTCAAAACTGATCCGATTTACATTTCCAAAGTCATTTTGATCGTTGTTTATTGTCCTTAATAATTCTGTTATCAAAGTTGAGAAACTTCAGAAATTCGGTTAAATTGGTTTAAGTCATAATGACAAAACAAATTGCCAAATTCCCAAAAATTACCTTCTGAGACTTCAAACAGGCATAACTTTGTCAAAACTGATCCGATTTACATTTCCAAAGTCATTTTGATCGTTGTTTATTGTCCTTAACAATTCTGTAATCAAAGATAAAAAACTTCGGGAATTCGGTTTTCTTGTTAAAAGTCATGTTAACATGTTAGTTTGCAAATCCCCAAAAATTACCTTCTGAGATTTGAAACAGCCATAACTTTGTCAAAACTGATCCGATTTACATTTTGATCGTTGTTTATTGTCCTTAATAATTCTGTAATCAAAGATGAAAAACTTCGGAAATTTGGTTTTCTTGTTAAAAGTCATGTTGACAAGTTAGTTTGCAAATCCCCAAAAATTACCTTCTGAGATTTCAAACAGGCATAACTTTGTCAAAACTGATCCGATTTACATTTCCAAAGTCATTTTGATCGTTGTTTATTGTCCTTAACAATTCTGTAATCAAAGTTAAAAACTTTGAAAATTTGGTTTTCTTGTCAAAAGTCATTATGACAAAATAGTTGCCAAATTCCCAAAAATTACCTTCTGAGACTTCAATTAGCCATAACTTTGTCAAAACTGATCCGATTTACATTTCCAAAGTCATTTTGATCGTTGTTTATTGTCCTTAATAATTCTGTTATCAAAGATGAAAAACTTCGGAAATTCAGTTTTCTTGTCAAAAGTCATGTTGACATGTTAGTTTCCAAATTCCAAAAAATTACCTTCTGAGACTTCAAACAGCCATAACTTTGTCAAAACTGATCCGATTTACATTTCCAAAGTCATTTTGAACGTTGTTTATTGTCCTTAATAATTCTGTAATCAAAGATGAAAAATTTGGTTTTCTTGTCAAAAGTCATGATGACAAAATAGTTGCCAAATTCGCAAAAATTACCTTCTGAGACTTCAAACAGGCATAACTTTGTCAAAACTGATCCGATTTACATTTCCAAAGTCATTTTGATCGTTGTTTATTGTCCTTAATAATTCTGTAATCAAAGATGAAAAACTTCGGAAATTCGGTTTTCTTGTTAAAAATCATGTTGACATGTAAGTTTCCAAATTCCCAAAAATTACCTTCTGAGACTTCAAACAGCCATAACTTTGTCAAAACTGATCCGATTTACATTTCCAAAGTCATTTTGATCGTTGTTTATTGTCCTTAATAATTCTGTAATCAAAGATAAAAAACTTCGGAAATTCGGTTTTCTTGCTAAAAGTCATGTTGACATGTAAGTTTCCAAATTCACAAAAATTACCTTCTGAGACTTCAAACAGCCATAACTTTGTCAAAACTGATCCGATTTACATTTCCAAAGTCATTTTGATCGTTGTTTATTGTCCTTAATAATTCTGTAATCAAAGTTGAAAAATTTCGGAAATTTAGTTTTCTTGTCAAAAGCAATGTAGACATGTCAGTTTCCAAGTTAAAAAATTATCTTATGACACTTCAAACAGCCATAACTTTGTCAAAACTGATCCGATTTACATTTCCAAAGTCATTTTGATCGTTGTTTATTGTCCTTAATAATTCTGTTATCAAAATTGAAAAACTTCAGAAATTCGGTTTAATTGGTTTAAGTCATAATGACAAAAAAAATTGCCAAATTCACAAAAATTACCTTCTGAGACTTCAAACAGGCATAACTTTGTCAAAACTGATCCGATTTACATTTGCAAAGTCATTTTGATCGTTGTTTATTGTCCTTAATAATTCTGTAATCAAAGTTGAAAAACTTCGGAAATTCGGTTTTCTTGTCAAAAGTTATGTTGACATGTTAGTTTCCAAGTTCCAAAAAATTATCTTCTGAGACTTCAAACAGCCATAACTTTGTCAAAACTGATCCGATTTACATATCCAAAGTCATTTTGATCTTTGTTTATTGTCCTTAATAATTCTGTTATCAAAATTGAAAAACTTCAGAAATTCGGTTTAATTGGTTTAAGTCATAATGACAAAAAAAATTGCCAAATTCACAAAAATTACCTTCTGAGACTTCAAACAGTCATAACTTTGTCAAAACTGATCCGATTTACATTTCCAAAGTCATTTTGATCGTTGTTTATTGTCCTTAATAATTCTGTAATCAAAAGTGAAAAATTTCGGAAATTTAGTTTTCTTGTCAAAAGCAATGTTGACATGTTAGTTTCCAAGTTAAAAAATTATCTTATGAGACTTCAAACAGCCATAACTTTGTCAAAACTGATCCGATTTACATATCCAAAGTCATTTTGATCTTTGTTTATTGTCCTTAATACATCTGTAATCAAAGTTGAAAAACGTCAGAAATTCGGCTTACTTATCAAAAGTCATGTTGACAACAAAATTTTCAAATTCCCAAAAATTAGCTTCTGAGACTTCAAACAGCCATAACTTTGTCAAAACTGATCCGATTTACATTTGCAAAGTCATTTTGATCGTTGTTTATTGTCCTTAAAATTTCTGTAATCTAAGATAAAAAACTTCGGAGATTCAGTTAACTTGTTAAAGTCATAATGAAAAATTTATTGCCAAATTCCCAAAAATAACCTTCTGAGACTTCAAAGAGACATTACTTTGTCAAAACTGATCCGATTTACATTTCCAAAGTCATTTTGATCGTTGTTTATTATCCTTAATAATTCTGTTATCAAAATTGAAAAACTTCAGAAATTCGGTTTAATTGGTTTAAGTCATAATGACAAAAAAAATTGCCAAATTCACAAAAATTAGCTTCTGAGACTTCAAACAGCCATAACTTTGTCAAAACTGATCCGATTTACATTTGCAAAGTCATTTTGATCGTTGTTTATTGTCCTGAATAATTCTGTAATCAAAGTTAAAAAACTTCGAAAATTCGGTTTACTTGTCAAAAGTCATAATGACAAAAAAAATGTCAAATGCCCAAAAATTACCTTCTGAGACTTCAAACAGGCATAACATTGTCAAAACTGATCCGATTTATATTTCCAAAGTCATTTTGTTCGTTGTTTATTGTCCCTAATAATTCTGTAATCAAAGGTGAAAAACTTCGGAAAATCTGTTTTCTTGTCAAAAGTCATGTTGACAAGTTAGTTGCCAAATCCCCAAAAATGACCTTCTGAGACTTCAAACAACCATAACTTTGTCAAAACTGATCCGATTTACATTTCCAAAGTCATTTTGATCGTTGTTTATTGTCCTTAATAATTCTGTAATCAAAGTTTAAAAACTTTGAAAATTTGGTTTTCTTGTCAAAAGTCATTATTACAAAATAGTTGCCAAATTCCCAAAAATTACCTTCTGAGACTTCAAACAGCCATAACTTTGTCAAAACTTATCCGATTTACATTTCCAAAGTCATTTTGATCGTTGTTTATTGTCCTTAATAATTCTGTAATCAAAGTTGAGAAACTTCAGAAATTCGGTTTAATTGGTTTAAGTCATAATGACAAAAACAAATTGCCAAATTCACAAAAGTTACCTTCTGAGACTTCAAACAGGCATAACTTTGTCAAAACTGATACGATTTACATTTGCAAAGTCATTTTGATTGTTGTTTATTGTCCTTAATAATTCTGTAATCAAAGTTGAAAAACTTCGGAAATTCGGTTTTCTTGTCAAAAGTTATGTTGACATGTTAGTTTCCAAGTTCCAAAAAATTATCTTCTGAGACTTCAAACAGCCATAACTTTGTCAAAACTGATCCGATTTACATTTCCAAAGTCATTTTGATCGTTGTTTATTGTCCTTAATAATTCTGTAATCAAAAGTGAAAAACTTCGGAAATTTAGTTTTCTTGTCAAAAGCAATGTTGACATGTTAGTTTCCAAGTTAAAAAATTATCTAATGAGACTTCAAACAGCCATAACTTTGTCAAAACTGATCCGATTTACATATCCAAAGTCATTTTGATCTTTGTTTATTGTCCTTAATACATCTGTAATCAAAGTTGAAAAACGTCAGAAATTCGGCTTACTTATCAAAAGTCATGTTGACAACAAAATTTTCAAATTCCCAAAAATTAGCTTCTGAGACTTCAAACAGCCATAACTTTGTCAAAACTGATCCGATTTACATTTTCAAAGTCATTTTGATGGTTGTTTATTGTCCTTAAAATTTCTGTAATCAAAGTTGAAAAACTTCGGAAATTCGGTTTTCTTGTCAAAAGTAATGTTGACATGTTAGTTTTCAAGTTCAAAAAATTATCTTTTGAGACTTCAAACAGCCATAACTTTGTCAAAACTGATTCGATTTACATATCCAAAGTCATTTTGATCTTTGTTTATTGTCCTTAATAATTCTGTAATCAAAGTTGAAAAACTTCAGAAATTCGGCTTACTTATCAAAAGTCATGTTGACAACAAAATTTTCAAATTCCCAAAAATTAGCTTCTGAGACTTCAAACAGCCATAACTTTGTCAAAACTGATCCGATTTACATTTGCAAAGTCATTTTGATCGTTGTTTATTGTCCTTAATAATTCTGTAATCAAAGATAAAAAACTTCGGAAATTCAGTTTACTTGTTAAAGTCATAATGAAAAATTTATTGCCAAATTCCCAAAAATTAGCTTCTGAGACTTCAAACAGCCATAACTTTGTCAAAACTGATTCGATTTACATATCCAAAGTCATTTTGATCTTTGTTTATTGTCCTTTATAATTCTGTAATCAATGTTGAAAAACGTCAGAAATTCGGCTTACTTATCAAAAGTCATGTTGACAACAAAATTTTCAAATTCCCAAAAATTAGCTTCTGAGACTTCAAACAGACATTACTTTGTCAAAACTGATCCGATTTACATTTCCAAAGTCATTTTGATCGTTGTTTATTGTCCTTAATAATTCTGTAATCAAAATTGAAAAACTTCAGAAATTCGGTTTAATTGGTTTAAGTCATAATGACAAAAAAAATTGCCAAATTCCCAAAAATTAGCTTCTGAGACTTCAAACAGCCATAACTTTGTCAAAACTGATCCGATTTACATTTCCAAAGTCATTTTGATCGTTGTTTATTGTCCTGAATAATTCTGTAATCAAAGTTAAAAAACTTCGAAAATTCGGTTTACTTGTCAAAAGTCATAATGACAAAAAAAATGTCAAATGCCCAAAAATTACCTTCTGAGACTTCAAAGAGACATTACTTTGTCAAAACTGATCCGATTTACATTTCCAAAGTCATTTTGATCGTTGTTTATTATCCTTAATAATTCTGTTATCAAAATTGAAAAACTTCAGAAATTCGGTTTAATTGGTTTAAGTCATAATGACAAAAAAAATTGCCAAACTCACAAAAATTAGCTTCTGAGACTTCAAACAGCCATAACTTTGTCAAAACTGATCCGATTTACATTTTCAAAGTCATTTTGATGGTTGTTTATTGTCCTTAAAATTTCTGTAATCAAAGTTGAAAAACTTCGGAAATTTGGTTTTCTTGTCAAAAGTCATAATTACAAAATAGTTGCCAAATTCCCAAAAATTACCTTCTGAGACTTCAAACAGCCATAACTTTGTCAAAACTTATCCGATTTACATTTCCAAAGTCATTTTGATCGTTGTTTATTGTCCTTAATAATTCTGTTATCAAAGTTGAGAAACTTCAGAAATTCGGTTTAATTGGTTTAAGTCATAATGACAAAAAAAATTGCCAAATTCACAAAAATTAGCTTCTGAGACTTCAAACAGCCATAACTTTGTCAAAACTGATCCGATTTACATTTGCAAAGTCATTTTGATCGTTGTTTATTGTCCTGAATAATTCTGTAATCAAAGTTAAAAAACTTCGAAAATTCGGTTTACTTGTCAAAAGTCATAATGACAAAAAAAATGTCAAATGCCCAAAAATTACCTTCTGAGACTTCAAACAGGCATAACATTGTCAAAACTGATCCGATTTATATTTCCAAAGTCATTTTGTTCGTTGTTTATTGTCCCTAATAATTCTGTAATCAAAGGTGAAAAACTTCGGAAAATCTGTTTTCTTGTCAAAAGTCATGTTGACAAGTTAGTTGCCAAATCCCCAAAAATGACCTTCTGAGACTTCAAACAACCATAACTTTGTCAAAACTGATCCGATTTACATTTCCAAAGTCATTTTGATCGTTGTTTATTGTCCTTAATAATTCTGTAATCAAAGTTTAAAAACTTTGAAAATTTGGTTTTCTTGTCAAAAGTCATAATTACAAAATAGTTGCCAAATTCCCAAAAATTACCTTCTGAGACTTCAAACAGCCATAACTTTGTCAAAACTTATCCGATTTACATTTCCAAAGTCATTTTGATCGTTGTTTATTGTCCTTAATAATTCTGTTATCAAAGTTGAGAAACTTCAGAAATTCGGTTTAATTGGTTTAAGTCATAATGACAAAAACAAATTGCCAAATTCACAAAAGTTACCTTCTGAGACTTCAAACAGGCATAACTTTGTCAAAACTGATACGATTTACATTTGCAAAGTCATTTTGATTGTTGTTTATTGTCCTTAATAATTCTGTAATCAAAGTTGAAAAACTTCGGAAATTCGGTTTTCTTGTCAAAAGTTATGTTGACATGTTAGTTTCCAAGTTCCAAAAAATTATCTTCTGAGACTTCAAACAGCCATAACTTTGTCAAAACTGATCCGATTTACATTTCCAAAGTCATTTTGATCGTTGTTTATTGTCCTTAATAATTCTGTAATCAAAAGTGAAAAACTTCGGAAATTTAGTTTTCTTGTCAAAAGCAATGTTGACATGTTAGTTTCCAAGTTAAAAAATTATCTAATGAGACTTCAAACAGCCATAACTTTGTCAAAACTGATCCGATTTACATATCCAAAGTCATTTTGATCTTTGTTTATTGTCCTTAATACATCTGTAATCAAAGTTGAAAAACGTCAGAAATTCGGATTACTTATCAAAAGTCATGTTGACAACAAAATTTTCAAATTCCCAAAAATTAGCTTCTGAGACTTCAAACAGCCATAACTTTGTCAAAACTGATCCGATTTACATTTCCAAAGTCATTTTGATCGTTGTTTATTGTCCTTAAAATTTCTGTAATCAAAGTTGAAAAACTTCGGAAATTCGGTTTTCTTGTCAAAAGTAATGTTGACATGTTAGTTTCCAAGTTCAAAAAATTATCTTTTGAGACTTCAAACAGCCATAACTTTGTCAAAACTGATTCGATTTACATATCCAAAGTCATTTTGATCTTTGTTTATTGTCCTTAATAATTCTGTAATCAAAGTTGAAAAACTTCAGAAATTCGGTTTACTTATCAAAAGTCATGTTGACAACAAAATTTTCAAATTCCCAAAAATTAGCTTCTGAGACTTCAAACAGCCATAACTTTGTCAAAACTGATCCGATTTACATTTGCAAAGTCATTTTGATCGTTGTTTATTGTCCTTAAAAATTCTGTAATCTAAGTTAAAAAACTTCGGAAATTCAGTTAACTTGTTAAAGTCATAATGAAAAATTTATTGCCAAATTCCCAAAAATAACCTTCTGAGACTTCAAACAGACATTACTTTGTCAAAACTGATCCGATTTACATTTCCAAAGTCATTTTGATCGTTGTTTATTGTCCTTAATAATTCTGTAATCAAAGTTGAAAAACTTCAGAAATTCGGTTTAATTGGTTTAAGTCATAATGACAAAAAAAATTGCCAAATTCACAAAAATTACCTTCTGAGACTTCAAACAGCCATAACTTTGTCAAAACTGATCCGATTTATATTTCCAAAGTCATTTTGTTCGTTGTTTATTGTCCCTAATAATTCTGTAATCAAAGGTGAAAAACTTCGGAAAATCTGTTTTCTTGTCAAAAGTCATGTTGACAAGTTAGTTGCCAAATCCCCAAAAATGACCTTCTGAGACTTCAAACAACCATAACTTTGTCAAAACTGATCCGATTTACATTTCCAAAGTCATTTTGATCGTTGTTTATTGTCCTTAATAATTCTGTAATCAAAGTTTAAAAACTTTGAAAATTTGGTTTTCTTGTCAAAAGTCATAATTACAAAATAGTTGCCAAATTCCCAAAAATTACCTTCTGAGACTTCAAACAGCCATAACTTTGTCAAAACTTATCCGATTTACATTTCCAAAGTCATTTTGATCGTTGTTTATTGTCCTTAATAATTCTGTTATCAAAGTTGAGAAACTTCAGAAATTCGGTTTAATTGGTTTAAGTCATAATGACAAAAACAAATTGCCAAATTCACAAAAGTTACCTTCTGAGACTTCAAACAGGCATAACTTTGTCAAAACTGATACGATTTACATTTGCAAAGTCATTTTGATTGTTGTTTATTGTCCTTAATAATTCTGTAATCAAAGTTGAAAAACTTCGGAAATTCGGTTTTCTTGTCAAAAGTAATGTTGACATGTTAGTTTCCAAGTTCCAAAAAATTATCTTTTGAGACTTCAAACAGCCATAACTTTGTCAAAACTGATTCGATTTACATATCCAAAGTCATTTTGATCTTTGTTTATTGTCCTTAATAATTCTGTAATCAAAGTTGAAAAACTTCAGAAATTCAGCTTACTTATCAAAAGTCATGTTGACAACAAAATTTTCAAATTCCCAAAAATTAGCTTCTGAGACTTCAAACAGCCATAACTTTGTCAAAACTGATCCGATTTACATTTCCAAAGTCATTTTGATCGTTGTTTATCGTCCTTAATAATTCTGTAATCAAAGTTGAAAAACTTCGGAAATTTAATTTTCTTGTCAAAAACAATGTTGACATGTTAGTTTCCAAGTTAAAAAATTATCTTCTGAGACTTCAAACAGCCATAACTTTGTCAAAACTGATCCGATTTACATTTCCAAAGTCATTTTGATCTTTGTTTATTGTCCTTAATAATTCTGAAATCTAAGATAAAAAACTTCGGAAAATCAGTTTACTTGTCAAAAGTCATAATGAAAAAATAGTTGCCAAATTCCCGAAAATAGCCTTCTGAGACTTCAACCAGAAATTACTTTGTCAAAACTGATCCGATTTACATATCCAAAGTCATTTTGATCGTTGTTTATTGTCCTTAATAATTCTGTAATCAAAGTTAAAAAACTTCCAAACTCGGTTTACTTGTCAAAAGTCATAATGGCAAAAAAAGTGTCAAATTCCCAAAAATTACCTTCTGAGACTTCAAACAGGCATAACTTTGTCAAAACTGATCCGATTTACATTTCCAAAGTCATTTTGTTCGTTATTTATTGTCCCTAATAATTCTGTAATCAAAGGTGAAAAACTTCGGAAAATCAGTTTTCTTGTCAAAAGTCATGTTGACAAGTTAGTTGCCAAATCCCCAAAAATGACCTTCTGAGACTTCAAACAACCATAACATTGTCAAAACTGATCCGATTTACATTTCCAAAGTCATTTTGATCGTTGTTTATTGTCCTTAATAATTCTGTAATCAAATTTTAAAATTTTGAAAATTTGGTTTTCTTGTCAAAGGTCATAATGCCAAAATAGTTGCCAAATTCCCAAAAATTACCTTCTGAGACTTCAAACAGCCATAACTTTGTCAAAACTTATCCGATTTACATTTCCAAAGTCATTTTGATCGTTGTTTATTGTCCTTAATAATTCTGTAATCAAAGTTGAAAAACTTCGGAAATTCAGTTTTCTTGTCAAAAGTCATATTGACAAGTTAGTTGCCAAATTCCCAAAAATTACCTTCTGAGACTTCAAACAGCCATAACTTTGTCAAAACTGATCCGATTTACATTTCCAAAGTCATTTTGATCGTTGTTTATTGTCCTTAACAATTCTGTAATCAAAGATAAAAAACTTCGGGAATTCGGTTTTCTTGTTAAAAGTCATGTTAACATGTTAGTTTCCAAATTCCAAAAAATTATCCTCTGGGACTTCAAACAGCCATAACTTTGTCAAAACTGATCCGATTTACATTTTGATCGTTGTTTATTGTCCTTAATATATCTGTAATCAAAGATGAAAAACTTCGGAAATTTGGTTTTCTTGTTAAAAGTCATGTTGACAAGTTAGTTTGCAAATCCCCAAAAATTACCTTCTGAGATTTGAAACAGGCATAACTTTGTCAAAACTGATCCGATTTACATTTGCAAAGTCATTTTGATCGTTGTTTATTGTCCTTAACAATTCTGTTATCAAAGTTAAAAACTTTGAAAATTTGGTTTTCTTGTCAAAAGTCATAATTACAAAATAGTTGCCAAATTCGCAAAAATTACCTTCTGAGACTTCAATTAGCCTTAACTTTGTCAAAACTGATCCGATTTACATTTCCAAAGTCATTTTGATCGTTGTTTATTGTCCTGAATAATTCAGTTATCAAAGTTGAAAAACTTCGGAAATTCAGTTTTCTTGTCAAAAGTCATGTTGACATGTTAGTTCCCAAGTTCCAAAAAATTATCTTCTGAGACTTCAAACAGCCATAACTTTGTCAAAACTGATCCGATTTACATTTCCAAAGTCATTTTGAACGTTGTTAATTGTCCTTAATAATTCTGTAATCAAAGATGAAATTTGGTTTTCTTGACAAAAGTCATTATGACAAAATAGTTGCCAAATTCGCAAAAATTACCTTCTGAGACTTTAAACAGGCATAACTTTGTCAAAACTGATCCGATTTACATTTCCAAAGTCATTTTGATCGTTGTTTATTGTCCTTAATAATTCTGTAATCAAAGATGAAAAACTTCGGAAATTCGATTTTCTTGATAAAAATCATGTTGACATGTAAGTTTCCAAATTCACAAAAATTACCTTCTGAGACTTCAAACAGCCATAACTTTGTCAAAACTGATCCGATTTACATTTGCAAAGTCATTTTGATCGTTGTTTATTGTCCTTAATAATTCTGTAATCAAAGATAAAAAACTTCGGAAATTCGGTTTTCTTGCTAAAAGTCATGTTGACATGTAAGTTTCCAAATTCACAAAAATTACCTTCTGAGACTTCAAACAGCCATAACTTTGTCAAAACTGATCCGATTTACATTTCCAAAGTCATTTTGATCGTTGTTTATTGTCCTTAATAATTCTGTAATCGAAGATGAAAAACTTCGGAAATTTGGTTTTCTTGTTAAAAGTCATGTTGACATGTAAGTTTTTAAATTCCAAAAAATTACCTTCTGAGACTTCAAACAGCCATAACTTTGTCAAAACTGATCCGATTTACATTTGCAAAGTCATTTTGATCGTTGTTTATTGTCCCTAATAATTCTGTAATCAAAGTTGAAAAGCTTCGGAAAATCAGTTTTCTTGTCAAAAGTCATGTTGACAAGTAAGTTTCCAAATCCCCAAAAATGACCTTCTGAGGCTTTAAAGAGCCATAACTTTGTCAAAACTGATCCGATTTACATTTCCAAAGTCATTTTGATCGTTGTTTATTGTCCTTAATAATTCTGTAATCAAAGTTGAGAAACTTCAGAAATTCGGTTTAATTGGTTTAAGTCATAATGACAAAAAAAATTGCCAAATTCCCAAAAATTACCTTCTGAGACTTCAAACAGGCATAACTTTGTCAAAACTGATCCGATTTACATTTCCAAAGTCATTTTGATCGTTGTTTATTGTCCTTAATAATTCTGTAATCAAAGATGAAAAACTTCGGAAATTCGGTTTTCTTGTTAAAAGTCATGTTGACATGTTAGTTTCCAAATTCCAAAAATTACCTTCTGAGACTGCAAAATGCCATAACTTTGTCAAAACTGATCCGATTTACATTTAAATCATTTTGATCGTTGTTTATTGTCCTTAATAATTCTGTAATCAAAGATGAAAAACTTCGGAAATTTGGTTTTCTTGTTAAAAGTCATGTTGACAAGTTAGTTTGCAAATCCCCAAAAATTACCTTCTGAGACTTCAAACAGGCATAACTTTGTCAAAACTGATCCGATTTACATTTGCAAAGTCATTTTGATCGTTGTTTATTGTCCTTAACAATTCTGTAATCAAAGTTAAAAACTTTGAAAATTTGGTTTTCTTGTCAAAAGTCATAATGACAAAATAGTTGCCAAATTCCCAAAAATTACCTTCTGAGACTTCAATTAGCCATAACTTTGTCAAAACTGATCCGATTTACATTTCCAAAGTCATTTTGATCGTTGTTTATTGTCCTTAATAATTCTGTAATCAAAGTTGAAAAACTTCGGAAATTCAGTTTTCTTGTCAAAAGTCATGTTGACATGTTAGTTCCCAAGTTCCAAAAAATTATCTTCTGAGACTTCAAACAGCCATAACTTTGTCAAAACTGATCCGATTTACATTTCCAAAGTCATTTTGAACGTTGTTTATTGTCCTTAATAATTCTGTAATCAAAGATGAAAAAATTTGGTTTTCTTGACAAAAGTCATTATGACAAAATAGTTGCCAAATTCGCAAAAATTACCTTCTGAGACTTCAAACAGGCATAACTTTGTCAAAACTGATCCGATTTACATTTCCAAAGTCATTTTGATCGTTGTTTATTGTCCTTAATAATTCTGTAATCAAAGATGAAAAACTTCGGAAATTCGGTTTTCTTGTTAAAAATCATGTTGACATGTAAGTTTCCAAATTCCCAAAAATTACCTTCTGAGACTTCAAACAGCCATAACTTTGTCAAAACTGATCCGATTTACATTTGCAAAGTCATTTTGATCGTTGTTTATTGTCCTTAATAATTCTGTAATCAAAGATAAAAAACTTCGGAAATTCGGTTTTCTTGCTAAAAGTCATGTTGACATGTAAGTTTCCAAATTCCCAAAAATTACCTTCTGAGACTTCAAACAGCCATAACTTTGTCAAAACTGATCCGATTTACATTTCCAAAGTCATTTTGATCGTTGTTTATTGTCCTTAATAATTCTGTAATCGAAGATGAAAAACTTCGGAAATTTGGTTTTCTTGTTAAAAGTCATGTTGACATGTAAGTTTTCAAATTCCAAAAAATTACCTTCTGAGACTTCAAACAGCCATAACTTTGTCAAAACTGATCCGATTTACATTTGCAAAGTCATTTTGATCGTTGTTTATTGTCCCTAATAATTCTGTAATCAAAGTTGAAAAACTTCGGAAAATCAGTTTTCTTGTCAAAAGTCATGTTGACAAGTAAGTTTCCAAATCCCCAAAAATTACCTTCTGAGACTTTAAACAGCCATAACTTTGTCAAAACTGATCCGATTTACATTTCCAAAGTCATTTTGATCGTTGTTTATTGTCCTTAATAATTCTGTTATCAAAGATGAAAAACTTCGGATATTTGGTTTTCTTGTCAAAAATTATGTTGACATGTTAGTTTCCAAGTTTCAAAAAATTATCTTCTGAGACTTCAAACAGCCTTAACTTTGTCAAAACTGATCCGATTTACATTTCCAAAGTCATTTTGATCTTTGTTTATTGTCCTTAAAATTTCTGTAATCTAAGATAAAAAATTTCGGAGATTCAGTTTTCTTGTTAAAGTCATAATGAAAAGTTTATTGCCAAATTCCCAAAAATAGCCTTCTGAGACTTCAACAGCCATAATTTTGTCAAAACTGATCCGATTTACATTTGCAAAGTCATTTTGATCGTTGTTTATTGTCCTTAATAATTCTGTAATGAAAGATAAAAAACTTCGGAAATTCGGTTTTTTTGCTAAAAGTCATGTTGACATGTAAGTTTCCAAATTCACAAAAATTACCTTCTGAGACTTCAAACAGCCATAACTTTGTCAAAACTGATCCGATTTACATTTCTAAAGTCATTTTGATCGTTGTTTATTGTCCTTAATAAAACTGTAATCGAAGATGAAAAACTTCGGAAATTTGGTTTTCTTGTTAAAAGTCATGTTGACATGTAAGTTTTTAAATTCCAAAAAATTACCTTCTGAGACTTCAAACAGCCATAACTTTGTCAAAACTGATCCGATTTACATTTGCAAAGTCATTTTGATCGTTGTTTATTGTCCCTAATAATTCTGTAATCAAAGTTGAAAAGCTTCGGAAAATCAGTTTTCTTGTCAAAAGTCATGTTGACAAGTAAGTTTCCAAATCCCCAAAAATGACCTTCTGAGGCTTTAAAGAGCCATAACTTTGTCAAAACTGATCCGATTTACATTTCCAAAGTCATTTTGATCGTTGTTTATTGTCCTTAATAATTCTGTTATCAAAGATGAAAAACTTCGGATATTTGGTTTTCTTGTCAAAAATTATGTTGACATGTTAGTTTCCAAGTTTCAAAAAATTATCTTCTGAGACTTCAAACAGCCATAACTTTGTCAAAACTGATCCGATTTACATTTCCAAAGTCATTTTGATCTTTGTTTATTGTCCTTAAAATTTCTGTAATCTAAGATAAAAAATTTCGGAGATTCAGTTTACTTGTTAAAGTCATAATGAAAAGTTTATTGCCAAATTCCCAAAAATAGCCTTCTGAGACTTCAACAGCCATAACTTTGTCAAAACTGATCCGATTTACATTTGCAAAGTCATTTTGATCGTTGTTTATTGTCCTTAATAATTCTGTAATGAAAGATAAAAAACTTCGGAAATTCGGTTTTTTTGCTAAAAGTCATGTTGACATGTAAGTTTCCAAATTCACAAAAATTACCTTCTGAGACTTCAAACAGCCATAACTTTGTCAAAACTGATCCGATTTACATTTCCAAAGTCATTTTGATCGTTGTTTATTGTCCCTAATAATTCTGTAATCAAAGTTGAAAAACTTCGGAAAATCAGTTTTCTTGTCAAAAGTCATGTTGACAAGTAAGTTTCCAAATCCCCAAAAATTACCTTCTGAGACTTCAAACAGCCATAACTTTGTCAAAACTGATCCGATTTACATTTCCAAAGTCATTTTGATCGTTGTTTATTGTCCTTAATAATTCTGTAATCAAAGATGAAAAATTTTGGAGATTCAGTTTACTTGTTAAAAGTCATAATGAAAAGTTTATTGCCAAATTCCCAAAAATAACCTTCTGAGACTCCAAGAGACATAACTTTGTCAAAACTGATCCGATTTACATTTCCAAAGTCATTTTGATCGTTGTTTATTGTCCTTAATAATTCTGTAATCAAAGTTGAGAAACTTCAGAAATTCGGTTTAATTGGTTAAAGTCATAATAAAAAATAGTTGCCAAATTCCCAAAAATTATCTTCTGAGACTTCAAACAGCCATAACTTTGTCAAAACTGATCCGATTTACATTTCCAAAGTCATTTTGATCGTTGTTTATTGTCCTTAATAATTCTGTAATCAAAGATAAAAAACTTCGGAAATTCGGTTTTTTTGCTAAAAGTCATGTTGACATGTAAGTTTCTAAATTCCAAAAAATTACCTTCTGAGACTTCAAACAGCCATAACTTTGTCAAAACTGATCCGATTTACATTTCCAAAGTCATTTTGATCGTTGTTTATTGTCCCTAATAATTCTGAAATCAAAGTTGAAAAGCTTCGGAAAATCAGTTTTCTTGTCAAAAGTCATGTTGACAAGTAAGTTTCCAAATCCCCAAAAATGACCTTCTGAGGCTTTAAACAGCCATAACTTTGTCAAAACTGATCCGATTTACATTTCCAAAGTCATTTTGATCGTTGTTTATTGTCCTTAATAATTCTGTTATCAAAGATGAAAAATTTTGGAGATTCAGTTTACTTGTTAAAGTCATAATGAAAAGTTTATTGCCAAATTCCCAAAAATAACCTTCTGAGAATCCAAGAGACATTACTTTGTCAAAACTGATCCGATTTACATTTCCAAAGTCATTTTGATCGTTGTTTATTGTCCTTAATAATTCTGTAATCAAAGTTGAGAAACTTCAGAAATTCGGTTTACTTGGTTAAAGTCATAATAAAAAATTAGTTTCCAAATTCCCAAAAATTATCTTCTGAGACTTCAAACAGCCATAACTTTGTCAAAACTGATCCGATTTACATTTCCAAAGTCATTTTGATCGTTGTTTTTTTTTCCTTAATAATTCTGTAATCAAAGATGAAAAACTTCTAAAATTCGGTTTTCTTGTCAAAAGTCATTATGACAAAATAGTTGCCAAATTCCCAAAAATTAACTTCTGAGACTTCAAACAGCCATAACTTTGTCAAAACTTATCCGATTAACATTTCAAAAGTCATTTTGATCGTTGTTTATTGTCCTTAATAATTCTGTAATCTAAGTTGACAAACTTCAGAAATTCGGTTTAATTGGTTAAAGTCATAATGACAAAAAAAATTGACAAATTCACAAAAATTACCTTCTGAGACTTCAAACAGGCATAACTTTGTCAAAATTGATCCGATTTACATTTGCAAAGTCATTTTGATTGTTGTTTATTGTCCTTAATAATTCTGTAATCAAAGTTGAAAAACTTCTGAAATTCGGTTTTCTTGTCAAAAATAATGTTGACATGTTAGTTTCCAAGTTCCAAAAAATTATCTTCTGAGACTTCAAACAGCCAAAACTTTGTCAAAACTGATTCGATTTACATATCCAAAGTCATTTTGATCTTTGTTTATTGTCCTTAATAATTCTGTAATCAAAGTTGAAAAACTTCTGAAATTCGGCTAACTTATCAAAAGTCATGTTGACAACAAAATTGCCAAATTCCCAAAAATTACCTTCTGAGACTTCAAACAGCCATAACTTTGTCAAAACTGATCCGATTTACATATCCAAAGTCATTTTGATTGTTGTTTATTGTCCTTAATAATTCTGTAATCAAAGTTGAAAAACTTCAGAAATTCGGCTTACTTATCAAAAGTCATGTTGACAACAAAATTGCCGAATTCCCAAAAATAACCTTCTGAGACTTCAAACAGCCATAACTTTGTCAAAACTGATCCGATTTACATTTCCAAAGTCATTTTGATCGTTGTTTATTGTCCTTAATAATTCTGTTATCAAAGATGAAAAACTTCGGAAATTTGGTTTTCTTGTCAAAAATTATGTTGACATGTTAGTTTCCAAGTTTCAAAAAATTATCTTTTGAGACTTCAAACAGCCATAACTTTGTCAAAACTGATTCGATTTACATATCCAAAGTCATTTTGATTGTTGTTTATTGTCCTTAATAATTCTGTAATCAAAGTTGAAAAACTTCAAAAATTCGGCTTACTTTTCAAAAGTCATGTTGACAACAAAATTGCCGAATTCCCAAAAATTACCTTCTGAGACTTCAAACAGCCATAACTTTGTCAAAACTGATCCGATTTACATTTCCAAAGTCATTTTGATAGTTGTTTATTGTCCTTAATAATTCTGTAATCAAAGATAAAAAACTTCGGAAATTCGGTTTTCTTGCTAAAAGTCATGTTGACATGTTAGTTTCCAAGTTCCAAAAAATTATCTTCTGAGACTTCAAACAGCCATAACTTTGTCAAAACTGATCCGATTTACATTTCCAAAGTCATTTTGATAGTTGTTTATTGTCCTTAATAATTCTGTAATCAAAGATGAAAATCTTCGGAAATTTTGTTTTCTTGTCAAAAGTAATGTTGACATGTTAGTTTCCAAGTTCCAAAAAATTATCTTCTGAGACTTCAAACAGCCATAACTTTGTCAAAACTGATCCGATTTACATTTCCAAAGTCATTTTGATCGTTGTTTATTGTCCTTAAAATTTGTGTAATCTAAGATAAAAAACTTCGAGATTCAGTTTACTTGTTAAAGTCATAATGAAAAAATTATTGCCAAATTCCCAAAAATAACCTTCTGAGACTTCAAAGAGACATTACTTTGTCAAAACTGATCCGATTTACATTTCCAAAGTCATTTTGATCGTTGTTTATTGTCCTTAATAATTCTGTTATCAAAATTGAAAAACTTCAGACATTCGGTTTAATTGGTTTAAGTCATAATGACAAAAAAAAATTGCCAAATTCACAAAAATTACCTTCTGAGACTTCAAACAGGCATAACTTTGTCAAAACTGATCCGATTAACATTTGCAAAGTCATTTTGATCGTTGTTTATTGTCCTTAATAATTCTGTAATCAAAGTTGAAAAACTTCGGAAATTCGGTTTTCTTGTCAAAAGTAATGTTGACATGTTAGTTTCTAAGTTCCAAAAATTGATCTTCTGAGACTTCAAACAGCCATAACTTTGTCAAAACTGATCCGATTTACATTTCCAAAGTCATTTTGATCGTTGTTTATTGTCCTTAATAATTCTGTAATAAAAGAGGCAATTCTTCGCAAATTTGGTTTTCTTGTCAAAAGTAATGTTGACATGTTGGTTTCCAAGTTCCAAAAAATTATCTTCTCAGACTTCAAACAGCCATAACTTTGTCAAAACTGATCCGATTTACATTTCCAAAGTCATTTTGATCTTTGTTTATTGTCCTTAAAATTTGTGTAATCTAAGATAAAAAACTTCGAGATTCAGTTTACTTGTTAAAGTCATAATGAAAAAATTATTGCCAAATTCCCAAAAATAACCTTCTGAGACTTCAAACAGACATTACTTTGTCAAAACTGATCCGATTTACATTTCCAAAGTCATTTTGATCGTTGTTTATTGTCCTTAATAATTCTGTAATCAAAATTGAAAAACTTCAGAAATTCGGTTTAATTGGTTTAAGTCATAATGACAAAAAAAAATTGCCAAATTCACAAAAATTACCTTCTGAGACTTCAAACAGGCATAACTTTGTCAAAACTGATCCGATTTACATTTCCAAAGTCATTTTGATCGTTGTTTATTGTCCTTAATAATTCTGTAATCAAAGTTGAAAAACTTCGGAAATTCGGTTTTCTTGTCAAAAGTCATGTTGACATGTTAGTTTCCAAATTCCAAAAAATTACCTTCTGGGACTTCAAACAGCCATAACTTTGTCAAAACTGATCCGATTTACATTTGCAAAGTCATTTTGATCGTTGTTTATTGTCCTTAATAATTCTGTAATCAAAGTTAAAAAACTTCCAAAATGCGGTTTACTTGTCAAAAGTCAAAATGGCAAAAAAAATGTCAAATTCCCAAAAATTACCTTCTGAGACTTCAAACAGCCATAACTTTGTCAAAACTTATCCGATTGACATTTCCAAAGTCAATTTGATCGTTGTTTATTGTCCTTAATAATTCTGTAATCAAAGATGAAAAACTTCAGAAATTCGGTTTACTTGTTAAAAGTCATAATGACAAAATAGTTGCAAAATTCCCAAAAATTACCTTCTGAGACTTCAAAGAGCCATAACTTTGTCAAAACTGATCCGACTTACATTTGCAAAGTCATTTTGATCGTTGTTTATTGTCCTTAATAATTCTGTAATCAAAGTTGAAAAACTTTGAAAATTTGGTTTTCTTGTCAAAAGTCATAATGACAAAATAGTTGACAAATTCCCAAAAATTACCTTCTGAGACTTCAAACAGCCATAACTTTGTCAAAACTGATCCGATTTACATTTCCAAAGTCATTTTGATCGTTGTTTATTGTCCTTTATAATTCTGTAATCAAAGTTGAAAAACTTCTGAAATTTAGTTTTCTTGTCAAAAGTCATGTTGACATGTTAGTTTCCAAGTTCCAAAAAATTATCTTCTGAGACTTCAAACAGCCATAACTTTGTCAAAACTGATCCGATTTACATTTCCAAAGTCATTTTGATCGTTGTTAATTGTCCTGAATAATTCTGTAATCAAAGTTGAAAAACTTCGGAAATTCGGTTTTCTTGTTAAAAGTCTTGTTAACTCGTTAGTTTCCAAATTCCAAAAAATTACCTTCTGAGACTTCAAACAGGCATAACTTTGTCAAAACTGATCCGATTTACATTTGCAAAGTCATTTTGATCGTTGTTTATTGTCCTTAATAATTCTGTAATCAAAGTTGAAAAACTTCGGAAATTCGGTTTTCTTGTCAAAAGTAATGTTGACATGTTAGTTTCCAAATTCCAAAAAATTACCTTCTGGGACTTCAAACAGCCATAACTTTGTCAAAACTGATCCGATTTACATTTGCAAAGTCATTTTGATCGTTGTTTATTGTCCTTAATAATTCTGTAATCAAAGTTGAAAAACTTCGGAAATTCGGTTTACTTGTCAAAAGTCAAAATGGCAAAAAAAATGTCAAATTCCCAAAAATTACCTTCTGAGACTTCAAACAGCCATAACTTTGTCAAAACTGATCCGATTTACATTTCCAAAGTCATTTTGATCTTTGTTTATTGTCCTTAATAATTCTGTAATCTAAGATAGAAAACTTCGGAGATTCAGTTGACTTGTTAAAGTCATAATGAAAAATTTATTGCCAAATTCCCAAAAATAATCTTCTGAGACTTCAAACAGACATCACTTTGTCAAAACTGATCCGATTTACATTTCCAAAGTCATTTTGATAGTTGTTTATTGTCCTTAATAATTCTGTAATCAAAGATGAAAAACTTCGAAAATTCGGTTTTCTTGTTAAAAATCATGTTGACATGTTAGTTTCCAAATTCCAAAAAATTACCTTCTGAGACTTCAAACAGCCATAACTTTGTCAAAACTGATCCGATTTACATTTGCAAAGTCATTTTGATCGTTGTTTATTGTCCTTAATAATTCTGTAATCAAAGTTGAAAAACTTCGGAAATTCGGTTAACTTTTTAAAAGTCATAATGAAAAAAAAGTTGCCAAAGTCCCAAAAATGACCTTCTGAGACTTCAAACAGCCATAACTTTGTCAAAACTGATCCGATTTACATTTCCAAAATCATTTTGTTCGTTGTTTATTGTCCCTAATAATTCTGTAATCAAAGTTGGAAAACTTCGGAAAATCAGTTTTCTTGTCAAAAGTCATGTTGACAAGTAAGTTTCCAAATCCCCAAAAATTACCTTCTGAGACTTCAATTAGCCATAACTTTGTCAAAACTGATCCGATTTACATTTCCAAAGTCATTTTGATCGTTGTTTATTGTCCTTAATAATTCAGTAATCAAAGTTGAAAAACTTCGGAAAATCAGTTTTCTTGTCAAAAGTCATATTGACAAGTTAGTTTCCAAATCCCCAAAATTTACCTTCTGAGACTTCAAACAGCCATAACTTTGTCAAAACTGATCCGACTTACATTTCCAAAGTCATTTTGATCGTTGTTTATTGTCCTTAATAATTCTGTAATCAAAGATGATAAACTTCTGAAATTTGGTTTTTTTGACAAAAGTCATTATGCCAAAATAATTGCCAAATTCCCAAAAATTACCTTCTGAGACTTCAAACAGCCATAACTTTGTCAAAACTTATCCGATTTACATTTCCAAAGTCAATTTGATCGTTATTTATTGTCCTTAATAATTCTGTAATCAAAGTTGAAAAACTTCGGAAATTCGGTTTTCTTGTCAAAAGTAATGTTGACATGTTAGTTTCCAAGTTTCAAAAAATTATCCTATGAGACTTCAAACAGCCATAACTTTGTCAAAACTGATCCGATTTACATTTTCAAAGTCATTTTGATCTTTGTTTATTGTCCTTAATAATTCTGTAATCTAAGATTAAAAACTTCGGAGATTCAGTTTACTTGTCAAAAATCATAATGAAAAAATAGTTGCCAAATTCCCAAAAATAACCTTCTGAGACTTCAACCAGACATTACTTTGTCAAAACTGTTCCGATTTACATTTCCAAAGTCATTTTGATCGTTGTTTATTGTCCTAAATAATTCTGTAATCAAAGATGAAAAACTTCGGAAATTCGGTTTTCTTGTTAAAAGGCATGTTAACATGTTAGTTTCCAATTTCCAAAAAATTACCTTCTGGGACTTAAAACAGCCATAACTTTGTCAAAACTGATCCGATTTACATTTGCAAAGTCATTTTGATCGTTGTTTATTGTCCTTAATAATTCTGTAATCAAAGTTAAAAAACTTCGAAAATTCGGTTTTCTTTTCAAAAGTCATAATGACAAAAAAAATGTGAAATTCCCAAAAATTACCTTCTGAGACTTCAAACAGCCATAACTTTGTCAAAACTGATCCGATTTACATTTCCAAAGTCATTTTGATCGTTATTTATTGTCCCTAATAATTCTGTAATCAAATTTGAAAAACTTCGGGAATTCAGTTTTCTTGTCAAAAGTCATGTTGACATGTTAGTTTCCAAGTTTCAAAAAATTATCCTATGAGACTTCAAACAGCCATAACTTTGTCAAAACTGATCCGATTTACATTTCCAAAGTCATTTTGATCTTTGTTTATTGTCCTTAATAATTCTGTAATCTAAGATTAAAAACTTCGGAGATTCAGTTTACTTGTCAAAAGTCATAATGAAAAAATAGTTGCCAAATTCCCAAAAATAACCTTCTGAGACTTCAACCAGACATTACTTTGTCAAAACTGATCCGATTTACATTTCCAAAGTCATTTTGATCGTTGTTTATTGTCCTAAATAATTCTGTAATCAAAGATGAAAAACTTCGGAAATTCGGTTTTCTTGTTAAAAGGCATGTTAACATGTTAGTTTCCAATTTCCAAAAAATTACCTTCTGGGACTTAAAACAGCCATAACTTTGTCAAAACTGATCCGATTTACATTTGCAAAGTCATTTTGATCGTTGTTTATTGTCCTTAATAATTCTGTAATCAAAGTTAAAAAACTTCGAAAATTCGGTTTTCTTGTCAAAAGTCATAATGACAAAAAAAATGTCAAATTCCCAAAAATTACCTTCTGAGACTTCAAACAGCCATAACTTTGTCAAAACTGATCCGATTTACATTTCCAAAGTCATTTTGATCGTTATTTATTGTCCCTAATAATTCTGTAATCAAATTTGAAAAACTTCGGGAATTCAGTTTTCTTGTCAAAAGTCATGTTGACAAGTTAGTTTCCAAATCCCCAAAAATTACCTTCTGTGGCTTCAAACAACCATAACTTTGTCAAAACTGATCCGATTTACATATCCAAAGTCATTTTGATCGTTTTTTATTGTC
Source organism: Drosophila maculinotata (assembly GCA_035045305.1). Taxonomy (NCBI): domain Eukaryota; kingdom Metazoa; phylum Arthropoda; class Insecta; order Diptera; family Drosophilidae; genus Drosophila; species Drosophila maculinotata. The sequence continues at coordinate 107,346 of JAWNPD010000602.1, read as the reverse complement.
CTTAATAATTCTGTAATCAAAGATGAAAAACTTCTTTAATTTGGTTTACTTGACAAAAGTCATTATGACAAAATAGTTGCCAAATTCCCAAAATTACCTTCTGAGACTTCAAACAGCCATAACTTTGTCGAAACTGATCCGACTTACATTTCCAAAGTCATTTTGATCGTTCTTAATTGTTCTTAATAATTCTGTAATCAAAGATGAAAAACTTCTGAAATTTGGTTTTCTTGACAAAAGTCATTATTACAAAATAGTTGACAAATTCCCAAAAATTACCTTCTGAGACTTCAAACAGCCATAACTTTGTCAAAACTGATCCGATTTACATTTGCAAAGTCATTTTGATCGTTGTTTATTGTCCTGAATAATTCTGTAATCAAAGTTTAAAAACTTCGAAAATTTGGTGTACTTGTCAAAAGTCATAATGACAAAAAAAATGTCAAATTCCCAAAAATTACCTTCTGAGACTTCAAACAGGCATAACATTGTCAAAACTGATCCGATTTACATTTCCAAAGTCATTTGTTCGTTGTTTATTGTCCCTAATAATTCGGTAATCAAAGGTGAAAAACTTCGGAAAATCAGTTTTCTTGTCAAAAGTCATGTTGACAAGTTAGTTTCCAAATCCCCAAAAATTACCTTCTGAGACTTCAAACAGCCATAACTTTGTCAAAACTGATCCGACTTACATTTCCAAAGTCATTTTGATCGTTGTTTATTGTGCTGAATAATTCTGTAATCAAAGTTTAAAAACTTCGAAAATTTGGTGTACTTGTCAAAAGTCATAATGACAAAAAAAATGTCAAATTCCCAAAAATTACCTTTTGAGACTTCAAACAGGCATAACATTGTCAAAACTGATCCGATTTACATTTCCAAAGTCATTTTGATCGTTGTTTATTGTCCTAAATAATTCTGTAATCAAAGATGAAAAACTTCGGAAATTCGGTTTTCTTGTTAAAAGGCATGTTAACATGTTAGTTTCCAATTTCCAACAAATTACCTTCTGGGACTTAAAACAGCCATAACTTTGTCAAAACTGATCCGATTTACATTTGCAAAGTCATTTTGATCGTTGTTTATTGTCCTTAATAATTCTGTAATCAAAGTTATAAAACTTCGAAAATTCGGTTTTCTTGTCAAAAGTCATAATGACAAAATAAATGTGAAATTCCCACAAAATTACCTTCTGAGACTTCAAACAGCCATAACTTTGTCAAAACTGATCCGATTTACATTTCCAAAGTCATTTTGATCGTTGTTTATTGTCCCTAATAATTCTGTAATCAAATTTGAAAAACTTCGGGAATTCAGTTTTCTTGTCAAAAGTCATGTTGACAAGTTAGTTTCAAAATCCCCAAAAATTACCTTCTGTGGCTTCAAACAACCATAACTTTGTCAAAACTGATCCGATTTACATATCCAAAGTCATTTTGATCGATTTTTTATTGTCCTTAATAATTCTGTAATCAAGGATGAAAAACTTCTTTAATTTGGTTTCCTTGACAAAAGTCATTATGACAAAATAGTTGCCAAATTCCCAAAATTACCTTCTGAGACTTCAAACAGCCATAACTTTAACAAAACTTATCCGATTTACATTTCCAAAGTCATTTTGATCGTTGTTTATTGTCCTTAATAATTCTGTAATCAAAGTTGAGAAACTTCAGAAATTCGGTTTAATTGGTTAAAATCATAATAAAAAATAGTTGCCAAATTCCCAAAAATTATCTTCTGAGACTTCAAACAGCCATAACTTTGTCAAAACTAATCCGATTTACATTTTCAAAGTCATTTTGATCGTTCTTAATTGTCCTTAATAATTCTGTAATCAAAGATGAAAAACTTCTTTAATTTGGTTTCCTTGACAAAAGTCATTATGACAAAAAAATTGCCAAATTCCCAAAAATTACCTTCTGAGACTTCAAACAGCCATAAATTTAACAAAACTTATCCGATTTACATTTCCAAAGTCATTTTGATCGTTGTTTATTGTCCTTAATAATTCTGTAATCAAAGTTGAAAAACTTCAGAAATTCGGTTTAATTGGTTTAAATCATAATAAAAAATAGTTGCCAAATTCCCAAAAATTACCTTTTGAGACTTCAAACAGGCATAACTTTGTCAAAACTGATCCGATTTACATTTCAAAAGTCATTTTGGTCGTTGTTTATTGTCCTTAATAATTCTGTAATCAAAGGTGAAAAACTTCGGAAATTCAGTTTACTTGTTAAAGTCATAAAGAAAAATTTATTGCCAAATTCCCAAAAATAACCTTCTGAGACTTCAAAGAGACATTACTTTGTCAAAACTTATCCGATTTACATTTTCAAAGTCATTTTGATCTTTGTTTATTGTCCTTAATAATTCTGTAATCTAAGATTAAAAACTTCGGAGATTCAGTTTACTTGTCAAAAATCATAATGAAAAAATAGTTGCCAAATTCCCAAAAATAACCTTCTGAGACTTCAACCAGACATTACTTTAACAAAACTGATCCGATTTACATTTCCAAAGTCATTTTGATCGTTGTTTATTGTCCTTAATAATTCTGTAATCAAAGATTAAAAACTTCGGAAATTCGGTTTTCTTGTTAAAAGGCATGTTAACATGTTAGTTTCCAAGTTCCAAAAAATTATCTTATGAGACTTCAAACAGCCATAGCTTTGTCAAAACTGATCCGATTTACATTTTCAAAGTCATTTTGATCTTTGTTTATTGTCCTCAATAATTCTGTAATCTAAGATTAAAAACTTCGGAGATTCAGTTTACTTGTCAAAAGTCATAATGAAAAAATAGTTGCCAAATTCCCAAAAATAACCTTCTGAGACTTCAACCAGACATTACTTTGTCAAAACTGATCCGATTTACATTTCCAAAGTCATTTTGGTCGTTGTTTATTGTCCTTAATAATTCTGTAATCAAAAATGAAAAACTTCGGAAATTCGGTTTTCTTGTTAAAAGGCATGTTAACATGTTAGTTTCAAATTTCCAAAAAATTACCTTCTGGGACTTCAAACAGCCATAACTTTGTCAAAACTGATCCGATTTACATTTGCAAAGTCATTTTGATCGTTGTTTATTGTCCTTAATAATTCTGTAATCAAAGTTGAAAAACTTCAGAAATTCGGTTAACTTGTTAAAAGTCATAACGACAAAATAGTTGCCAAATTCCCAAAAATAACCTTCTGAGACTTCAACCAGACATTACTTTGTCAAAACTGATCCGATTTACATTTTCAAAGTCATTTTGATCTTTGTTTATTGTCCTTAATAATTCTGTAATCTAAGATGAAAAACTTCTGAAATTTGGTTTCCTTGACAAAAGTCATTATGACAAAATAGTTGCCAAATTCCCAAAAATTACCTTCTGAGACTTCAAACAGGCATAACTTTGTCAAAACTGATCCGATTTACATTTCCAAAGTCATTTTGATCGTTGTTTATTGTCCTTAATAATTCTGTAATCAAAGGTGAAAAACTTCGGAAATTCAGTTTACTTGTTAAAGTCATAAAGAAAAATTTATTGCCAAATTCCCAAAAATAACCTTCTGAGACTTCAAAGAGACATTACTTTGTCAAAACTTATCCGATTTACATTTTCAAAGTCATTTTGATCTTTGTTTATTGTCCTTAAAATTTCTGTTATCTAAGATAAAAAACTTCGGAGATTCAGTTTACTTGTGAAGTCATAAAGAAAAATTTATTGCCAAATTCCCAAAAATAACCTTCTGAGACTTCAAAGAGACATAACTTTGTCAAAACTTATCCGATTTACATTTTCAAAGTCATTTTGATCTTTGTTTATTGTCCTTAATAATTCTGTAATCTAAGATTAAAAACTTCGGAGATTCAGTTTACTTGTCAAAAATCATAATGAAAAAATAGTTGCCAAATTCCCAAAAATAACCTTCTGAGACTTCAACCAGACATTACTTTAACAAAACTTATCCGATTTACATTTCCAAAGTCATTTTGATCGTTGTTTATTGTCCTTAATAATTCTGTAATCAAAGATGAAAAACTTCGGAAATTCGGTTTTCTTGTTAAAAGGCATGTTAACATGTTAGTTTCCAATTTCCAAAAAATTACCTTCTGGGACTTCAAACAGCCATAACTTTGTCAAAACTGATCCGATTTACATTTACAAAGTCATTTTGATCGTTGTTTATTGTCCTTAAAATTTCTGTTATCTAAGATAAAAAACTTCGGAGATTCAGTTTACTTGTTGAAGTCATAAAGAAAAATTTATTGCCAAATTCCCAAAAATAACCTTCTGAGACTTCAAAGAGACATAACTTTGTCAAAACTTATCCGATTTACATTTTCAAAGTCATTTTGATCTTTGTTTATTGTCCTCAATAATTCTGTAATCTAAGATTAAAAACTTCGGAGATTCAGTTGACTTGTCAAAAGTCATAATGAAAAAATAGTTGCCAAATTCCCAAAAATAACCTTCTGAGACTTCAACCAGACATTACTTTGTCAAAACTGATCCGATTTACATTTCCAAAGTCATTTTGGTCGTTGTTTATTGTCCTTAATAATTCTGTAATCAAAAATGAAAAACTTCGGAAATTCGGTTTTCTTGTTAAAAGGCATGTTAACATGTTAGTTTCAAATTTCCAAAAAATTACCTTCTGGGACTTCAAACAGCCATAACTTTGTCAAAACTGATCCGATTTACATTTGCTAAGTCATTTTGATCGTTGTTTATTGTCCTTAATAATTCTGTAATCTAAGATGAAAAACTTCGGAGATTCAGTTGACTTGTCAAAAGTCATAATGACAAAATAGTTGCCAAATTCCCAAAAATAACCTTCTGAGACTTCAACCAGACATTACTTTGTCAAAACTGATACGATTTATGATACATTTTCAAAGTCATTTTGATCTTTGTTTATTGTCCTCAATAATTCTGTAATCTAAGATTAAAAACTTCAGAAATTCGGTTAACTTGTTAAAAGTCATAATGACAAAATAAATGCCAAATTCCCAAAAATAACCTTCTGAGACTTCAACCAGACATTACTTTGTCAAAACTGATCCGATTTACATTTTCAAAGTCATTTTGATCTTTGTTTATTGTCCTTAATAATTCTGTAATCTAAGATGAAAAACTTCTGAAATTTGGTTTCCTTGACAAAAGTCATTATGACAAAATAGTTGCCAAATTCCCAAAAATTACCTTCTGAGACTTCAAAAAGCCATAACTTTGTCAAAACTGATCCGATTTACATTTCCAAAGTCATTCGTTGTTTATTGTCCCTAATAATTCTGTAATCTAAGATGAAAAACTTCAGAAATTCGGTTAACTTGTTAAAAGTCATAATGACAAAATAGTTGCCAAATTCCCAAAAATAACCTTCTGAGACTTCAACCAGACATTACTTTGTCAAAACTGATCCGATTTACATTTTCAAAGTCATTTTGATCTTTGTTTATTGTCCTTAATAATTCTGTAATCAAAGATGAAAAACTTCGGAGATTCAGTTGACTTGTCAAAAGTCATAATGACAAAATAGTTGCCAAATTCCCAAAAATAACCTTCTGAGACTTCAACCAGACATTACTTTGTCAAAACTGATCCGATTTACATTTTCAAAGTCATTTTGATCTTTGTTTATTGTCCTAAATAATTCTGTAATCTAAGATGAAAAACTTCTGAAATTTGGTTTCCTTGACAAAAGTCATAATGACAAAATAGTTGCCAAATTCCCAAAAATAACCTTCTGAGACTTCAACCAGACATTACTTTGTCAAAACTGATCCGATTTACATTTTCAAAGTCATTTTGATCTTTGTTTATTGTCCTTAATAATTCTGTAATCTAAGATGAAAAACTTCAGAAATTCGGTTAACTTGTTAAAAGTCATAATGACAAAAAAATTGCCAAATTCCCAAAAATAACCTTCTGAGACTTCAACCAGACATTACTTTGTCAAAACTGATCCGATTTACATTTTCAAAGTCATTTTGATCTTTGTTTATTGTCCTTAATAATTCTGTAATCTAAGATGAAAAACTTCGGAGATTCAGTTGACTTGTCAAAAGTCATAATGAAAAAATAGTTGCCAAATTCCCAAAAATTACCTTCTGAGACTTCAAACAGCCATAGCTTTGTCAAAACTGATCCGATTTACATTTTCAAAGTCATTTTGATCTTTGTTTATTGTCCTCAATAATTCTGTAATCTAAGATTAAAAACTTCGGAGATTCAGTTGACTTGTCAAAAGTCATAATGAAAAAATAGTTGCCAAATTCCCAAAAATTACCTTCTGAGACTTCAAACAGCCATAACTTTGTCAAAACTGATCCGATTTACATTTTCAAAGTCATTTTGATCTTTGTTTATTGTCCTCAATAATTCTGTAATCTAAGATTAAAAACTTCGGAGATTCAGTTGACTTGTCAAAAGTCATAATGAAAAAATAGTTGCCAAATTCCCAAAAATAACCTTCTGAGACTTCAACCAGACATTACTTTGTCAAAACTGATCCGATTTACATTTTCAAAGTCATTTTGATCTTTGTTTATTGTCCTTAATAATTCTGTAATCTAAGATGAAAAACTTCGGAGATTCAGTTGACTTGTCAAAAGTCATAATGAAAAAATAGTTGCCAAATTCCCAAAAATTACCTTCTGAGACTTCAAACAGCCATAACTTTGTCAAAACTGATCCGATTTACATTTTCAAAGTCATTTTGATCTTTGTTTATTGTCCTTAATAATTCTGTAATCTAAGATTAAAAACTTCGGAGATTCAGTTGACTTGTCAAAAGTCATAATGAAAAAATAGTTGCCAAATTCCCAAAAATTACCTTCTGAGACTTCAAACAGCCATAACTTTGTCAAAACTGATCCGATTTACATTTTCAAAGTCATTTTGATCTTTGTTTATTGTCCTCAATAATTCTGTAATCTAAGATTAAAAACTTCGGAGATTCAGTTGACTTGTCAAAAGTCATAATGACAAAATAGTTGCCAAATTCCCAAAAATAACCTTCTGAGACTTCAACCAGACATTACTTTGTCAAAACTGATCCGATTTACATTTCCAAAGTCATTTTGGTCGTTGTTTATTGTCCTTAATAATTCTGTAATCAAAAATGAAAAACTTCGGAAATTCGGTTTTCTTGTTAAAAGGCATGTTAACATGTTAGTTTCCAATTTCCAAAAAATTACCTTCTGGGACTTCAAACAGCCATAACTTTGTCAAAACTGATCCGATTTACATTTACAAAGTCATTTTGATCGTTGTTTATTGTCCTTAAAATTTCTGTAATCTAAGATAAAAAACTTCGGAGATTCAGTTTACTTGTTAAAGTCATAAAGAAAAATTTATTGCCAAATTCCCAAAAATAACCTTCTGAGACTTCAAAGAGACATTACTTTGTCAAAACTGATCCGATTTACATTTTCAAAGTCATTTTGATCTTTGTTTATTGTCCTCAATAATTCTGTAATCTAAGATTAAAAACTTCGGAGATTCAGTTGACTTGTCAAAAGTCATAATGAAAAAATAGTTGCCAAATTCCCAAAAATAACCTTCTGAGACTTCAACCAGACATTACTTTGTCAAAACTGATCCGATTTACATTTTCAAAGTCATTTTGATCTTTGTTTATTGTCCTTAATAATTCTGTAATCTAAGATGAAAAACTTCGGAAATTCAGTTGACTTGTCAAAAGTCATAATGAAAAAATAGTTGCCAAATTCCCAAAAATAACCTTCTGAGACTTCAAACAGGCATAACTTTGTCAAAACTGATCCGATTTACATTTCCAAAGTCATTTTGATCGTTGTTTATTGTCCTTAATAATTCTGTAATCAAAGTTGAAAAACTTCAGAAATTCGGTTTACTTGTTAAAAGTCATAATGACAAAATAGTTGCCAAATTCCCAAAAATTACCTTCTGAGACTTCAAACAGCCATAACTTTGTCAAAACTGATCCGATTTACATTTTCAAAGTCATTTTGATCTTTGTTTATTGTCCTTAATAATTCTGTAATCTAAGATGAAAAACTTCGGAGATTCAGTTGACTTGTCAAAAGTCATAATGAAAAAATAGTTGCCAAATTCCCAAAAATAACCTTCTGAGACTTCAAACAGCCATAACTTTGTCAAAACTGATCCGATTTACATTTCCAAAGTCATTTTGATCTTTGTTTATTGTCCTTAATAATTCTGTAATCAAAGTTGAAAAACTTCGGAAATTTGGTTTTCTTGTCAAAAGTCATGTTGACATGTTAGTTTCCAAGTTCCAAAAAATTACCTTCTGAGACTTCAAACAGCCATAACTTTGTCAAAACTGATCCGATTTACATTTCCAAAGTCATTTTGATCTTTGTTTATTGTCCTTAATAATTCTGTAATCAAAGATGAAAAACTTCGGAGATTCAGTTGACTTGTCAAAAGTCATAATGAAAAAATAGTTGCCAAATTCCCAAAAATAACCTTCTGAGACTTCAAACAGGCATAACTTTGTCAAAACTGATCCGATTTACATTTCCAAAGTCATTTTTATCGTTGTTTATTGTCCTTAATAATTCTGTAATCAAAGTTGAAAAACTTCAGAAATTCGGTTAACTTGTTAAAAGTCATAATGACAAAATAGTTGCCAAATTCCCAAAAATTACCTTCTGAGACTTCAAAAAGCCATAACTTTGTCAAAACTGATCCGATTTACATTTCCAAAGTCATTCGTTGTTTATTGTCCCTAATAATTCTGTAATCAAAGTTGAAAAACTTCTTTAATTTGGTTTCCTTGACAAAAATCATTATGACAAAATAGTTGCCAAATTCCCAAAAATTACCTTCTGTGGCTTCAAACAACCATAACTTTGTCAAAACTGATCCGATTTACATATCCAAAGTCATTTTGATCGTTGTTTATTGTCCTTAATAATTCTGTAATCAAAGATGAAAAACTTCTTTAATTTGGTTTCCTTGACAAAAGTCATTATGACAAAATAGTTGCCAAATTCCCAAAAATTACCTTCTGAGACTTCAAACAGCCATAACTTTGTCAAAACTAATCCGATTTACATTTCCAAAGTCATTTTGATCGTTGTTAATTGTCCTTAATAATTCTGTAATCAAAGATGAAAAACTTCTGAAATTTGGTTTTCTTGACAAAAGTCATTATTACAAAATAGTTGACAAATTCCCAAAAATTACCTTCTGAGACTTCAAACAGCCATAACTTTGTCGAAACTGATCCGACTTACATTTGCAAAGTCATTTTGATCGTTGTTTATTGTCCTGAATAATTCTGTAATCAAAGTTTAAAAACTTCGAAAATTTGGTTTACTTGTCAAAAGTCATAATGACAAAAAAAATGTCAAATTCCCAAAAATTACCTTCTGAGACTTCAAACAGGCATAACATTGTCAAAACTGATCCGATTTACATTTCCAAAGTCATTTTGTTCGTTGTTTATTGTCCCTAATAATTCTGTAATCAAAGGTGAAAAACTTCGGAAAATCAGTTTTCTTGTCAAAAGTCATGTTGACAAGTAAGTTGCCAAATCCCCAAAAATGACCTTCTGAGACTTCAAACAACCATAACTTTGTCAAAACTGATCCGATTTACATTTCCAAAGTCATTTTGATCGTTGTTTATTGTCCTTAATAATTCTGTAATCAAAGTTAAAAAACTTCGGAAATTCGGTTTTCTTGTTAAAAGGCATGTTAACATGTAAGTTTCAAATTTCCAAAAAATTACCTTCTGAGACTTCAAACAGCCATAACTTTGTCAAAACTGATCCGATTTACATTTCCAAAGTCATTTTGATCGTTGTTTATTGTCCTTAATAATTCTGTAATCAAAGTTGAAAAACTTCGGAAATTTGGTTTTCTTGTCAAAAGTAATGTTGACATGTTAGTTTCCAAGTTTCAAAAAATTATCCTATGAGACTTCAAACAGCCATAACTTTGTCAAAACTGATCCGATTTACATTTTCAAAGTCATTTTGATCTTTGTTTATTGTCCTTAATAATTCTGTAATCTAAGATGAAAAACTTCGGAGATTCAGTTTACTTGTCAAAAATCATAATGAAAAAATAGTTGCCAAATTCCCAAAAATAACCTTCTGAGACTTCAACCAGACATTACTTTGTCAAAACTGATCCGATTTACATTTCCAAAGTCATTTTGATCGTTATTTATTGTCCTTAATAATTCTGTAATCAAAGTTAAAAAACTTCGAAAATTCGGTTTTCTTGTCAAAAGTCATGTTGACAAAAAAATTTGAAATTCCCAAAAATTACCTTCTGAGACTTCAAACAGCCATAACTTTGTCAAAACTGATCCGATTTACATTTCCAAAGTCATTTTGATCGTTATTTATTGTCCTTAATAATTCTGTTATCAAAGTTGAAAAACTTCGGAAATTTGGTTTTCTTGTCAAAAGTAATGTTGACATGTTAGTTTCCAAGTTTCAAAAAATTATCCTGTGGGACTTCAAACAGCCATAACTTTGTCAAAACTGATCCGATTTACATTTTCAAAGTCATTTTGATCTTTGTTTATTGTCCTTAATAATTCTGTAATCTAAGATTAAAAACTTCGGAGATTCAGTTTACTTGTCAAAAATCATAATGAAAAAATAGTTGCCAAATTCCCAAAAATAACCTTCTGAGACTTCAACCAGACATTACTTTGTCAAAACTGATCCGATTTACATTTCCAAAGTCATTTTGATCGTTGTTTATTGTCCTTAATAATTCTGTAATCAAAGTTAAAAAACTTCGAAAATTCGGTTTTCTTGTCAAAAGTCATAATGACAAAAAAAATGTGAAATTCCCAAAAATTACCTTCTGAGACTTCAAACAGCCATAACTTTGTCAAAACTGATCCGATTTACATTTCCAAAGTCATTTTGATCGTTGTTTATTGTCCCTAATAATTCTGTAATCAAATTTGAAAAACTTCGGGAATTCAGTTTTCTTGTCAAAAGTCATGTTGACAAGTACGTTTCCAAATCCCCAAAAATTACCTGCTGTGGCTTCAAACAACCATAACTTTGTCAAAACTGATCCGATTTACACATCCAAAGTCATTTTGATCGTTGTTTATTGTCCTTAATAATTCTGTAATCAAGGATGAAAAACTTCTTTAATTTGGTTTCCTTGACAAAAGTCATTATGACAAAATAGTTGCCAAATTCCCAAAATTACCTTCTGAGACTTCAAACAGCCATAACTTTAACAAAACTTATCCGATTTACATTTCCAAAGTCATTTTGATCGTTGTTTATTGTCCTTAATAATTCTGTAATCAAAGTTGAGAAACTTCAGAAATTCGGTTTAATTGGTTAAAATCATAATAAAAAATAGTTGCCAAATTCCCAAAAATTATCTTCTGAGACTTCAAACAGCCATAACTTTGTCAAAACTAATCCGATTTAAATTTTCAAAGTCATTTTGATCGTTCTTAATTGTCCTTAATAATTCTGTAATCAAAGATGAAAAACTTCTTTAATTTGGTTTCCTTGACAAAAGTCATTATGACAAAAAAATTGCCAAATTCCCAAAAATTACCTTCTGAGACTTCAAACAGCCATAACTTTAACAAAACTTATCCGATTTACATTTCCAAAGTCATTTTGATCGTTGTTTATTGTCCTTAATAATTCTGTAATCAAAGTTGAAAAACTTCAGAAATTCGGTTTAATTGGTTTAAATCATAATAAAAAATAGTTGCCAAATTCCCAAAAATTATCTTCTGAGACTTCAAACAGCCATAACTTTGTCAAAACTGATCCGATTTACATTTCCAAAGTCATTTTGATCGTTGTTTATTGTCCTTAATAATTCTGTAATCAAAGTTGAAAAACTTCGAAATTTGGTTTTCTTGTCAAAAGTAATGTTGACATGTTAGTTTCCAAGTTCCAAAAAATTATCCTATGAGACTTCAAACAGCCATAACTTTGTCAAAACTGATCCGATTTACATTTTCAAAGTCATTTTGATCTTTGTTTATTGTCCTTAATAATTCTGTAATCTAAGATTAAAAACTTCGGAGATTCAGTTTACTTGTCAAAAATCATAATGAAAAAATATTTGCCAAATTCCCAAAAATAACCTTCTGAGACTTCAACCAGACATTACTTTGTCAAAACTGATCCGATTTACATTTCCAAAGTCATTTTAGTCGTTGTTTATTGTCCTTAATAATTCTGTAATCAAAAATGAAAAACTTCGGAAATTCGGTTTTCTTGTTAAAAGGCATGTTAACATGTAAGTTTCAAATTTCCAAAAAATTACCTTCTGGGACTTCAAACAGCCATAGCTTTGTCAAAACTGATCCGATTTACATTTCCAAAGTCATTTTGATCGTTGTTTATTGTCCTTAATAATTCTGTAATCAAAGTTGAAAAACTTCGGAAATTTGGTTTTCTTGTCAAAAGTAATGTTGACAAAATAGTTGCCAAATTCCCAAAAATAACCTTCTGAGACTTCAACCAGACATTACTTTGTCAAAACTGATCCGATTTACATTTTCAAAGTCATTTTGATCTTTCTTTATTGTCCTTAATAATTCTGTAATTAAAGATGAAAAACTTCTGAAATTTGGTTTCCTTGACAAAAGTCATTATGACAAAATAGTTGCCAAATTCCCAAAAATTACCTTCTGAGACTTCAAACAGGCATAACTTTGTCAAAACTGATCCGATTTACATTTCCAAAGTCATTTTGATCGTTGTTTATTGTCCTTAATAATTCTGTTATCAAAGTTGAAAAACTTCGGAATTTCGGTTTTCTTGTCAAAAGTCATGTTGACATGTTAGTTTCCAAGTTCCAAAAATGACCTTCTGAGACTTCAAACAGCCATAACTTTGTCAAAACTGATCCGATTTACATTTCCAAAGTCATTTTGATCGTTGTTTATTGTCCTTAATAATTCTGTTATCAAAGTTTAAAAACTTTGAAAATTTGGTTTTCTTGTCAAAAGAAATGTTGACATGTTAGTTTCCAAGTTCCAAACAATTATCTTCTGAGACTTCAAACAGCCATAACTTTGTCAAAACTGATCCGATTTACATTTCCAAAGTCATTTTGATCTTTGTTTATTGTCCTTAATAATTCTGTAATCTAAGATTAAAAACTTCGGAGATTCAGTTTACTTGTCAAAAATCATAATGAAAAAATAGTTGCCAAATTCCCAAAAATAACCTTCTGAGACTTCAACCAGACATTACTTTGTCAAAACTGTTCCGATTTACATTTCCAAAGTCAATTTGATCGTTATTTATTGTCCTTAATAATTCTGTAATCAAAGTTAAAAAACTTCGAAAATTCGGTTTTCTTGTCAAAAGTCATAATGACAAAAAAAATGTGAAATTCCCAAAAATTACCTTCTGAGACTTCAAACAGCCATAACTTTGTCAAAACTGATCCGATTTAAATTTCCAAAGTCATTTTGATCGTTGTTTATTGTCCCTAATAATTCTGTTATCAAATTTGAAAAACTTCAGAAATTCAGTTTTCTTGTCAAAAGTCATGTTAACAAGTTAGTTTCCAAATCCCCAAAAATTACCTTCTGAGACTTCAAACAACCATAACTTTGTCAAAACTGATCCGATTTACATTTCCAAAGTCATTTTGATCGTTGTTTATTGTCCTTAATAATTCTGTAATCAAGGATGAAAAACTTCTTTAATTTGGTTTCCTTGACAAAAGTCATTATGACAAAAAAATTGCCAAATTCCCAAAAATTACCTTCTGAGACTTCAAACAGCCATAACTTTAACAAAACTTATCCGATTTACATTTCCAAAGTCATTTTGATGGTTGTTTATTGTCCTTAATAATTCTGTAATCAAAGTTGAGAAACTTCAGAAATTCGGTTTAATTGGTTTAAATCATAATAAAAAATAGTTGCCAAATTCCCAAAAATTACCTTCTGAGACTTCAAACAGCCATAACTTTGTCAAAACTGATCCGATTTAAATTTCCAAAGTCATTTTGATCGTTGTTTATTGTCCCTAATAATCCTGTTATCAAATTTGAAAAACTTCAGAAATTCAGTTTTCTTGTCAAAAGTCATGTTAACAAGTTAGTTTCCAAATCCCCAAAAATTACCTTCTGTGGCTTCAAACAACCATAACTTTGTCAAAACTGATCCGATTTACATTTCCAAAGTCATTTTGATCGTTGTTTATATTCCTTAATAATTCTGTAATCAAAGATGAAAAACTTCTTTAATTTGGTTTCCTTGACAAAAGTCATTATGACAAAAAAATTGCCAAATTCCCAAAAATTACCTTCTGAGACTTCAAACAGCCATAACTTTAACAAAACTTATCCGATTTACATTTCCAAAGTCATTTTGATCGTTGTTTATTGTCCTTAATAATTCTGTAATCAAAGTTGAGAAACTTCAGAAATTCGGTTTAATTGGTTTAAATCATAATAAAAAATAGTTGCCAAATTCCCAAAAATTACCTTCTGAGACTTCAAACAGGCATAACTTTGTCAAAACTGATCCGATTTACATTTCCAAAGTCATTTTGATCGTTGTTTATTGTCCTTAATAATTCTGTAATCAAAGTTGAAAAACTTCGGAAATTTGGTTTTCTTGTCAAAAGTAATGTTGACATGTTAGTTTCCAAGTTCCAAAAAATTATCTTATGAGACTTCAAACAGCCATAGCTTTGTCAAAACTGATCCGATTTACATTTGCAAAGTCATTTTGATCGTTGTTTATTGTCCTTAATAATTCTGTAATCAAAGTTGAAAAACTTCAGAAATTCGGTTAACTTGTTAAAAGTCATAATGAAAAAATAGTTGCCAAATTCCCAAAAATAACCTTCTGAGACTTCAACCAGACATTACTTTGTCAAAACTGATCCGATTTACATTTTCAAAGTCATTTTGATCTTTGTTTATTGTCCTTAATAATTCTGTAATCAAAGTTGAAAAACTTCAGAAATTCGGTTAACTTGTTAAAAGTCATAATGACAAAATCGTTGCCAAATTCCCAAAAATTACCTTCTGAGACTTCAAACAGGCATAACTTTGTCAAAACTGATCCGATTTACATTTCCAAAGTCATTTTGATCGTTGTTTATTGTCCTTAATAATTCTGTAATCAAAGTTGAAAAACTTCGGAATTTCGGTTTTCTTGTCAAAAGTCATGTTGACATGTTAGTTTCCAAGTTCCAAAAAATGATCTTCTGAGACTTCAAACAGCCATAACTTTGTCAAAACTGATCCGATTTACATTTCCAAAGTCATTTTGATCGTTGTTTATTGTCCTTAATAATTCTGTAATCAAAGTTGAAAAACTTCGGAAATTTGGTTTTCTTGTCAAAAGTAATGTTGACATGTTAGTTTCCAAGTTCCAAAAAATTATCTTCTGAGACTTCAAACAGCCATAACTTTGTCAAAACTGATCCGATTTACATTTCCAAAGTCATTTTGATCTTTGTTTATTGTCCTTAATAATTCTGTAATCAAGGATGAAAAACTTCTTAAATTTGGTTTCCTTGACAAAAGTCATTATGACAAAAAAATTGCCAAATTCCCAAAAATTACCTTCTGAGACTTCAAACAGCCATAACTTTAACAAAACTGATCCGATTTACATTTCCAAAGTCATTTTGATCGTTGTTTATTGTCCTTAATAATTCTGTAATCAAAGTTGAGAAACTTCAGAAATTCGGTTTAATTGGTTTAAATCATAATAACAAAATAGTTGCCAAATTCCCAAAAATTACCTTCTGAGACTTCAAACAGCCATAACTTTGTCAAAACTGATCCGATTTACATTTCCAAAGTCATTTTGATCGTTGTTTATTGTCCTTAATAATTCTGTAATCAAAGTTGAAAAACTTCGGAAATTTGGTTTTCTTGTCAAAAGTAATGTTGACATGTTAGTTTCCAAGTTCCAAAAAATTATCTTCTGAGACTTCAAACAGCCATAACTTTGTCAAAACTGATCCGATTTACATTTCCAAAGTCATTTTGATCGTTGTTTATTGTCCTTAATAATTCTGTAATCAAAGTTGAAAAACTTCAGAAATTCGGTTTACTTGTCAAAAGTCATAATGACAAAATAGTTGCCAAATTCCCAAAAATAACCTTCTGAGACTTCAACCAGACATTACTTTGTCAAAACTGATCCGATTTACATTTCCAAAGTCATTTTGATCTTTGTTTATTGTCCTTAATAATTCTGTAATCAAAGTTGAAAAACTTCAGAAATTCGGTTTACTTGTCAAAAGTCATAATGACAAAATAGTTGCCAAATTCCCAAAAATTACCTTCTGAGACTTCAAACAGGCATAACTTTGTCAAAACTGATCCGATTTACATTTCCAAAGTCATTTTGATCGTTGTTTATTGTCCTTAATAATTCTGTTATCAAAGTTGAAAAACTTCGGAATTTCGGTTTTCTTGTCAAAAGTCATAATGACAAAAAAAATGTGAAATTCCCAAAAATTACCTTCTGAGACTTCAAACAGCCATAACTTTGTCAAAACTGATCCGATTTAAATTTCCAAAGTCATTTTGATCGTTGTTTATTGTCCCTAATAATCCTGTTATCAAATTTGAAAAACTTCAGAAATTCAGTTTTCTTGTCAAAAGTCATGTTAACAAGTTAGTTTCCAAATCCCCAAAAATTACCTTCTGTGGCTTCAAACAACCATAACTTTGTCAAAACTGATCCGATTTACATATCCAAAGTCATTTTGATCGTTGTTTATTGTCCTTAATAATTCTGTAATCAAGGATGAAAAACTTCTTTAATTTGGTTTCCTTGACAAAAGTCATTATGACAAAAAAATTGCCTAATTCCCAAAAATTACCTTCTGAGACTTCAAACAGCCATAACTTTAACAAAACTTATCCGATTTACATTTCCAAAGTCATTTTGATCGTTGTTTATTGTCCTTAATAATTCTGTAATCAAAGTTGAGAAACTTCAGAAATTCGGTTTAATTGGTTTAAATCATAATAAAAAATAGTTGCCAAATTCCCAAAAATTACCTTCTGAGACTTCAAACAGCCATAACTTTGTCAAAACTGATCCGATTTACATTTCCAAAGTCATTTTGATCGTTGTTTATTGTCCTTAATAATTCTGTAATCAAAGTTGAAAAACTTCGGAAATTTGGTTTTCTTGTCAAAAGTAATGTTGACATGTTAGTTTCCAAGTTCCAAAAAATTATCTTATGAGACTTCAAACAGCCATAGCTTTGTCAAAACTGATCCGATTTACATTTGCAAAGTCATTTTGATCGTTGTTTATTGTCCTTAATAATTCTGTAATCAAAGTTGAAAAACTTCAGAAATTCGGTTAACTTGTTAAAAGTCATAATGAAAAAATAGTTGCCAAATTCCCAAAAATAACCTTCTGAGACTTCAACCAGACATTACTTTGTCAAAACTGATCCGATTTACATTTCCAAAGTCATTTTGATCGTTGTTTATTGTCCTTAATAATTCTGTAATCAAAGTTGAAAAACTTCAGAAATTCGGTTAACTTGTTAAAAGTCATAATGACAAAATAGTTGCCAAATTCCCAAAAATTACCTTCTGAGACTTCAAACAGGCATAACTTTGTCAAAACTGATCCGATTTACATTTCCAAAGTCATTTTGATCGTTGTTTATTGTCCTTAATAATTCTGTAATCAAAGTTGAAAAACTTCGGAAATTCGGTTTTCTTGTCAAAAGTCATGTTGACATGTTAGTTTCCAAGTTCCAAAAAATGATCTTCTGAGACTTCAAACAGCCATAACTTTGTCAAAACTGATCCGATTTACATTTCCAAAGTCATTTTGATCGTTGTTTATTGTCCTTAATAATTCTGTAATCAAAGTTTAAAAACTTTGAAAATTTGGTTTTCTTGTCAAAAGTAATGTTGACATGTTAGTTTCCAAGTTCCAAACAATTATCTTCTGAGACTTCAAACAGCCATAACTTTGTCAAAACTGATCCGATTTACATTTCCAAAGTCATTTTGATCTTTGTTTATTGTCCTTAATAATTCTGTAATCTAAGATAAAAAACTTCGGAAAATCAGTTTACTTGTCAAAAGTCATAATGAAAAACTAGTTGCCAAATTCCCAAAAATAACCTTCTGAGACTTCAACCAGACATTACTTTGTCAAAACTGATCCGATTTACATTTCCAAAGTCATTTTGATCGTTGTTTATTGTCCTTAATAATTCTGTAATCAAAGTTAAAAAACTTTGAAAATTCGGTTTTCTTGTCAAAAGTCATAATGACAAAAAAAATGTCAAATTCCCAAAAATTACCTTCTGAGACTTCAAACAGCCATAACTTTGTCAAAACTGATCCGATTTAAATTTCCAAAGTCATTTTGATCGTTGTTTATTGTCCCTAATAATCCTGTTATCAAATTTGAAAAACTTCAGAAATTCAGTTTTCTTGTCAAAAGTCATGTTAACAAGTTAGTTTCCAAATCCCCAAAAATTACCTTCTGTGACTTCAAACAACCATAACTTTGTCAAAACTGATCCGATTTACATATCCAAAGTCATTTTGATCGTTGTTTATTGTCCTTAATAATTCTGTAATCAAGGATGAAAAACTTCTTTAATTTGGTTTCCTTGACAAAAGTCATTATGACAAAAAAATTGCCTAATTCCCAAAAATTACCTTCTGAGACTTCAAACAGCCATAACTTTAACAAAACTTATCCGATTTACATTTCCAAAGTCATTTTGATCGTTGTTTATTGTCCTTAATAATTCTGTAATCAAAGTTGAGAAACTTCAGAAATTCGGTTTAATTGGTTTAAATCATAATAAAAAATAGTTGCCAAATTCCCAAAAATTACCTTCTGAGACTTCAAACAGGCATAACTTTGTCAAAACTGATCCGATTTACATTTGCAAAGTCATTTTGATCGTTGTTTATTGTCCTTAATAATTCTGTAATCAAAGTTGAAAAACTTCAGAAATTCGGTTAACTTGTTAAAAGTCATAATGACAAAATAGTTGCCAAATTCCCAAAAATAACCTTCTGAGACTTCAACCAGACATAACTTTGTCAAAACTGATCCGATTTACATTTCCAAAGTCATTTTGGTCGTTGTTTATTGTCCTTAATAATTCTGTAATCAAAAATGAAAAACTTCGGAAATTCGGTTTTCTTGTTAAAAGGCATGTTAACATGTTAGTTTTTTATTTCCAAAAAATTACCATCTGGGACTTCAAACAGCCATAACTTTGTCAAAACTGATCCGATTTACATTTGCAAAGTCATTTTGATCGTTGTTTATTGTCCTTAATAATTCTGTAATCAAAGTTGAAAAACTTCAGAAATTCGGTTAACTTGTTAAAAGTCATAATGACAAAATAGTTGCCAAATTCCCAAAAATTACCTTCTGAGACTTCAAACAGCCATAACTTTGTCAAAACTGATCCGATTTACATTTCCAAAGTCATTTTGATCGTTGTTTATTGTCCTTAATAATTCTGTAATCAAAGTTGAGAAACTTCAGAAATTCGGTTTAATTGGTTAAAATCATAATAAAAAATAGTTGCCAAATTCCCAAAAATAAACTTCTGAGACTTCAACAAGACATTACTTTGTCAAAACTGATCCGATTTACATATCCAAAGTCATTTTGATCGTTGTTTATTGTCCTTAATAATTCTGTAATCAAAGATGAAAAACTTCTGAAATTTGGTTTCCTTGACAAAAGTCATTATGACAAAATAGTTGCCAAATTCCCAAAAATTACCTTCTGAGACTTCAAACAGCCATAACTTTGTCAAAACTGATCCGATTTACATTTCCAAAGTCATTTTGATCGTTGTTTATTGTCCTTAATAATTCTGTAATCAAAGTTGAGAAACTTCAGAAATTCGGTTTAATTGGTTAAAATCATAATAAAAAATAGTTGCCAAATTCCCAAAAATTACCTTCTGAGACTTCAAACAGGCATAACTTTGTCAAAACTGATCCGATTTACATTTCCAAAGTCATTTTGATCGTTGTTTATTGTCCTTAATAATTCTGTAATCAAAGTTGAGAAACTTCAGAAATTCGGTTTAATTGGTTAAAATCATAATAAAAAATAGTTGCCAAATTCCCAAAAATTACCTTCTGAGACTTCAAACAGGCATAACTTTGTCAAAACTGATCCGATTTACATTTCCAAAGTCATTTTGATCGTTGTTTATTGTCCTTAATAATTCTGTAATCAAGTTGAAAAACTTCAGAAATTCGGTTAACTTGTTAAAAGTCATGTTGACATGTTAGTTTCCAAGTTCCAAAAAATTACCTTCTGAGACTTCAAACAGCCATAACTTTGTCAAAACTGATCCGATTTACATTTCCAAAGTCACTTTGATCGTTGTTTATTGTCCTTAATAATTCTGTAATCAAAGCTGAAAAACTTCAGAAATTCGGTTTTCTTGTTAAAAGGCATGTTAACATGTAAGTTTCAAATTTCCAAAAAATTACCTTCTGGGACTTCAAACAGCCATAACTTTTTCAAAACTGATCCGATTTACATTTGCAAAGTTATTTTGATCGTTGTTTATTGTCCTTAATAATTCTGTAATCAAGTTGAAAAACTTCAGAAATTCGGTTAACTTGTTAAAAGTCATGTTGACATGTTAGTTTCCAAGTTCAAAAAAAATTACCTTCTGAGACTTCAAACAGCCATAACTTTGTCAAAACTGATCCGATTTACATTTTCAAAGTCATTTTGATCTTTGTTTATAGTCCTTAATAATTCTGTAATCTAAGATTAAAAACTTCGGAGATTCAGTTTACTTGTCAAAAGTCATAATGAAAAATTAGTTGCCAAATTCACAAAAATAACCTTCTGAGACTTCAACCAGACAATACTTTGTCAAAACTGATCCGATTTACATATCCAAAGTCATTTTGATCGTTGTTTATTGTCCTTAATAATTCTGTAATCAAAGATGAAAAACTTCTGAAATTTGGTTTCCTTGACAAAAGTCATTATGACAAAATAGTTGCCAAATTCCCAAAAATTACCTTCTGAGACTTCAAACAGCCATAACTTTGTCAAAACTTATCCGATTTACATTTCCAAAGTCATTTGTATCGTTGTTTATTGTCCTTAATAATTCTGTAATCAAAGTTGAGAAACTTCAGAAATTCGGTTTAATTGGTTAAAATCATAATAAAAAATAGTTGCCAAATTCCCAAAAATAACCTTCTGAGACTTCAACCAGACATTACTCTGTCAAAACTGATCCGATTTACATATCCAAAGTCATTTTGATCGTTGTTTATTGTCCTTAATAATTCTGTAATCAAAGATGAAAAACTTCTGAAATTTGGTTTCCTTGACAAAAGTCATTATGACAAAATAGTTGCCAAATTCCCAAAAATTACCTTCTGAGACTTCAAACAGCCATAACTTTGTCAAAACTTATCCGATTTACATTTCCAAAGTCATTTTGATCGTTGTTTATTGTCCTTAATAATTCTGTAATCAAAGTTGAGAAACTTCAGAAATTCGGTTTAATTGGTTAAAGTCATAATAAAAAATAGTTGCCAAATTCCCAAAAATTACCTTCTGAGACTTCAAACAGGCATAGCTTTGTCAAAACTGATCCGATTTACATTTCCAAAGTCATTTTGATCGTTGTTTATTGTCCTTAATAATTCTGTAATCAAAGTTAAAAAACTTTGAAAATTTGGTTTTCTTGTCAAAAGTCATAATGACAAAATAGTTGCCCAATTCCCAAAAATTACCTTCTGAGACTTCAATTAGCCATAACTTTGTCAAAACTGATCCGATTTACATTTCCAAAGTCATTTTGATCGTTGTTTATTGTCCTTAATAATTCAGTAATCAAAGTTGAAAAACTTCAGAAATTCAGTTTTCTTGTCAAAAGTCATGTTGACATGTAAGTTTCCAAGTTCCAAAAAATTATCTTCTGAGACTTCAAACAGCCATAACTTTGTCAAAACTGATCCGATTTACATTTCCAAAGTCCTTTTGATCGTTGTTTATTGTCCTTAATAATTCAGTAATCAAAGTTGAAAAACTACGGAAATTCAGTTTTCTTGTCAAAAGTCATGTTGACATGTTAGTTTCCAAGTTCCAAAAAATTATCTTCTGAGACTTCAAACAGCCATAACTTTCTCAAAACTTATCCGATTTACATTTCCAAAGTCATTTTGATCGTTGTTTATTGTCCTTAATAATTCTGTAATCAAAGTTGAGAAACTTCAGAAATTCGGTTTGATTAGTTAAAGTCATAATAAAAAATAGTTGCCAAATTCCCAAAAATTACCTTCTGAGACTTCAAACAGGCATAACTTTGTCAAAACTGATCCGATTTACATTTCCAAAGTCATTTTGATCGTTGTTTATTGTCCTTAATAATTCTGTAATCAAAGTTAAAAAACTTTGAAAATTCGGTTTACTTGTCAAAAGTCATAATGTCAAAAAAAATGCTTAATTCCCAAAAATTAAGTTTTAGGACTTCAAACAGCCATAACTTTGTCAAAACTATCCGATTTACATTTCCAAAGTCATTTTGATCGTTGTTTATTGTCCTTAATAATTCTGTAATCAAAGTAAAAAAACTTCGAAAATTCGGTTTACTTGTCAAAAGTCATAATGACAAAAAAAAAATGTCAAATTCGCAAAAATTACCTTCTGAGACTTCAAACAGCCATAACTTTGTCAAAATTGATCCGATTTACATTTCCAAAGTCATTTTGATCGTTGTTTATTGTCCTTAATAATTCAGTAATCAAAGTAGAAAAACTTCGGAAATTCAGTTTTCTTGTCAAAAGTCATGTTGACATGTTAGTTTCCAAGTTCCAAAAAATTACCTTCTGAGACTTCAAACAGGCATAACTTTGTCAAAACTGATCCGATTTACATTTTCAAAGTCATTTTGATCTTTGTTTATTGTCCTTAAGAATTCTGTAATCTAAGATTAAAAACTTCGGAGATTCAGTTTGCTTGTCAAAAGTCATAATGGAAAAATAGTTGCCAAATTCCCAAAAATAACCTTCTGAGACTTCAACCAGACATTACTTTGTCAAAACTGATCCGATTTACATTTCCAAAGTCATTTTGGTCGTTGTTTATTGTCCTTAATAATTCTGTAATCAAAATTGAAAAACTTCGGAAATTTGGTTTTCTTGTCAAAAGTAATGTTGACATGTTAGTTTCCAAGTTTCAAAAAATTATCTTATGAGACTTCAAACAGCTATAACTTTGTCAAAACTTATCCGATTTACATTTTCAAAGTCATTTTGATCGTTGTTTATTGTCCTTAATAATTCTGTAATCTAAGATTAAAAACTTCGGAGATTCAGTTTACTTGTCAAAAGTCATAATGAAAAAATAGTTGCCAAATTCCCAAAAATAACGTTCTGAGACTTCAACCAGACATTACTTTGTCAAAACTGATCCGATTTACATATCCAAAGTCATTTTGATCGTTGTTTATTGTCCTTAATAATTCTGTAATCAAAGATGAAAAACTTCTGAAATTTGGTTTCCTTGACAAAAGTCATTATGACAAAATAGTCGCAAAATTCCCAAAAATTACCTTCTGAGACTTCAAACAGCCATAACTTTGTCAAAACTTATCCGATTTACATTTCCAAAGTCATTTTGATCGTTGTTTATTGTCCTTAATAATTCTGTAATCAAAGTTGAAAAACTTCGGAATTTCGGTTTTCTTGTCAAAAGTAATGTTGACATGTTAGTTTCCAAGTTCCAAAAAATGATCTTCTGAGACTTTAAACAGCCATAACTTTGTCAAAACTGATCCGATTTACATTTTCAAAGTCACTTTGATCGTTGTTTATTGTCCTTAATAATTCTGTAATGAAAGCTGAAAAACTTCAGAAATTCGGTTTTCTTGTAAAAAGGCATGTTAACATGTAAGTTTCAAATTTCCAAAAAATTACCTTCTGGGACTTCAAACAGCCATAACTTTTTCAAAACTGATCCGATTTACATTTGCAAAGTCATTTTGATCGTTGTTTATTGTCCTTAATAATTCTGTAATCAAAGTTGAAAAACTTCAGAAATTCGGTTAACTTGTTAAAAGTCATGTTGACATGTTAGTTTCCAAGTTCCAAAAAATTACCTTCTGAGACTTCAAACAGCCATAACTTTGTCAAAACTGATCCGATTTACATTTTCAAAGTCATTTTGATCTTTGTTTATAGTCCTTAATAATTCTGTAATCTAAGATTAAAAACTTCGGAGATTCAGTTTACTTGTCAAAAGTCATAATGAAAAAATAGTTGCCAAATTCCCAAAAATAACCTTCTGAGACTTCAACCAGACATTACTTTGTCAAAACTGATCCGATTTACATTTGCAAAGTCATTTTGATCGTTGTTTATTGTCCTTAATAATTCTGTAATCAAAGTTGAAAAACTTCTGAAATTTGGTTTCCTTGACAAAAGTCATTATGACAAAATAGTTGCCAAATTCCCAAAAATTACCTTCTGAGACTTCAAACAGCCATAACTTTGTCAAAACTTATCCGATTTACATTTCCAAAGTCATTTTGATCGTTGTTTATTGTCCTTAATAATTCTGTAATCAAAGTTGAGAAACTTCAGAAATTCGGTTTAATTGGTTAAAGTCATAATAAAAAATAGTTGCCAAATTCCCAAAAATTACCTTCTGAGACTTCAAACAGGCATAGCTTTGTCAAAACTGATCCGATTTACATTTCCAAAGTCATTTTGATCGTTGTTTATTGTTCTTAATAATTCTGTAATCAAAGCTAAAAAACTTTGAAAATTTGGTTTTCTTGTCAAAAGTCATAATGACAAAATAGTTGCCCAATTCCCAAAAATTACCTTCTGAGACTTCAATTAGCCATAACTTTGTCAAAACTGATCCGATTTACATTTCCAAAGTCATTTTGATCGTTGTTTATTGTCCTTAATAATTCAGTAATCAAAGTTGAAAAACTTCAGAAATTCAGTTTTCTTGTCAAAAGTCATGTTGACATGTTAGTTTCCAAGTTCCAAAAAATTATCTTCTGAGACTTCAAACAGCCATAACTTTGTCAAAACTGATCCGATTTACATTTCCAAAGTCCTTTTGATCGTTGTTTATTGTCCTTAATAATTCAGTAATCAAAGTTGAAAAACTACGGAAATTCAGTTTTCTTGTCAAAAGTCATGTTGACATGTTAGTTTCCAAGTTCCAAAAAATTATCTTCTGAGACTTCAAACAGCCATAACTTTGTCAAAACTTATCCGATTTACATTTCCAAAGTCATTTTGATCGTTGTTTATTGTCCTTAATAATTCTGTAATCAAAGTTGAGAAACTTCAGAAATTCGGTTTGATTAGTTAAAGTCATAATAAAAAATAGTTGCCAAATTCCCAAAAATTACCTTCTGAGACTTCAAACAGGCATAACTTTGTCAAAACTGATCCGATTTACATTTCCAAAGTCATTTTGATCGTTGTTTACTGTCCTTAATAATTCTGTAATCAAAGTTAAAAAACTTTGAAAATTCGGTTTACTTGTCAAAAGTCATAATGTCAAAAAAAATGCTTAATTCCCAAAAATTAAGTTTTAGGACTTCAAACAGCCATAACTTTGTCAAAACTATCCGATTTACATTTCCAAAGTCATTTTGATCGTTGTTTATTGTCCTTAATAATTCTGTAATCAAAGTAAAAAAACTTCGAAAATTCGGTTTACTTGTCAAAAGTCATAATGACAAAAAAAAAATGTCAAATTCGCAAAAATTACCTTCTGAGACTTCAAACAGCCATAACTTTGTCAAAATTGATCCGATTTACATTTCCAAAGTCATTTTGATCGTTGTTTATTGTCCTTAATAATTCAGTAATCAAAGTAGAAAAACTTCGGAAATTCAGTTTTCTTGTCAAAAGTCATGTTGACATGTTAGTTTCCAAGTTCCAAAAAATTACCTTCTGAGACTTCAAACAGGCATAACTTTGTCAAAACTGATCCGATTTACATTTGCAAAGTCATTTTGATCGTTGTTTATTGTCCTTAATAATTCTGTAATCAAAGTTGAAAAACTTCACAAATTCGGTTTACTTGTCAAAAGAATTGTTGACATGTTAGTTTTCAAGTTCCGAAAAATGATCTTCTGAGACTTCGAACAGCCATAACTTTGTCAAAACTGATCCGATTTACATTTTCATAGTCATTTTGATCTTTGTTTATTGTCCTCAATAATTCTGTAATCTAAGATTAAAAACTTTGGAGATTCAGTTTACTTGTCAAAAGTCATAATGAAAAAATAGTTGCCAAATTCCCAAAAATAACTTTCTGAGACTTCAACCAGACATTACTTTGTCAAAACTGATCCGATTTACATATCCAAAGTCATTTTGGTCGTTGTTTATTGTCCTTAATAATTCTGTAATCAAAAATGAAAAACTTCGGAAATTCGGTTTAATTGGTTAAAATCATAATAAAAAATAGTTGCCAAATTCCCAAAAATTACCTTCTGAGACTTCAAACAGGCATAACTTTGTCAAAACTGATCCGATTTACATTTCCAAAGTCATTTTGATCGTTGTTTATTGTCCTTAATAATTCTGCAATCAAAGTTGAGAAACTTCAGAAATTCGGTTTAATTGGTTAAAATCATAATAAAAAATAGTTGCCAAATTCCCAAAAATTACCTTCTGAGACTTCAAACAGGCATAACTTTGTCAAAACTGATCCGATTTACATTTCCAAAGTCATTTTGATCGTTGTTTATTGTCCTTAATAATTCTCTAATCAAAGTTGAAAAACTTCGGAAATTCAGTTTTCTTGTCAAAAGTAATATTGACATTTAGTTTCCAAATTCCCAAAAATGATCTTCTGAGACTTCAAACAGCCATAACTTTGTCAAAACTGATCCGATTTACATTTCCAAAGTCACTTTGATCGTTGTTTATTGTCCTTAATAATTCTGTAATCAAAGCTGAAAAACTTCAGAAATTCGGTTTTCTTGTTAAAAGGCATGTTAACATGTTAGTTTCAAATTTCCAAAAAATTACCTTCTGGGACTTCAAACAGCCATAACTTTTTCAAAACTGATCCGATTTACATTTGCAAAGTCATTTTGATCGTTGTTTATTGTCCTTAATAATTCTGTAATCAAAGTTGAAAAACTTCAGAAATTCGGTTAACTTGTTAAAAGTCATGTTGACATGTTAGTTTCCAAGTTCCAAAAAATTACCTTCTGAGACTTCAAACAGCCATAACTTTGTCAAAACTGATCCGATTTACATTTTCAAAGTCATTTTGATCTTTGTTTATAGTCCTTAATAATTCTGTAATCTAAGATAAAAAACTTCGGAAATTCAGTTTACTTGTCAAAAGTCATAATGAAAAAATAGTTGCCAAATTCCCAAAAATAACCTTCTGAGACTTCAACCAGACATTACTTTGTCAAAACTGATCCGATTTACATTTGCAAAGTCATTTTGATCGTTGTTTATTGTCCTTAATAATTCTGTTATCAAAGTTGAAAAACTTCTGAAATTTGGTTTCCTTGACAAAAGTCATTATGACAAAATAGTTGCCAAATTCCCAAAAATTACCTTCTGAGACTTCAAACAGGCATAACTTTGTCAAAACTTATCCGATTTACATTTCCAAAGTCATTTTGATCGTTGTTTATTGTCCTTAATAATTCTGTAATCAAAGTTGAGAAACTTCAGAAATTCGGTTTAATTGGTTAAAATCATAATAAAAAATAGTTGCCAAATTCCCAAAAATAACCTTCTGAGACTTCAACCAGACATTACTTTGTCAAAACTGATCCGATTTACATATCCAAAGTCATTTTGATCGTTGTTTATTGTCCTTAATAATTCTGTAATCAAAGATGAAAAACTTCTGAAATTTGGTTTCCTTGACAAAAGTCATTATGACAAAATAGTTGCCAAATTCCCAAAAATTACCTTCTGAGACTTCAAACAGCCATAACTTTGTCAAAACTTATCCGATTTACATTTCCAAAGTCATTTTGATCGTTGTTTATTGTCCTTAATAATTCTGTAATCAAAGTTGAGAAACTTCAGAAATTCGGTTTAATTGGTTAAAGTCATAATAAAAAATAGTAGCCAAATTCCCAAAAATTACCTTCTGAGACTTCAAACAGGCATAACTTTGTCAAAACTGATCCGATTTACATTTCCAAAGTCATTTTGATCGTTGTTTATTGTCCTTAATAATTCTGTAATCAAAGTTAAAAAACTTTGAAAATTTGGTTTTCTTGTCAAAAGTCATAATGACAAAATAGTTGCCCAATTCCCAAAAATTACCTTCTGAGACTTCAATTAGCCATAACTTTGTCAAAACTGATCCGATTTACATTTCCAAAGTCATTTTGATCGTTGTTTATTGTCCTTAATAATTCAGTAATCAAAGTTGAAAAACTTCAGAAATTCAGTTTTCTTGTCAAAAGTCATGTTGACATGTTAGTTTCCAAGTTCCAAAAAATTATCTTCTGAGACTTCAAACAGCCATAACTTTGTCAAAACTGATCCGATTTACATTTCCAAAGTCCTTTTGATCGTTGTTTATTGTCCTTAATAATTCAGTAATCAAAGTTGAAAAACTACGGAAATTCAGTTTTCTTGTCAAAAGTCATGTTGACATGTTAGTTTCCAAGTTCCAAAAAATTATCTTCTGAGACTTCAAACAGCCATAACTTTGTCAAAACTTATCCGATTTACATTTCCAAAGTCATTTTGATCGTTGTTTATTGTCCTTAATAATTCTGTAATCAAAGTTGAAAAACTTCGGAAATTCGGTTTTCTTGTCAAAAGTCATGTTGACATGTTAGTTTCCAAGTTCCAAAAAATGACCTTCTGAGACTTCAAACAGCCATAACTTTGTCAAAACTGATCCGATTTACATTTCCAAAGTCACTTTGATCGTTGTTTATTGTCCTTAATAATTCTGTAATCAAAGTTGAAAAACTTCAGAAATTCGGTTTACTTGTTAAAAGGCATGTTAACATGTAAGTTTCAAATTTCCAAAAAATTACCTTCTGAGACTTCAAACAGCCATAACTTTTTCAAAACTGATCCGATTTACATTTGCAAAGTCATTTTGATCGTTGTTTATTGTCCTTAATAATTCTGTAATCAAAGTTGAAAAACTTCAGAAATTCGGTTAACTTGTTAAAAGTCATGTTGACATGTTAGTTTCCAAGTTCCAAAAAATTACCTTCTGAGACTTCAAACAGCCATAACTTTGTCAAAACTGATCCGATTTACATTTTCAAAGTCATTTTGATCTTTGTTTATTGTCCTTAATAATTCTGTAATCTAAGATTAAAAACTTTGGAGATTCAGTTTACTTGTCAAAAGTCATAATGAAAAAATAGTTGCCAAATTCCCAAAAATAACCTTCTGAGACTTCAACCAGACATTACTTTGTCAAAACTGATCCGATTTACATTTCCAAAGTCATTTTGATCGTTGTTTATTGTCCTTAATAATTCTGTTATCAAAGTTGAAAAACTTCGGAAATTTGGTTTCCTTGACAAAAGTCATTATGACAAAATAGTTGCCAAATTCCCAAAAATTACCTTCTGAGACTTCAAACAGCCATAACTTTGTCAAAACTTATCCGATTTACATTTCCAAAGTCATTTTGATCGTTGTTTATTGTCCTTAATAATTCTGTAATCAAAGTTGAGAAACTTCAGAAATTCGGTTTAATTGGTTAAAATCATAATAAAAAATAGTTGCCAAATTCCCAAAAATAACCTTCTGAGACTTCAACCAGACATTACTTTGTCAAAACTGATCCGATTTACATATCCAAAGTCATTTTGATCGTTGTTTATTGTCCTTAATAATTCTGTAATCAAAGATGAAAAACTTCTGAAATTTGGTTTCCTTGACAAAAGTCTTTATGACAAAATAGTTGCCAAATTCCCAAAAATTACCTTCTGAGACTTCAAACAGCCATAACTTTGTCAAAACTTATCCGATTTACATTTCCAAAGTCATTTTGATCGTTGTTTATTGTCCTTAATAATTCTGTAATCAAAGTTGAGAAACTTCAGAAATTCGGTTTAATTGGTTAAAGTCATAATAAAAAATAGTTGCCAAATTCCCAAAAATTACCTTCTGAGACTTCAAACAGGCATAACTTTGTCAAAACTGATCCGATTTACATTTCCAAAGTCATTTTGATCGTTGTTTATTGTCCTTAATAATTCTGTAATCAAAGTAAAAAAAGCTTTGAAAATTCGGTTTACTTGTCAAAAGTCATAATGACAAAATAGTTGCCAAATTCCCAAAAATTACCTTCTGAGACTTCAATCAGCCATAACTTTGTCAAAACTGATCCGATTTACATTTCCAAAGTCATTTTGATCGTTGTTTATTGTCCTTAATAATTCAGTAATCAAAGTTGAAAAACTTCAGAAATTCAGTTTTCTTGTCAAAAGTCATGTTGACATGTTAGTTTCCAAGTTCCAAAAAATTATCTTCTGAGACTTCAAACCGCCATAACTTTGTCAAAACTGATCCGATTTACATTTCCAAAGTCATTTTGATCGTTATTTATTGTCCTTAATAATTCAGTAGTCAAAGTTAAAAAACTTCGGAAATTCAGTTTTCTTGTCAAAAGTCATGTTGACATGTTAGTTTCCAAGTTCCAAAAAATTATCTTCTGAGACTTCAAACAGCCATAACTTTGTCAAAACTTATCCGATTTACATTTGCAAAGTCATTTTGATCGTTGTTTATTGTCCCTAATAATTCTGTAATCAAAATTGAGAAACTTCAGAAATTCGGTTTGATTAGTTAAAGTCATAATGACAAAATAGTTGCCAAATTCCCAAAAATTACCTTCTGAGACTTCAAACAGCCATAACTTTGTCAAAACTGATCCGATTTACATTTTCAAAGTCATTTTGATCTTTGTTTATTGTCCTTAATAATTCTGTAATCTAAGATTAAAAACTTCGGAGATTCAGTTTACTTGTCAAAAGTCATAATGGAAAAATAGTTGCCAAATTCCCAAAAATAACCTTCTGAGACTTCAACCAGACATTACTTTGTCAAAACTGATCCGATTTACATTTCCAAAGTCATTTTGGTCGTTGTTTATTGTCCTTAATAATTCTGTAATCAAAGATGAAAAACTTCTGAAATTTGGTTTCCTTGACAAAAGTCATTATGACAAAATAGTTGCAAAATTCCCAAAAATTACCTTCTGAGACTTCAAACAGCCATAACTTTGTCAAAACTGATCCGATTTACATTTCCAAAGTCATTTTGATCGTTGTTTATTGTCCTTAATAATTCTGTAATCAAAGTTGAGAAACTTCAGAAATTCGGTTTAATTGGTTAAAATCATAATAAAAAATAGTTGCCAAATTCCCAAAAATTACCTTCTGAGACTTCAAACAGCCATAACTTTGTCAAAACTGATCCGATTTACATTTTCAAAGTCATTTTGATCTTTGTTTATTGTCCTTAATAATTCTGTAATCTAAGATTAAAAACTTCGGAGATTCAGTTTACTTGTCAAAAGTCATAATGAAAAAATAGTTGCCAAATTCCCAAAAATAACCTTCTGAGACTTCAACCAGACATTACTTTGTCAAAACTGATCCGATTTACATTTCCAAAGTCATTTTGGTCGTTGTTTATTGTCCTTAATAATTCTGTAATCAAAGTTGAAAAACTTCGGATATTTGGTTTTCTTGTCAAAAGTAATGTTGACATGTTAGTTTCCAAGTTTCAAAAAATTATCTTATGAGACTTCAAACAGCCATAACTTTGTCAAAACTGATCCGATTTACATTTTCAAAGTCATTTTGATCTTTGTTTATTGTCCTTAATAATTCTGTAATCTAAGATTAAAAACTTCGGAGATTCAGTTTACTTGTCAAAAGTCATAATGAAAAATTAGTTGCCAAATTCCCAAAAATAACCTTCTGAGACTTCAACCAGACATTACTATGTCAAAACTGATCCGATTTACATTTCCAAAGTCATTTTGATCGTTGTTTATTGTCCTTAATAATTCTGTTATCAAAGATGAAAAACTTCGGAAATTCGGTTTACTTGTCAAAAGTCATTATGACAAAATAGTTGCCAAATCCCAAAAATTAGTTACAGAGACTTCAAACAACCATAACTTTGTCAAAACTGATCCGATTTACATTTCCAAAGTCATTTTGATCGTTGTTTATTGTCCTTAATAATTCTGTAATCAAAGATAAACAAGTAAGAGTGCTCTAGTCGAGAGTGCCCGACTAGGATATACCCTGATCCAAGGTCTTACATTCATTGAAGTTATTTATCTGCATTCATACATGGAAACACACACACACATATACAAACACAAGCTGCTTGCTACGCGCGTCATCAATTGCTTTGCTTCTTCTTCCTTTGGCACCAAACTATTTACATTAATCGTTATAACTTCTGAGTTTATTGTCCGATCGTAATAAATTTGTAGGACACAAAGATGGCTCGAAAATGTGAGACTATGTAAAATCCGAAGGTCATACCTCTTAAAATACGTATTTTTCGATTTCTTGGAGATCGCGGAGGGGTATCTGTATGCTATTGGAGAGTATATGTACCAAATTTGGTGACTCTACGTCTTATAACTTTTAAGCTATACCTTAAAAACACTGTTTTGGAAACTTAATTTATCGATAACTTTTGAAAGGATTGAGACATTGAAAAAAAAATGATGAGTTTGTTTAGAGCCGGCAGTACAGTAACTTAAACCTGAATATAAAGTTTCTAGCATTTATAACTTTCAAGTTATGCCCGAAAAACACTTGTCTGAAATCGATATTTATCAATAACTTTTGAACGGGATGAGATATCGAAAAAAAATGATAAACTTGTATTGACCCGGCACTACGAGAACTTATATTTCAAATTTGAAGTCTCTAGCTTTTGTAGTCTCTGAGAAACAGGCGTTCATACAGACGGACGGACAGACGGACAGACAGACGGACATGGCTATATCGACTCGGCTATTGATACTGATCAAGAATATATATACTTTATGGGGTCGGAGATGCTTCCTTATGTCTGTTACATACTTTTGCACAAAACCATAATACCCCTTTTTCCCATTTTTAATGGGATCAGGGTATAAAAATAGTTGCCAAATTCCCAAAAATAACCTTCTGAGACTTCAACCAGGCATTACTTTGTCAAAACTGATCCGATTTACATATCCAAAGTCATTTTGATCGTTGTTTATTGTCCTTAATAATTCTGTAATCAAAGATGAAAAATTTCTGAAATTTGGTTTCCTTGACAAAAGTCATTATGACAAAATAGTTGCCAAATTCCCAAAAATTACCTTCTGAGACTTCAAACAGCCATAACTTTGTCAAAACTGATACGATTTACATTTCCAAAGTCATTTTGATCGTTGTTTATTGTCCTTAATAATTCTGTAATCAAAGTTGAAAAACTTCGGAAATTTGGTTTTCTTGTCAAAAGTAATGTTGACATGTTAGTTTCCAAGTTCCAAAAAATTATCTTATGAGACTTCAAACAGCCATAACTTTGTCAAAACTGATCCGATTTACATTTTCAAAGTCATTTTGATCTTTGTTTATTGTCCTTAATAATTCTGTAATCTAAGATTAAAGACTTCGGAGATTCAGTTTACTTGTCAAAAGTCATAATGAAAAATTAGTTGCCAAATTCCCAAAAATAACCTTCTGAGACTTCAAACAGACATTACTTTATCAAAACTGATCCGATTTACATTTCCAAAGTCATTTTAGTCGTTGTTTATTGTCCTTAATAATTCTGTAATCAAAGATGAAAAATATCGGAAATTCGGTTTTCTTGTTAAAAGGCATGTTAACATGTTAGTTTCAAATTTCCAAAAAAATTACCTTCTGGGACTTCAAACAGCCATAACTTTGTCAAAACTGATCCGATTTACATTTGCAAAGTCATTTTGATCGTTGTTTATTGTTCTTAATAATTCTGTAATCAAAGTTAAAAAACTTCGAAAATTCGGTTTACTTGTCAAAAGTCATAATGACAAAAAAAATGTCAAATTCCCAAAAATAACCTTCTGAGACTTCAAACAGCCATAACTTTGTCAAAACTTATCCGATTTACATTTCCAAAGTCAATTTGATCGTTGTTTATTGTCCTTAATAATTCTGTAAACAAAGTTGAAAAACTTCAGAAATTCGGCTTACTTGTTAAAAGTCATAATGACAAAATAGTTTCAAAATTCCCAAAAATTAACTTCTGAGACTTCAAACAGCCATAACTTTGCCAAAACTGATCCGATTTACATTTCCAAAGTCATTTTGATCGTTGTTTATTGTCCCTTATAATTCTGTAATCAAATTTGAAAAACTTCGGAAATTCAGTTTTCTTGTCAAAAGTCATGTTGACAAGTTAGTTTCCAAATCCCCAAAAATTACCTTCTGTGACTTCAAACAACCATAACTTTGTCAAAACTGATCCGATTTACATATCCAAAGTCATTTTGATCGTTGTTTATTGTCCTTAATAATTCTGTAATCAAAGATGAAAAACTTCTGAAATTTGGTTTCCTTGACAAAAGTCATTATGACAAAATAGTTGCCAAATTCCCAAAAATTACCTTCTGAGACTTCAAACAGCCATAACTTTGTCAAAACTTATCCGATTTACATTTCCAAAGTCATTTTGATCGTTGTTTATTGTCCTTAATAATTCTGTAATCAAAGTTGAGAAACTTCAGAAATTCGGTTTAATTGGTTAAAGTCATAATAAAAAATAGTTGCCAAATTCCCAAAAATTACCTTCTGAGACTTCAAACAGGCATAACTTTGTCAAAACTGATCCGATTTACATTTCCAAAGTCATTTTGATCGTTGTTTATTGTCCTTAATAATTCTGTAATCAAAGTTAAAAAACTTCGAAAATTCGGTTTACTTGTCAAAAGTCATAATGTCAAAAAAAATGCTTAATTCCCAAAAATTAACTTCTAAGACTTCAAACAGCCATAACTTTGTCAAAACTGATCCGATTTACATTTCCAAAGTCATTTTGATCGTTGTTTATTGTCCTTAATAATTCTGTAATCAAAGTAAAAAAACTTCGAAAATTCGGTTTACTTGTCAAAAGTCATAATGACAAAAAAAAATTGTCAAATTCGCAAAAATTACCTTCTGAGACTTCAAACAGCCATAACTTTGTCAAAATTGATCCGATTTACATTTCCAAAGTCATTTTGATCGTTGTTTATTGTCCTTAATAATTCTGTAATCAAAGTTGAAAAACTTCAGAAATTCGGTTAACTTGTTAAAAGTTATAATGACAAAATAGTTGCCAAATTCCCAAAAATTACCTTCTGAGACTTAAAACAGCCATAACTTTGTCAAAACTGATCCGATTTACATTTTCAAAGTCATTTTGATCTTTGTTTATAGTCCTTAATAATTCTGTAATCTAAGATTAAAAACTTCGGAGATTCAGTTTACTTGTCAAAAGTCATAATGAAAAAATAGTTGCCAAATTCCCAAAACTAACCTTCTGAGACTTCAACCAGACATTACTTTGTCAAAACTGATCCGATTTACATTTCCAAAGTCATTTTGGTCGTTGTTTATTGTCCTTAATAATTCTGTAATCAAAGTTGAAAAACTTCGGATATTTGGTTTTCTTGTCAAAAGTAATGTTGACATGTTAGTTTCCAAGTTTCAAAAAATTATCTTATGAGACTTCAAACAGCCATAACTTTGTCAAAACTGATCCGATTTACATTTTCAAAGTCATTTTGATCTTTGTTTATTGTCCTTAATAATTCTGTAATCTAAGATTAAAAACTTCGGAGATTCAGTTTACTTGTCAAAAGTCATAATGAAAAATTAGTTGCCAAATTCACAAAAATAACCTTCTGAGACTTCAACCAGACAATACTTTGTCAAAACTGATCCGATTTACATATCCAAATTCATTTTGATCGTTGTTTATTGTCCTTAATAATTCTGTAATCAAAGATGAAAAACTTCTGAAATTTGGTTTCCTTGACAAAAGTCATTATGACAAAAAAATTGCCAAATTCCCAAAAATTACCTTCTGAGACTTCAAACAGCCATAACTTTGTCAAAACTTATCCGATTTACATTTCCAAAGTCATTTTGATCGTTGTTTATTGTCCTTAATAATTCTGTAATCAAAGTTGAGAAACTTCAGAAATTCGGTTTAATTGGTTAAAATCATAATAAAAAATAGTTGCCAAATTCCCAAAAATAACCTTCTGAGACTTCAACCAGACATTACTTTGTCAAAACTGATCCGATTTACATATCCAAAGTCATTTTGATCGTTGTTTATTGTCCTTAATAATTCTGTAATCAAAGATGAAAAACTTCTGAAATTTGGTTTCCTTGACAAAAGTCATTATGACAAAACAGTTGCCAAATTCCCAAAAATTACCTTCTGAGACTTCAAACAGCCATAACTTTGTCAAAACTTATCCGATTTACATTTCCAAAGTCATTTTGATCGTTGTTTATTGTCCTTAATAATTCTGTAATCAAAGTTGAAAAACTTCGGAAATTTGGTTTTCTTGTCAAAAGTAATGTTGACATGTTAGTTTCCAAGTTCCAAAAAATTATCTTATGAGACTTCAAACAGCCATAATTTTGTCAAAACTGATCCGATTTACATTTTCAAAGTCATTTTGATCTTTGTTTATTGTCCTTTATAATTCAGTTATCTAAGATTAAAGACTTCGGAGATTCAGTTTACTTGTCAAAAGTCATAATGAAAAATTAGTTGCCAAATTCCCAAAAATAACCTTCTGAGACTTCAAACAGACAGAACTTTATCAAAACTGATCCGATTTACATTTCCAAAGTCATTTTAGTCGTTGTTTATTGTCCTTAATAATTCTGTAATCAAAGATGAAAAATATCGGAAATTAAAAGGCATGTTAACATGTTAGTTTCAAATTTCCAAAAAAATTACCTTCTGGGACTTCAAACAGCCATAACTTTGTCAAAACTGATCCGATTTACATTTGCAAAGTCATTTTGATCGTTGTTTTTTGTTCTTAATAATTCTGTAATCAAAGTTAAAAAACTTCGAAAATTCGGTTTACTTGTCAAAAGTCATAATGACAAAAAAAATGTCAAATTCCCAAAAATAACCTTCTGAGACTTCAAACAGCCATAACTTTGTCAAAACTTATCCGATTTACATTTCCAAAGTCAATTTGATCGTTGTTTATTGTCCTTAATAATTCTGTAAACAAAGTTGAAAAACTTCAGAAATTCGGCTTACTTGTTAAAAGTCATAATGACAAAATAGTTTCAAAATTCCCAAAAATTAACTTCTGAGACTTCAAACAGCCATAACTTTGCCAAAACTGATCCGATTTACACTTCCAAAGTCATTTTGATCGTTGTTTATTGTCCCTTATAATTCTGTAATCAAATTTGAAAAACTTCGGAAATTCAGTTTTCTTGTCAAAAGTCATGTTGACAAGTTAGTTTCCAAATCCCCAAAAATTACCTTCTGTGACTTCAAACAACCATAACTTTGTCAAAACTGATCCGATTTACATTTGCAAAGTCATTTTGATCGTTGTTTATTGTCCTTAATAATTCTGTAATCAAAGTTGAGAAACTTCAGAAATTCGGTTTAATTGGTTAAAGTCATAATAAAAAATAGTTGCCAAATTCCCAAAAATTACCTTCTGAGACTTCAAACAGGCATAACTTTGTCAAAACTGATCCGATTTACATTTCCAAAGTCATTTTGATCGTTGTTTATTGTCCTTAATAATTCTGTAATCAAAGTTAAAAAACTTTGAAATTTTGGTTTTCTTGTCAAAAGTCATAATGACAAAATAGTTGCCCAATTCCCAAAAATTACCTTCTGAGACTTCAATTAGCCATAACTTTGTCAAAACTGATCCGATTTACATTTCCAAAGTCATTTTGATCGTTGTTTATTGTCCTTAATAATTCAGTAATCAAAGTTGAAAAACTTCGGAAATTCAGTTTTCTTGTCAAAAGTCATGTTGACATGTTAGTTTCCAAGTTCCAAAAATTATCTTCTGAGACTTCAAACAGCCATAACTTTGTCAAAACTGATCCGATTTACATTTCCAAAGTCCTTTTGATCGTTGTTTATTGTCCTTAATAATTCAGTAATCAAAGTTGAAAAACTTCGGAAATTCAGTTTTCTTGTCAAAAGTCATGTTGACATGTTAGTTTCCAAGTTCCAAAAAATTATCTTCTGAGACTTCAAACAGCCATAACTTTGTCAAAACTTATCCGATTTACATTTCCAAAGTCATTTTGATCGTTGTTTATTGTCCTTAATAATTCTGTAATCAAAGTTGAGAAACTTCAGAAATTCGGTTTGATTAGTTAAAGTCATAATAAAAAATAGTTGCCAAATTCCCAAAAATTACCTTCTGAGACTTCAAACAGGCATAACTTTGTCAAAACTGATCCGATTTACATTTCCAAAGACATTTTGATCGTTGTTTATTGTCCTTAATATTTCTGTTATCAAAGTTAAAAAACTTTGAAAATTCGGTTTACTTGTCAAAAGTCATAATGTCAAAAAAAATGCTTAATTCCCAAAAATTAAGTTTTAGGACTTCAAACAGCCATAACTTTGTGAAAACTATCCGATTTACATTTCCAAAGTCATTTTGATCGTTGTTTATTGTCCTTAATAATTCTGTAATCAAAGTAAAAAAACTTCGAAAATTCGGTTTACTTGTCAAAAGTCATAATGACAAAAAAAAAATGTCAAATTGGCAAAAATTACCTTCTGAGACTTCAAACAGCCATAACTTTGTCAAAATTGATCCGATTTACATTTCCAAAGTCATTTTGATCGTTGTTTATTGTCCTTAATAATTCAGTAATCAAAGTAGAAAAACTTCGGAAATTCAGTTTTCTTGTCAAAAGTCATGTTGACATGTTAGTTTGCAAGTTCCAAAAAATTACCTTCTGAGACTTCAAACAGGCATAACTTTGTCAAAACTGATCCGATTTACATTTGCAAAGTCATTTTGATCGTTGTTTATTGTCCTTAATAATTCTGTAATCAAAGTTGAAAAACTTCACAAATTCGGTTTACTTGTCAAAAGAATTGTTGACATGTTAGTTTTCAAGTTCCAAAAAATGATCTTCTGAGACTTCAAACAGCCATAACTTTGTCAAAACTGATCCGCTTTACATTTTCAAAGTCATTTTGATCTTTGTTTATTGTCCTTAATAATTCTGTAAGCTAAGATTAAAAACTTTGGAGATTCAGTTTACTTGTCAAAAGTCATAATGAAAAAATAGTTGCCAAATTCCCAAAAATAACTTTCTGAGACTTCAACCAGACATTACTTTGTCAAAACTGATCCGATTTACATATCCAAAGTCATTTTGATCGTTGTTTATTGTCCTTAATAATTCTGTAATCAAAGATGAAAAACTTCTTAAATTTGGTTTCCTTGACAAAAGTCATTATGACAAAATAGTTGCCAAATTCCCAAAAATTACCTTCTGAGACTTCAAACAGCCATAACTTTGTCAAAACTTATCCGATTTACATTTCCAAAGTCATTTTGATCGTTGTTTATTGTCCTTAATAATTCTGTAATCAAAGTTGAGAAACTTCAGAATTTTGGTTTAATTGGTTAAAATCATAATAAAAAAAAATTGCCAAATTCCCAAAAATAACCTTCTGAGACTTCAACCAGACATTACTTTGTCAAAACTGATCCGATTTACATATCCAAAGTCATTTTCATCGTTGTTTATTGTCCTTAATAATTCTGTAATCAAAGATGAAAAACTTCTGAAATTTGGTTTCTTGACAAAAGTCATTATGACAAAATAGTTGCCAAATTCCCAAAAATTACCTTCTGAGACTTCAAACAGCCATAACTTTGTCAAAACTTATCCGATTTACATTTCCAAAGTCATTTTGATTGTTGTTTATTGTCCTTAATAATTCTGTAATCAAAGTTGAAAAACTTCGGAAATTTGGTTTTCTTGTCAAAAGTAATGTTGACATGTTATTTTCCAAGTTCCAAAAAATTATCTTATGAGACTTCAAACAGCCATAACTTTGTCAAAACTTATCCGATTTACATTTCCAAAGTCATTTTGATCGTTGTTTATTGTCCTTAATAATTCTGTAATCAAAGTTGAGAAACTTCAGAATTTTGGTTTAATTGGTTAAAATCATAATAAAAAATAGTTGCCAAATTCCCAAAAATAAACTTTTGAGACTTCAACCAGACATTACTTTGTCAAAACTGATCCGATTTACATATCCAAAGTCATTTTGATCGTTGTTTATTGTCCTTAATAATTCTGTTATCAAAGTTGAGAAACTTCGAAAATTCGGTTTACTTGACAAAAGTCATTATGACAAAATAGTTGCCAAATTCCCAAAAATTACCTTCTGAGACTTCAAACAGCCATAACTTTGTCAAAACTTATCCGATTTACATTTCCAAAGTCATTTTGATCGTTGTTTATTGTCCTTAATAATTCTGTTATCAAAGTTGAGAAACTTCGAAAATTCGGTCTACTTGTCAAAAGTCATAATGACAAAAAAAATGTCAAATTCCTAAAAATAACCTTCTGAGACTTCAAACAGCCATAACTTTGTCAAAACTGATCCGCTTTACATTTTCAAAGTCATTTTGATCTTTGTTTATTGTCCTTAATAATTCTGTAATCTAAGATTAAAAACTTTGGAGATTCAGTTTACTTGTCAAAAGTCATAATGAAAAAATAGTTGCTAAATTCCCAAAAATAACTTTCTGAGACTTCAACCAGACAATACTATGTCAAAACTGATCCGATTTACATATCCAAAGTCATTTTGATCGTTGTTTATTGTCCTTAATAATTCTGTAATCAAAAATGAAAAACTTCTTGAATTTGGTTTCCTTGACAAAAGTCATTATGACAAAATAGTTGCCAAATTCCCAAAAATTACCTTCTGAGACTTCAAACAGCCATAACTTTGTCAAAACTTATCCGATTTACATTTCCAAAGTCATTTTGATCGTTGTTTATTGTCCTTAATAATTCTGTAATCAACGTTGAGAAACTTCAGAACTTTGGTTTAATTGGTTAAAATCATAATAAAAAAAATTCCCAAATTCCCAAAAACAACCTTCTGAGACTTCAACCAGACATTACTTTGTCAAAACTGATCCGATTTACATATCCAAAGTCATTTTCATCGTTGTTTATTGTCCTTAATAATTCTGTAATCAAAGATGAAAAACTTCTGAAATTTGGTTTCTTGACAAAAGTCATTATGACAAAATAGTTGCCAAATTCCCAAAAATTACCTTCTGAGACTTCAAACAGCCATAACTTTGTCAAAACTTATCCGATTTACATTTCCAAAGTCATTTTGATTGTTGTTTATTGTCCTTAATAATTCTGTAATCAAAGTTGAAAAACTTCGGAAATTTGGTTTTCTTGTCAAAAGTAATGTTGACATGTTAGTTTCCAAGTTCCAAAAAATTATCTTATGAGACTTCAAACAGCCATAACTTTGTCAAAACTTATCCGATTTACATTTCCAAAGTCATTTTGATCGTTGTTTATTGTCCTTAATAATTCTGTAATCAAAGTTGAGAAACTTCAGAATTTTGGTTTAATTGGTTAAAATCATAATAAAAAATAGTTGCCAAATTCCCAAAAATAAACTTCTGAGACTTCAACCAGACATTACTTTGTCAAAACTGATCCGATTTACATATCCAAAGTCATTTTGATCGTTGTTTATTGTCCTTAATAATTCTGTTATCAAAGTTGAGAAACTTCGAAAATTGGGTTTACTTGACAAAAGTCATTATGACAAAATAGTTGCCAAATTCCCAAAAATTACCTTCTGAGACTTCAAACAGCCATAACTTTGTCAAAACTTATCCGATTTACATTTCCAAAGTCATTTTGATCGTTGTTTATTGTCCTTAATAATTCTGTTATCAAAGTTGAGAAACTTCGAAAATTCGGTCTACTTGTCAAAAGTCATAATGACAAAAAAAATGTCAAATTCCTAAAAATAACCTTCTGAGACTTCAAACAGCCATAACTTTGTCAAAACTGATCCGCTTTACATTTTCAAAGTCATTTTGATCTTTGTTTATTGTCCTTAATAATTCTGTAATCTAAGATTAAAAACTTTGGAGATTCAGTTTACTTGTCAAAAGTCATAATGAAAAAATAGTTGCCAAATTCCCAAAAATAACTTTCTGAGACTTCAACCAGACATTACTTTGTCAAAACTGATCCGATTTACATATCCAAAGTCATTTTGATCGTTGTTTATTGTCCTTAATAATTCTGTAATCAAAAATGAAAAACTTCTTGAATTTGGTTTCCTTGACAAAAGTCATTATGACAAAATAGTTGCCAAATTCCCAAAAATTACCTTCTGAGACTTCAAACAGCCATAACTTTGTCAAAACTTATCCGATTTACATTTCCAAAGTCATTTTGATCGTTGTTTATTGTCCTTAATAATTCTGTAATCAACGTTGAGAAACTTCAGAACTTTGGTTTAATTGGTTAAAATCATAATAAAAAAAAATTGCCAAATTCCCAAAAACAACCTTCTGAGACTTCAACCAGACATTACTTTGTCAAAACTGATCCGATTTACATTTCCAAAGTCTTTTTGGTCGTTGTTTATTGTCCTTAATAATTCTGTAATCAAAGATGAAAAATTTCGGAAATTCGGATTTCTTGTTAAAAGGCATGTTAACATGTTAGTTTCAAATTTCCAAAAAATTACCTTCTGGGACTTCAAACAGCCATAACTTTGTCAAAACTGATCCGATTTACATTTGCAAAGTCATTTTGATCGTTGTTTTTTGTTCTTAATAATTCTGTAATCAAAGTTAAAAAACTTCGAAAATTCGGTTTACTTGTCAAAAGTCATAATGACAAAAAAAATGTCAAATTCCTAAAAATAACCTTCTGAGACTTCAAACAGCCATAACTTTGTCAAAACTTATCCGATTTACATTTCCAAAGTCAATTTGATCGTTGTTTATTGTCCTTAATAATTCTGTAAACAAAGTTGAAAAACTTCAGAAATTCGGTTTACTTGTTAAAAGTCATAATGACAAAACAGTATTAAATTACCAAAAATTACCTTCTGAGATTTCAAACAGCCATAACTTTGCCAAAACTGATCCGATTTACATTTCCAAAGTCATTTTGATCGTTGTTTATTGTCCTTAATAATTCAGTAATCAAAGTTGAAAAACTTCGGAAATTCAGTTTTCTTGTCAAAAGTCCTGTTGACATGTTAGTTTCCAAGTTCCAAAAAATTATCTTCTGAGACTTCAAACAGCCATAACTTTGTCAAAACTGATCCGCTTTACATTTTCAAAGTCATTTTGATCTTTGTTTATTGTCCTTAATAATTCTGTAATCTAAGATTAAAAACTTTGGAGATTCAGTTAACTTGTCAAAAGTCATATTGAAAAAATAGTTGCCAAATTCCCAAAAATAACTTTCTGAGACTTCAACCAGACATTACTTTGTCAAAACTGATCCGATTTACATTTCCAAAGTCATTTTGATCGTTGTTTATTGTCCTTAATAATTCTGTAATCAAAGTTGAGAAACTTCAGAATTTTGGTTTAATTGGTTAAAATCATAATAAAAAAAAATTGCCAAATTCCCAAAAACAACCTTCTGAGACTTCAACCAGACATTACTTTGTCAAAACTGATCCGATTTACATATCCAAAGTCATTTTCATCGTTGTTTATTGTCCTTAATAATTCTGTAATCAAAGATGAAAAACTTCTGAAATTTGGTTTCTTGACAAAAGTCATTATGACAAAATAGTTGCCAAATTCCCAAAAATTACCTTCTGAGACTTCAAACAGCCATAACTTTGTCAAAACTGATCCGATTTACATATCCAAAGTCATTTTGATCGTTGTTTATTGTCCTTAATAATTCTGTAATCAAAGATGAAAAACTTCTGAAATTTGGTTTCCTTGACAAAAGTCATTATGACAAAATAGTTGCCAAATTCCCAAAAATTACCTTCTGAGACTTCAAACAGCCATAACTTTGTCAAAACTTATCCG
Source organism: Drosophila maculinotata (assembly GCA_035045305.1). NCBI lineage: Eukaryota > Metazoa > Arthropoda > Insecta > Diptera > Drosophilidae > Drosophila > Drosophila maculinotata. Next base: position 63,281 of record JAWNPD010000602.1, on the reverse strand, counting down.
ATTTACATTTCCAAAGTCATTTTGATCGTTGTTTATTGTCCTTAATAATTCTGTAATCAAAGTTGAGAAACTTCAGAATTTTGGTTTAATTGGTTAAAATCATAATAAAAAAAAAATTGCCAAATTCCCAAAAACAACCTTCTGAGACTTCAACCAGACATTACTTTGTCAAAACTGATCCGATTTACATTTCCAAAGTCATTTTGATCGTTGTTTATTGTCCTTTATAATTCTATAATCAAAGTTGAGAAACTTCAGAATTTTGGTTTAATTGGTTAAAATCATAATAAAAAAAAATTGCCAAATTCCCAAAAACAACCTTCTGAGACTTCAACCAGACATTACTTTGTCAAAACTGATCCGATTTACATATCCAAAGTCATTTTGATCGTTGTTTATTGTCCTTAATAATTCAGTAATCAAAGTTGAAAAACTTCGGAAATTCAGTTTTCTTGTCAAAAGTCATGTTGACATGTTAGTTTCCAAGTTCCAAAAAATTATCTTCTGAGACTTCAAACAGCCATAACTTTGTCAAAACTGATCCGCTTTACATTTTCAAAGTCATTTTGATCTTTGTTTATTGTCCTTAATAATTCTGTAATCTAAGATTAAAAACTTTGGAGATTCAGTTTACTTGTCAAAAGTCATAATGAAAAAATAGTTGCCAAATTCCCAAAAATAACTTTCTGAGACTTCAACCAGACATTACTTTGTCAAAACTGATCCGATTTACATTTCCAAAGTCATTTTGATCGTTGTTTATTGTCCTTAATAATTCAGTAATCAAAGTTGAAAAACTTCGAGAATTCAGTTTTCTTGTCAAAAGTCATGTTGACATGTTAGTTTCCAAGTTCCAAAAAATTATCTTCTGAGACTTCAAACAGCCATAACTTTGTCAAAACTGATCCGATTTACATTTCCAAAGTCATTTTGATCGTTGTTTATTGTCCTTAATAATTAAGTAATCAAAGTTGAAAAACTTCGGAAACTCAGTTTTCTTGTCAAAAGTCATGTTGACATGTTAGTTGACAAATTCCCAAAAATTACCTTCTGAGACTTCAAACAGGCATAACTTTGTCAAAACTGATCCGATTTACATTTCCAAAGTCATTTTGATCGTTGTTTATTGTCCTTAATAATTCAGTAATCAAAGTTGAAAAACTTCGAAAATTCAGTTTTCTTGTCAAAAGTCATGTTGACATGTTAGTTTCCAAGTTCCAAAAAATTATCTTCTGAGACTTCAAACAGCCATAACTTTGTCAAAACTGATCCGATTTACATTTCCAAAGTCATTTTGATCGTTGTTTATTGTCCTTAATAATTAAGTAATCAAAGTTGAAAAACTTCGGAAACTCAGTTTTCTTGTCAAAAGTCATGTTGACATGTTAGTTTCCAAGTTCCAAAAAATTATCTTCTGAGACTTCAAACAGCCATAACTTTGTCAAAACTTATCCGATTTACATTTCCAAAGTCATTTTGATCGTTGTTTATTGTCCTTAATAATTCTGTAATCAAAGTTGAGAAACTTCAGAAATTCGGTTTGATTAGTTAAAGTCATAATAAAAAATAGTTGCCAAATTCCCAAAAATTACCTTCTGAGACTTCAAACAGGCATAACTTTGTCAAAACTGATCCGATTTACATTTCCAAAGACATTTTGATCGTTGTTTATTGTCCTTAATATTTCTGTTATCAAAGTTAAAAAACTTTGAAAATTCGGTTTACTTGTCAAAAGTCATAATGTCAAAAAAAATGCTTAATTCCCAAAAATTAAGTTTTAGGACTTCAAACAGCCATAACTTTGTCAAAACTATCCGATTTACATTTCCAAAGTCATTTTGATCGTTGTTTATTGTCCTTAATAATTCTGTAATCAAAGTACAAAAACTTCGAAAATTCGGTTTACTTGTCAAAAGTCATAATGACAAAAAAAAAATGTCAAATTGGCAAAAATTACCTTCTGAGACTTCAAACAGCCATAACTTTGTCAAAATTGATCCGATTTACATTTCCAAAGTCATTTTGATCGTTGTTTATTGTCCTTAATAATTCAGTAATCAAAGTAGAAAAACTTCGGAAATTCAGTTTTCTTGTCAAAAGTCATGTTGACATGTTAGTTTGCAAGTTCCAAAAAATTACCTTCTGAGACTTCAAACAGGCATAACTTTGTCAAAACTGATCCGATTTACATTTGCAAAGTCATTTTGATCGTTGTTTATTGTCCTTAATAATTCTGTAATCAAAGTTGAAAAACTTCACAAATTCGGTTTACTTGTCAAAAGAATTGTTGACATGTTAGTTTTCAAGTTCCAAAAAATGATCTTCTGAGACTTCAAACAGCCATAACTTTGTCAAAACTGATCCGCTTTACATTTTCAAAGTCATTTTGATCTTTGTTTATTGTCCTTAATAATTCTGTAAGCTAAGATTAAAAACTTTGGAGATTCAGTTTACTTGTCAAAAGTCATAATGAAAAAATAGTTGCCAAATTCCCAAAAATAACTTTCTGAGACTTCAACCAGACATTACTTTGTCAAAACTGATCCGATTTACATATCCAAAGTCATTTTGATCGTTGTTTATTGTCCTTAATAATTCTGTAATCAAAGATGAAAAACTTCTTAAATTTGGTTTCCTTGACAAAAGTCATTATGACAAAATAGTTGCCAAATTCCCAAAAATTACCTTCTGAGACTTCAAACAGCCATAACTTTGTCAAAACTTATCCGATTTACATTTCCAAAGTCATTTTGATCGTTGTTTATTGTCCTTAATAATTCTGTAATCAAAGTTGAGAAACTTCAGAATTTTGGTTTAATTGGTTAAAATCATAATAAAAAAAAATTGCCAAATTCCCAAAAATAACCTTCTGAGACTTCAACCAGACATTACTTTGTCAAAACTGATCCGATTTACATATCCAAAGTCATTTTCATCGTTGTTTATTGTCCTTAATAATTCTGTAATCAAAGATGAAAAACTTCTGAAATTTGGTTTCTTGACAAAAGTCATTATGACAAAATAGTTGCCAAATTCCCAAAAATTACCTTCTGAGACTTCAAACAGCCATAACTTTGTCAAAACTTATCCGATTTACATTTCCAAAGTCATTTTGATTGTTGTTTATTGTCCTTAATAATTCTGTAATCAAAGTTGAAAAACTTCGGAAATTTGGTTTTCTTGTCAAAAGTAATGTTGACATGTTATTTTCCAAGTTCCAAAAAATTATCTTATGAGACTTCAAACAGCCATAACTTTGTCAAAACTTATCCGATTTACATTTCCAAAGTCATTTTGATCGTTGTTTATTGTCCTTAATAATTCTGTAATCAAAGTTGAGAAACTTCAGAATTTTGGTTTAATTGGTTAAAATCATAATAAAAAATAGTTGCCAAATTCCCAAAAATAAACGTCTGAGACTTCAACCAGACATTACTTTGTCAAAACTGATCCGATTTACATATCCAAAGTCATTTTGATCGTTGTTTATTGTCCTTAATAATTCTGTTATCAAAGTTGAGAAACTTCGAAAATTCGGTTTACTTGACAAAAGTCATTATGACAAAATAGTTGCCAAATTCCCAAAAATTACCTTCTGAGACTTCAAACAGCCATAACTTTGTCAAAACTTATCCGATTTACATTTCCAAAGTCATTTTGATCGTTGTTTATTGTCCTTAATAATTCTGTTATCAAAGTTGAGAAACTTCGAAAATTCGGTCTACTTGTCAAAAGTCATAATGACAAAAAAAATGTCAAATTCCTAAAAATAACCTTCTGAGACTTCAAACAGCCATAACTTTGTCAAAACTGATCCGCTTTACATTTTCAAAGTCATTTTGATCTTTGTTTATTGTCCTTAATAATTCTGTAATCTAAGATTAAAAACTTTGGAGATTCAGTTTACTTGTCAAAAGTCATAATGAAAAAATAGTTGCCAAATTCCCAAAAATAACTTTCTGAGACTTCAACCAGACATTACTTTGTCAAAACTGATCCGATTTACATATCCAAAGTCATTTTGATCGTTGTTTATTGTCCTTAATAATTCTGTAATCAAAAATGAAAAACTTCTTGAATTTGGTTTCCTTGACAAAAGTCATTATGACAAAATAGTTGCCAAATTCCCAAAAATTACCTTCTGAGACTTCAAACAGCCATAACTTTGTCAAAACTTATCCGATTTACATTTCCAAAGTCATTTTGATCGTTGTTTATTGTCCTTAATAATTCTGTAATCAACGTTGAGAAACTTCAGAACTTTGGTTTAATTGGTTAAAATCATAATAAAAAAAAATTCCCAAATTCCCAAAAACAACCTTCTGAGACTTCAACCAGACATTACTTTGTCAAAACTGATCCGATTTACATATCCAAAGTCATTTTCATCGTTGTTTATTGTCCTTAATAATTCTGTAATCAAAGATGAAAAACTTCTGAAATTTGGTTTCTTGACAAAAGTCATTATGACAAAATAGTTGCCAAATTCCCAAAAATTACCTTCTGAGACTTCAAACAGCCATAACTTTGTCAAAACTTATCCGATTTACATTTCCAAAGTCATTTTGATTGTTGTTTATTGTCCTTAATAATTCTGTAATCAAAGTTGAAAAACTTCGGAAATTTGGTTTTCTTGTCAAAAGTAATGTTGACATGTTAGTTTCCAAGTTCCAAAAATTATCTTATGAGACTTCAAACAGCCATAACTTTGTCAAAACTTATCCGATTTACATTTCCAAAGTCATTTTGATCGTTGTTTATTGTCCTTAATAATTCTGTAATCAAAGTTGAGAAACTTCACAATTTTGGTTTAATTGGTTAAAATCATAATAAAAAATAGTTGCCAAATTCCCAAAAATAAACTTCTGAGACTTCAACCAGACATTACTTTGTCAAAACTGATCCGATTTACATATCCAAAGTCATTTTGATCGTTGTTTATTGTCCTTAATAATTCTGTTATCAAAGTTGAGAAACTTCGAAAATTGGGTTTACTTGACAAAAGTCATTATGACAAAATAGTTGCCAAATTCCCAAAAATTACCTTCTGAGACTTCAAACAGCCATAACTTTGTCAAAACTTATCCGATTTACATTTCCAAAGTCATTTTGATCGTTGTTTATTGTCCTTAATAATTCTGTTATCAAAGTTGAGAAACTTCGAAAATTCGGTCTACTTGTCAAAAGTCATAATGACAAAAAAAATGTCAAATTCCTAAAAATAACCTTCTGAGACTTCAAACAGCCATAACTTTGTCAAAACTGATCCGCTTTACATTTTCAAAGTCATTTTGATCTTTGTTTATTGTCCTTAATAATTCTGTAATCTAAGATTAAAAACTTTGGAGATTCAGTTTACTTGTCAAAAGTCATAATGAAAAAATAGTTGCCAAATTCCCAAAAATAACTTTCTGAGACTTCAACCAGACATTACTTTGTCAAAACTGATCCGATTTACATATCCAAAGTCATTTTGATCGTTGTTTATTGTCCTTAATAATTCTGTAATCAAAAATGAAAAACTTCTTGAATTTGGTTTCCTTGACAAAAGTCATTATGACAAAATAGTTGCCAAATTCCCAAAAATTACCTTCTGAGACTTCAAACAGCCATAACTTTGTCAAAACTTATCCGATTTACATTTCCAAAGTCATTTTGATCGTTGTTTATTGTCCTTAATAATTCTGTAATCAACGTTGAGAAACTTCAGAACTTTGGTTTAATTGGTTAAAATCATAATAAAAAAAAATTGCCAAATTCCCAAAAACAACCTTCTGAGACTTCAACCAGACATTACTTTGTCAAAACTGATCCGATTTACATTTCCAAAGTCTTTTTGGTCGTTGTTTATTGTCCTTAATAATTCTGTAATCAAAGATGAAAAATTTCGGAAATTCGGATTTCTTGTTAAAAGGCATGTTAACATGTTAGTTTCAAATTTCCAAAAAATTACCTTCTGGGACTTCAAACAGCCATAACTTTGTCAAAACTGATCCGATTTACATTTGCAAAGTCATTTTGATCGTTGTTTTTTGTTCTTAATAATTCTGTAATCAAAGTTAAAAAACTTCGAAAATTCGGTTTACTTGTCAAAAGTCATAATGACAAAAAAAATGTCAAATTCCTAAAAATAACCTTCTGAGACTTCAAACAGCCATAACTTTGTCAAAACTTATCCGATTTACATTTCCAAAGTCAATTTGATCGTTGTTTATTGTCCTTAATAATTCTGTAAACAAAGTTGAAAAACTTCAGAAATTCGGTTTACTTGTTAAAAGTCATAATGACAAAACAGTATTAAATTACCAAAAATTACCTTCTGAGATTTCAAACAGCCATAACTTTGCCAAAACTGATCCGATTTACATTTCCAAAGTCATTTTGATCGTTGTTTATTGTCCTTAATAATTCAGTAATCAAAGTTGAAAAACTTCGGAAATTCAGTTTTCTTGTCAAAAGTCATGTTGACATGTTAGTTTCCAAGTTCCAAAAAATTATCTTCTGAGACTTCAAACAGCCATAACTTTGTCAAAACTGATCCGCTTTACATTTTCAAAGTCATTTTGATCTTTGTTTATTGTCCTTAATAATTCTGTAATCTAAGATTAAAAACTTTGGAGATTCAGTTAACTTGTCAAAAGTCATATTGAAAAAATAGTTGCCAAATTCCCAAAAATAACTTTCTGAGACTTCAACCAGACATTACTTTGTCAAAACTGATCCGATTTACATTTCCAAAGTCATTTTGATCGTTGTTTATTGTCCTTAATAATTCTGTAATCAAAGTTGAGAAACTTCAGAATTTTGGTTTAATTGGTTAAAATCATAATAAAAAAAAATTGCCAAATTCCCAAAAACAACCTTCTGAGACTTCAACCAGACATTACTTTGTCAAAACTGATCCGATTTACATATCCAAAGTCATTTTCATCGTTGTTTATTGTCCTTAATAATTCTGTAATCAAAGATGAAAAACTTCTGAAATTTGGTTTCTTGACAAAAGTCATTATGACAAAATAGTTGCCAAATTCCCAAAAATTACCTTCTGAGACTTCAAACAGCCATAACTTTGTCAAAACTGATCCGATTTACATATCCAAAGTCATTTTGATCGTTGTTTATTGTCCTTAATAATTCTGTAATCAAAGATGAAAAACTTCTGAAATTTGGTTTCCTTGACAAAAGTCATTATGACAAAATAGTTGCCAAATTCCCAAAAATTACCTTCTGAGACTTCAAACAGCCATAACTTTGTCAAAACTTATCCGATTTACATTTCCAAAGTCATTTTGATCGTTGTTTATTATCCTTAATAATTCTGTAATCAAAGTTGAGAAACTTCAGAATTTTGGTTTAATTGGTTAAAATCATAATAAAAAAAAATTGCCAAATTCCCAAAAACAACCTTCTGAGACTTCAACCAGACATTACTTTGTCAAAACTGATCCGATTTACATTTCCAAAGTCATTTTGATCGTTGTTTATTGTCCTTTATAATTCTATAATCAAAGTTGAGAAACTTCAGAATTTTGGTTTAATTGGTTAAAATCATAATAAAAAAAAATTGCCAAATTCCCAAAAACAACCTTCTGAGACTTCAACCAGACATTACTTTGTCAAAACTGATCCGATTTACATATCCAAAGTCATTTTGATCGTTGTTTATTGTCCTTAATAATTCAGTAATCAAAGTTGAAAAACTTCGGAAATTCAGTTTTCTTGTCAAAAGTCATGTTGACATGTTAGTTTCCAAGTTCCAAAAAATTATCTTCTGAGACTTCAAACAGCCATAACTTTGTCAAAACTGATCCGCTTTACATTTTCAAAGTCATTTTGATCTTTGTTTATTGTCCTTAATAATTCTGTAATCTAAGATTAAAAACTTTGGAGATTCAGTTTACTTGTCAAAAGTCATAATGAAAAAATAGTTGCCAAATTCCCAAAAATAACTTTCTGAGACTTCAACCAGACATTACTTTGTCAAAACTGATCCGATTTACATTTCCAAAGTCATTTTGATCGTTGTTTATTGTCCTTAATAATTCAGTAATCAAAGTTGAAAAACTTCGAAAATTCAGTTTTCTTGTCAAAAGTCATGTTGACATGTTAGTTTCCAAGTTCCAAAAAATTATCTTCTGAGACTTCAAACAGCCATAACTTTGTCAAAACTGATCCGATTTACATTTCCAAAGTCATTTTGATCGTTGTTTATTGTCCTTAATAATTAAGTAATCAAAGTTGAAAAACTTCGGAAACTCAGTTTTCTTGTCAAAAGTCATGTTGACATGTTAGTTGACAAATTCCCAAAAATTACCTTCTGAGACTTCAAACAGGCATAACTTTGTCAAAACTGATCCGATTTACATTTGCAAAGTCATTTTGATCGTTGTTTATTGTCCTTAATAATTCTGTAATCTAAGATTAAAAACTTCGGAGATTCAGTATACTTGTCAAAAGTCATAATGAAAAAATAGTTGCCAAATTCCCAAAAATAACCTTCTGAGACTTCAACCAGACATTACTTTGTCAAAACTGATCCGATTTACATATCCAAAGTCATTTTGATCGTTGTTTATTGTCCTTAATAATTCTGTAATCAAAGATGAAAAACTTCTGAAATTTGGTTTCCTTGACAAAAGTCATTATGACAAAATAGTTGCCAAATTCCCAAAAATAACCTTCTGAGACTTCAACCAGACATTACTTTGTCAAAACTGATCCGATTTACATATCCAAAGTCATTTTGATCGTTGTTTATTGTCCTTAATAATTCTGTAATCTAAGATTAAAAACTTCGGAGATTCAGTTTACTTGTCAAAAGTCATAATGAAAAAATAGTTGCCAAATTCCCAAAAATAACCTTCTGAGACTTCAACCAGACATTACTTTATCAAAACTGATCCGATTTACATTTCCAAAGTCATTTTGGTCGTTGTTTATTGTCCTTAATAATTCTGTAATCAAAGATGAAAAATTTCGGAAATTCGGTTTTCTTGTTAAAAGGCATGTTAACATGTTAGTTTCAAATTTCCAAAAAATTACCTTCTGGGACTTCAAACACCCATAACTTTGTCAAAACTGATCCGATTTACATTTCCAAAGTCATTTTGATCGTTGTTTTTTGTTCTTAATAATTCTGTAATCAAAGTTAAAAAACTTCGAAAATTCGGTTTACTTGTCAAAAGTCATAATGACAAAAAAAATGTCAAATTCCCAAAAATAACCTTCTGAGACTTCAAACAGCCATAACTTTGTCAAAACTGATCCGATTTACATATCCAAAGTCATTTTGATCGTTGTTTATTGTCCTTAATAATTCTGTAATCAAAGTTGAAAAACTTCTGAAATTTGGTTTCCTTGACAAAAGTCATTATGACAAAATAGTTGCCAAATTCCCAAAAATTACCTTCTGAGACTTCAAAAAGCCATAACTTTGTCAAAACTTATCCGATTTACATTTCCAAAGTCATTTTGATCGTTGTTTATTGTCCTTAATAATTCTGTAATCAAAGTTAAAAAACTTCCAAAACCCGGTTTACTTGACAAAAGTCATAATGGCAAAAAAAATGTCAAATTCCCAAAAATTACCTTCTGAGACTTCAAACAGCCATAACTTTGCCAAAACTGATCCGATTTACATTTCCAAAGTCATTTTAATCGTTGTTTATTATCCCTTATAATTCTGTAATCAAATTTGAAAAACTTCGGAAATTCAGTTTTCTTGTCAAAAGTCATGTTGACAAGTTAGTTTCTAAATCCCCAAAAATTACCTTCTGGGACTTCAAACACCCATAACTTTGTCAAAACTGATCCGATTTACATTTCCAAAGTCATTTTGATCGTTGTTTATTGTCCTTAATAATTCTGTAATCAAAGTTGAGAAACTTCAGAAATTCGGTTTAATTGGTTAAAGTCATAATAAAAAATAGTTGCCAAATTCCACAAAAATTACCTTCTGAGACTTCAAACAGGCATAACTTTGTCAAAACTGATCCGATTTACATTTCCAAAGTCATTTTGATCGTTGTTTATTGTCCTTAATAATTCAGTAATCAAAGTTGAAAAACTTCGGAAATTCAGTTTTCTTGTCAAAAGTCATGTTGACATGTTAGTTTCCAAGTTCCAAAAAATTATCTTCTGAGACTTCAAACAGCCATAACTTTGTCAAAACTAATCCGATTTACATTTCCAAAGTCATTTTGATCGTTGTTTATTGTCCTTAATAATTCAGTAATCAAAGTTGAAAAACTTCGGAAATTCAGTTTTTTTGTCAAAAGTCATGTTGACATTTTAGTTTCCAAGTTCCAAAAAATTATCTTCTGAGACTTCAAACAGCCATAACTTTGTCAAAACTTATCCGATTTACATTTCCAAAGTCATTTTGATCGTTGTTTATTGTCCTTAATAATTCTTTAATCAAAGTTGAGAAACTTCAGAAATTCGGTTTAATTAGTTAAAATCATAATAAAAAATAGTTGCCAAATTCCCAAAAATTACCTTCTGAGACTTCAAACAGGCATAACTTTGTCAAAACTGATCCGATTTACATTTCCAAAGTCATTTTGATCGTTGTTTATTGTCCTTAATAATTCTGTAATCAAAGTTAAAAAACTTTGAAAATTCGGTTTACTTGTCAAAAGTCATAATGTCAAAAAAAATGCTTAATTCCCAAAAATGAAGTTATAGGACTTCAAATTCTGTAATCAAAGTTAAAAAACTTCGAAAATTCGGTTTACTTGTCAAAAGTCATAATGACAAAAAAAAATGTCAAATTTGTAAAAATTACCTTCTGAGAATTCAAACAGCCATAACTTTGTCAAAATTGATCCGATTTACATTTCCAAAGTCATTTTGATCGTTGTTTATTGTCCTTAATAATTCAGTAATCAAAGTAGAAAAACTTCGGAAATTCAGTTTTCTTGTCAAAAGTCATGTTGACATGTTAGTTTCCAAGTTCCAAAAAATTACCTTCTGAGACTTCAAACAGGCATAACTTTGTCAAAACTGATCCGATTTACATTTGCAAAGTCATTTTGATCGTTGTTTATTGTCCTTAATAATTCTGTAATCAAAGTTGAAAAACTTCGGAATTTCGGTTTTCTTGTCAAAAGTTATGTTGACATGTTAGTTTCCAAGTTCTAAAAAATGATCTTCTGAGACTTCAAACAGCCATAACTTTGTCAAAACTGATCCGATATAAATTTCCAAAGTCATTTTGATCGTTGTTTATTGTCCTTAATAATTCTGTAATCAAAGTTGAAAAACTTCACAAGTTCGGTTTACTTGTCAAAAGTTATGTTGACATGTTAGTTTCCAAGTTCCAAAAAATTATCTTATGAGACTTCAAACAGTCATAACTTTGTCAAAACTGATCCGATTTACATTTTCAAAGTCATTTTGATCTTTGTTTATTGTCTTTAATAATTCTGTAATCTAAGATTAAAAACTTCGGAGATTCAGTTTACTTGTCAAAAGTCATAATGAAAAAAAAATGCCAAATTCCCAAAAATTACTTTCTGAGACTTCAACCAGACATTACTTTGTCAAAACTGATACGATTTACATTTCCAAAGTCATTTTGATCGTTGTTTATTGTCCTTAATAATTCTGTAATCAAAGATGAAAAACTTCGGAAATTCGGTTTTCTTGTTAAAAGGCATGTTAACATGTTAGTTTCAAATTTCCAAAAAATTACCTTCTGGGACTTCAAACAGCCATAACTTTGTCAAAAGTGATCCGATTTACATTTGCAAAGTCATTTTGATCGTTGTTTATTGTCCTTAATAATTCTGTAATCAAAGTTAAAAAACTTCGAAAATTCGGTTTACTTGTCAAAAGTCATAATGACAAAAAAGTTGCCAAATTCCCAACAATTACCTTCTGAGACTTCAAACAGCCATAACTTTGTCAAAACTGATCCGATTTACATTTCCAAAGTCATTTTGATCGTTGTTTATTGTCCCTAATAATTCTGTAATCAACTTTGAAAAACTTCGGAAATTCAGTTTTCTTGTCAAAAGTCATGTTGACAAGTAAGTTTCCAAATCCCCAAAAATTACCTTCTGTGACTTCAAACAACCATAACTTTGTCAAAACTGATCCGATTTACATATCCAAAGTCATTTTGATCGTTGTTTATTGTCCTTGATAATTCTGTAATCAAAGATGAAAAACTTCTGAAATTTGGTTTCCTTGTCAAAAGTCATAATGACAAAAAAGTTGCCAAATTCCCAACAATTACCTTCTGAGACTTCAAACAGCCATAGCTTTGTCAAAACTGATCCGATTTACATTTCCAAAGTCATTTTGATCGTTGTTTATTGTCCCTAATAATTCTGTAATCAACTTTGAAAAACTTCGGAAATTCAGTTTTCTTGTCAAAAGTCATGTTGACAAGTAAGTTTCCTAATCCCCAAAAATTACCTTCTGAGACTTCAAACAGCCATAACTTTGTCAAAACTGATCCGATTTACATTTCCAAAGTCATTTTGATCGTTGTTTATTGTCCCTAATAATTCTGTAATCAACTTTGAAAAACTTCGGAAATTCAGTTTTCTTGTCAAAAGTCATGTTGACAAGTAAGTTTCCAAATCCCCAAAAATTACCTTCTGTGACTTCAAACAACCATAACTTTGTCAAAACTTATCAGATTTACATTTCCAAAGTCATTTTGATCGTTGTTTATTGTCCTTAATAATTCTGTAATCAAAGTTGAGAAACTTCAGAAATTCGGTTTAATTGGTTAAAGTCATAATTAAAAATAGTTGCCAAATTCTCAAAAATTACCTTCTGAGACTTCAAACAGGCATAACTTTGTAAAAACTGATCCGATTTACATTTGCAAAGTCATTTTGATCGTTGTTTATTGTCCTGAATATTTCTGTAATCAAAGTTAAAAAACTTTGAAAATTTGGTTTTCTTGTCAAAAGTCATAATGACTTAATAGTTGCCCAATTCCCAAAAATTACCTTCTGAGACTTCAATTAGCCATAACTTTGTCAAAACTGATCCGATTTACATTTCCAAAGTCATTTTGATCGTTGTTTATTGTCCTTAATAATTCTGTAATCAAAGTTAAAAAACTTCGAAAATTCGGTTTACTTGTCAAAAGTCATAATGACAAAAAAAAATGTCAAATTCCCAAAAATTACCTTCTGAGACTTCAAACAGCCATAACTTTGTCAAAATTGATCCGATTTACATTTCCAAAGTCATTTTGATCGTTGTTTATTGTCCTTAATAATTCTGTAATCAAAGTTGAAAAACTTCACAAATTCGGTTTACTTGTCAAAAGTAATGTTGACATGTTAGTTTCCAAGTTCCAAAAAATTATCTTATGAGACTTCAAACAGTCATAACTTTGTCAAAACTGAACCGATTTAAATTTTCAAAGTCATTTTGATCTTTGTTTATTGTCCTTAATAATTCTGTAACCTAAGATTAAAAACTTCGGAGATTCAGTTTACTTGTCAAAAGTCATGTTTGTCATAATGACAAAATAGTTGCCAAATTCCCAAAAATTACCTTCTGAGACTTCAAACAGCCATTACTTTGTCAAAACTTATCCGATTGACATTTCCAAAGTCATTTTGATCGTTGTTTATTGTCCTTAATAATTCTGTAATCAAAAGTTGAGAAACTTCAGAAATTCGGTTTAATTGGTTAAAGTCATAATAAAAATAAGTTGCCAAATTCTCAAAAATTACCTTCTGAGACTTCAAACAGGCATAACTTTGTAAAAACTGATCCGATTTACATTTGCAAAGTCATTTTGATCGTTGTTTATTGTCCTGAATATTTCTGTAATCAAAGTTAAAAAACTTTGAAAATTTGGTTTTCTTGTCAAAAGTCATAATGACTTCATAGTTGCCCAATTCCCAAAAATTACCTTCTGAGACTTCAATTAGCCTTAACTTTGTCAAAACTGATCCGATTTACATTTCCAAAGTCATTTTGATCGTTGTTTATTGTCCTTAATAATTCTGTAATCAAAGTTAAAAAACTTCGAAAATTCGTTTTACTTGTCAAAGGTCATAATGACAAAAAAAAATGTCAAATTCGCAAAAATTACCTTCTGAGACTTCAAACAGCCATAACTTTGTCAAAATTGATCCGATTTACATTTCCAAAGTCATTTTGATCGTTGTTTATTGTCCTTAATAATTCAGTAATCAAAGTAGAAAAACATCGGAAATTCAGTTTTCTTGTCAAAAGTCATGTTGACATGTAAGTTTCCAAGTTCCAAAAAATTACCTTCTGAGACTTTAAACAGGCATAACTTTGTCAAAACTGATCCGATTTACATTTGCAAAGTCATTTTGATCGTTGTTTATTGTCCTTAATAATTCTGTAATCAAAGTTGAAAAACTTCGGAATTTCGGTTTTCTTTTCAAAAGTAATGTTGACATGTTAGTTTTCAAGTTCCAAAAAATGATCTTCTGAGACTTCAAACAGCCATAACTTTTTCAAAACTGATCCGATTTAAATTTCCAAAGTCATTTTGATCGTTGTTTATTGTCCCTAATAATTCTGTAATCAACTTTGAAAAACTTCGGAAATTCAGTTTTCTTGTCAAAAGTCATGTTGACAAGTAAGTTTCTAAGTTCCAAAAAATGATCTTATGAGACTTCAAACAGTCATAACTTTGTCAAAACTGATCCGATTTACATTTTCAAAGTCATTTTGATCTTTGTTTATTGTCCTTAATAATTCTGTTATCAAAGTTGAAAACTTCGGAAATTCAGTTTTCTTGTCAAAAGTAATGTTGACATGTTAGTTTCCAAGTTCCAAAAAATTATCTTATGAGACTTCAAACAGTCATTGCTTTGTCAAAACTGATCCGATTTACATTTTCAAAGTCATTTTGATCTTTGTTTATTCTCCTTAATAATTCTGTAATTTAAGATTAAAAACTTCGGAGATTCAGTTTACTTGTCAAAAGTCATAATGAAAAAATAGTTGCCAAATTTCCAAAAAATTACCTTCTGGGACTTCAAACAGCCATAACTTTGTCAAAACTGATCTGATTTACATTTGCAAAGTCATTTTGATCGTTGTTTATTGTCCTTAATAATTCTGTAATCAAAGTTAAAAAACTTCGGAAATTCAGTTTACTTGTCAAAAGTCAGAATGACAAAAAAGTTGCCAAATTCCCAAAATTACCTTCTGAGACTTCAAACAGCCATAACTTTGTCAAAACTTATCCGATTTACATTTCCAAAGTCATTTTAATCGTTGTTTATTGTCCCTAATAATTCTGTAATCAACTTTGAAAAACTTCGGAAATTCAGTTTTCTTGTCAAAAGTCATGTTGACAAGTAAGTTTCCAAATCCCCAAAAATTACCTTCTGTGACTTCAAACAACCATAACTTTGTCAAAACTGATCCGATTTACATATCCAAAGTCATTTTGATCGTTGTTTATTGTCCTTAATAATTCTGTAATCAAAGATGAAAAACTTCTGAAATTTGGTTTCCTTGACAAAAGTCATTATGACAAAATAGTTGCCAAATTCACAAAAATTACCTTCTGAGACTTCAAACAGCCATAACTTTGTCAAAACTTATCCGATTTACATTTCCAAAGTCATTTTGATCGTTGTTTATTGTCCTTAATAATTCTGTAATCAAAGTTGAGAAACTTCAGAAATTCGCTTTAATTGGTTAAAGTCATAATAAAAAATAGTTGCCAAATTCTCAAAAATTACCTTCTGAGACTTCAAACAGGCATAACTTTGTAAAAACTGATCCGATTTACATTTGCAAAGTCATTTTGATCGTTGTTTATTGTCCTGAATATTTCTGTAATCAAAGTTAAAAAACTTTGACAATTTGGTTTTCTTGTCAAAAGTCATAATGACTTCATAGTTGCCCAATTCCCAAAAATTACCTTCTGAGACTTCAATTAGCCTTAACTTTGTCAAAACTGATCCGATTTACATTTCCAAAGTCATTTTGATCGTTGTTTATTGTCCTTAATAATTCTGTAATCAAAGTTAAAAAACTTCGAAAATTCGTTTTACTTGTCAAAGGTCATAATGACAAAAAAAAATGTCAAATTCGCAAAAATTACCTTCTGAGACTTCAAACAGCCATAACTTTGTCAAAATTGATCCGATTTACATTTCCAAAGTCATTTTGATCGTTGTTTATTGTCCTTAATAATTCAGTAATCAAAGTAGAAAAACTTCGGAAATTCAGTTTTCTTGTCAAAAGTCATGTTGACATGTTAGTTTCCAAGTTCCAAAAAATTACCTTCTGAGACTTTAAACAGGCATAACTTTGTCAAAACTGATCCGATTTACATTTGCAAAGTCATTTTGATCGTTGTTTATTGTCCTTAATAATTCTGTAATCAAAGTTGAAAAACTTCGGAATTTCGGTTTTCTTTTCAAAAGTAATGTTGACATGTTAGTTTTCAAGTTCCAAAAAATGATCTTTTGAGACTTCAAACAGCCATAACTTTTTCAAAACTGATCCGATTTAAATTTCCAAAGTCATTTTGATCGTTGTTTATTGTCCCTAATAATTCTGTAATCAACTTTGAAAAACTTCGGAAATTCAGTTTTCTTGTCAAAAGTCATGTTGACAAGTAAGTTTCTAAGTTCCAAAAAATGATCTTATGAGACTTCAAACAGTCATAACTTTGTCAAAACTGATCCGATTTACATTTTCAAAGTCATTTTGATCTTTGTTTATTGTCCTTAATAATTCTGTAATTTAAGATTAAAAACTTCGGAGATTCAGTTTACTTGTCAAAAGTCATAATGAAAAAATAGTTGCCAAATTTCCAAAAAATTACCTTCTGGGACTTCAAACAGCCATAACTTTGTCAAAACTGATCTGATTTACATTTGCAAAGTCATTTTGATCGTTGTTTATTGTCCTTAATAATTCTGTAATCACAGTTAAAAAACTTCGAAAATTCGGTTTACTTGTCAAAAGTCAGAATGACAAAAAAGTTGCCAAATTCCCAAAAATTACCTTCTGAGACTTCAAACAGCCATAACTTTGTCAAAACTTATCCGATTTACATTTCCAAAGTCATTTTGATCGTTGTTTATTGTCCCTAATAATTCTGTAATCAACTTTGAAAAACTTCGGAAATTCAGTTTTCTTGTCAAAAGTCATGTTGACAAGTAAGTTTCCAAATCCCCAAAAATTACCTTCTGTGACTTCAAACAACCATAACTTTGTCAAAACTGATCCGATTTACATATCCAAAGTCATTTTGATCGTTGTTTATTGTCCTTAATAATTCTGTAATCAAAGATGAAAAACTTCTGAAATTTGGTTTCCTTGACAAAAGTCATTATGACAAAATAGTTGCCAAATTCCCAAAAATTACCTTCTGAGACTTCAAACAGCCATAACTTTGTCAAAACTTATCCGATTTACATTTCCAAAGTCATTTTGATCGTTGTTTATTGTCCTTAATAATTCTGTAATCAAAGTTGAGAAACTTCAGAAATTCGCTTTAATTGGTTAAAGTCATAATAAAAAATAGTTGCCAAATTCTCAAAACTTACCTTCTAAGACTTCAAACAGGCATAACTTTGTAAAAACTGATCCGATTTACATTTGCAAAGTCATTTTGATCGTTGTTTATTGTCCTGAATATTTCTGTAATCAAAGTTAAAAAACTTTGAAAATTTGGTTTTCTTGTCAAAAGTCATAATGACTTAATAGTTGCCCAATTCCCAAAAATTACCTTCTGAGACTTCAATTAGCCATAACTTTGTCAAAACTGATCCGATTTACATTTCCAAAGTCATTTTGATCGTTATTATTGTCCTTAATAATTCTGTAATCAAAGTTAAAAAACTTCGAAAATTCGGTTTACTTGTCAAAAGTCATAATGACAAAAATAAATGTCAAATTCCCAAAAATTACCTTCTGAGACTTTAAACAGCCATAACTTTGTCAAAACTGATCCGATTTGCATTTCCAAAGTCATTTTGATCGTGGTTTATTGTCCTTAATAATTCTGTAAACAAAGTTGAAAAACTTCAAAAATTCGGTTTACTTGTTAAAAGTCATAATGACAAAAAAGTTGCAAAATTCCCAACAATTACCTTCTGAGACTTCAAACAGTCATAACTTTGTCAAAACTGATCCGATTTACATTTCCAAAGTCATTTTGATCGTTGTTTATTGTCCCTAATAATTCTGTAATCAAAGTTGAAAAACTACGGAATTTCGGTTTTCTTGTCAAAAGTAATGTTGACATGTTAGTTTTCAAGTTCCAAAAAATGATCTTCTGAGACTTCAAACAGCCATAACTTTGTCAAAACTGATCCGATTTAAATTTCCAAAGTCATTTTGATCGTTGTTTATTGTCCTGAATAATTCTGTAATCAAAGTTGAAAAACTTCACAAATTCGGTTAACTTGTCAAAAGTAATGTTGACATGTTAGTTTCTAAGTTCCAAAAAATTATCTTATGAGACTTTAAACAGTCATAACTTTGTCAAAACTGATCCGATTTACATTTTCAAAGTCATTTTGATCTTTGTTTATTGTCCTTAATAATTCTGTAATCAAAGATGAAAAACTTCGAAAATTCGGTTTTCTTGTTAAAAATCATGTTTACGTTTTAGTTTCAAATTTCCAAAAAATTACCTTCTGGGACTTCAAACAGCCATAATTTTGTCAAAACTGATCCGATTTACATTTGCAAAGTCATTTTGATCGTTGTTTATTGTCCTGAATAATTCTGTAATCAAAGTTGAAAAACTTCGGAATTTCGGTTTTCTTGTCAAAAGTAATGTTGACATGTTAGTTTTCAAGTTCCAAAAAATGATCTTCTGAGACTTCAAACAGCCATAACTTTGTCAAAACTGATCCGATTTAAATTTCCAAAGTCATTTTGATCGTTGTTTATTGTCCTTAATAATTCTGTAATCAAAGTTGAAAAACTTCACAAATTCGGTTTACTTGTCAAAAGTACTGTTGACATGTTAGTTTCCAAGTTCCAAAAAATTATCTTCTGAGACTTCAAACAGTCATAACTTTGTCAAAACTGATCCGATTTACATTTCCAAAGTCATTTTGAACGTTGTTAATTGTCCTAAATAACTCTGTAATCAAAGTTAAAAAACTTCGAAAATTCGGTTTACTTGTCAAAAGTCATAATGACAAAAAAAAATGTCAAATTCCAAAAAATTACCTTCTGAGACTTCAAACCGCCATAACTTTGTCAAAACTGATCCGATTTACATTTCCAAAGTCATTTTGATCGTTGTTTATTGTCCTTAATAATTCTGTAATCAAAGTTGAAAAACTTTACGAATTCGGTTTACTTGTCAAAAGTCATAATGTCAAAAAAAATGCAGAATTCCCATAAATTAAGTTTTAAGACTTCAAACAGCCATAACTTTGTCAAAACTTATCCGATTTACATTTCCAAAGTCATTTTGATCGTTGTTTATTGTCCTTAATAATTCTGTAATCAAAGTTGAGAAACTTCAGAAATTCGCTTTAATTGGTTAAAGTCATAATAAAAAATAGTTGCCAAATTCTCAAAACTTACCTTCTGAGACATCAAACAGGCATAACTTTGTAAAAACTGATCCGATTTACATTTGCAAAGTCATTTTGATCGTTGTTTATTGTCCTGAATATTTCTGTAATCAAAGTTAAAAAACTTTGAAAATTTGGTTTTCTTGTCAAAAGTCATAATGACTTAATAGTTGCCCAATTCCCAAAAATTACCTTCTGAGACTTCAATTAGCCATAACTTTGTCAAAACTGATCCGATTTACATTTCCAAAGTCATTTTGATCGTTATTATTGTCCTTAATAATTCTGTAATCAAAGTTAAAAAACTTCGAAAATTCGGTTTACTTGTCAAAAGTCATAATGACAAAAATAAATGTCAAATTCCCAAAAATTACCTTCTGAGACTTCAAACAGCCATAACTTTGTCAAAACTGATCCGATTTACATTTCCAAAGTCATTTTGATCGTGGTTTATTGTCCTTAATAATTCTGTAAACAAAGTTGAAAAACTTCAAAAATTCGGTTTACTTGTTAAAAGTCATAATGACAAAAAAGTTGCAAAATTCCCAACAATTACCTTCTGAGACTTCAAACAGTCATAACTTTGTCAAAACTGATCCGATTTACATTTCCAAAGTCATTTTGATCGTTGTTTATTGTCCCTAATAATTCTGTAATCAAAGTTGAAAAACTTCGGAATTTCGGTTTTCTTGTCAAAAGTCATGTTGACATGTTAGTTTTCAAGTTCCAAAAAATGATCTTCTGAGACTTCAAACAGCCATAACTTTGTCAAAACTGATCCGATTTAAATTTCCAAAGTCATTTTGATCGTTGTTTATTGTCCTGAATAATTCTGTAATCAAAGTTGAAAAACTTCACAAATTCGGTTTACTTGTCAAAAGTAATGTTGACATGTTAGTTTCTAAGTTCCAAAAAATTACCTTCTGAGACTTCAAACAGTCATAACTTTGTCAAAACTGATCCGATTTACATTTCCAAAGTCATTTTGATCGTTGTTTATTGTCCTTAATAATTCTGTAATCAAAGTTGAAAAACTTCGAAAATTCGGTTTTCTTGTTAAAAATCATGTTTACATTTTAGTTTCAAATTTCCAAAAAATTACCTTCTGGGACTTCAAACAGCCATAATTTTGTCAAAACTGATCCGATTTACATTTCCAAAGTCATTTTGATCGTTGTTTATTGTCCTGAATAATTCTGTAATCAAAGTTGAAAAACTTCGGAATTTCGGTTTTCTTGTCAAAAGTAATGTTGACATGTTAGTTTTCAAGTTCCAAAAAATGATCTTCTGAGACTTCAAACAGCCATAACTTTGTCAAAACTGATCCGATTTAAATTTCCAAAGTCATTTTGATCGTTGTTTATTGTCCTGAATAATTCTGTAATCAAAGTTGAAAAACTTCACAAATTCGGTTAACTTGTCAAAAGTAATGTTGACATGTTAGTTTCTAAGTTCCAAAAAATTATCTTATGAGACTTTAAACAGTCATAACTTTGTCAAAACTGATCCGATTTACATTTTCAAAGTCATTTTGATCTTTGTTTATTGTCCTTAATAATTCTGTAATCAAAGATGAAAAACTTCGAAAATTCGGTTTTCTTGTTAAAAATCATGTTTACGTTTTAGTTTCAAATTTCCAAAAAATTACCTTCTGGGACTTCAAACAGCCATAATTTTGTCAAAACTGATCCGATTTACATTTGCAAAGTCATTTTGATCGTTGTTTATTGTCCTGAATAATTCTGTAATCAAAGTTGAAAAACTTCGGAATTTCGGTTTTCTTGTCAAAAGTAATGTTGACATGTTAGTTTTCAAGTTCCAAAAAATGATCTTCTGAGACTTCAAACAGCCATAACTTTGTCAAAACTGATCCGATTTACATTTCCAAAGTCATTTTGATCGTGGTTTATTGTCCTTAATAATTCTGTAATCAAAGTTGAAAAACTTCAAAAATTCGGTTTACTTGTTAAAAGTCATAATGACAAAATAGTTGCAAAATTCCCAACAATTACCTTCTGAGACTTCAAACAGTCATAACTTTGTCAAAACTGATCCGATTTACATTTCCAAAGTCATTTTGATCGTTGTTTATTGTCCCTAATAATTCTGTAATCAAAGTTGAAAAACTACGGAATTTCGGTTTTCTTGTCAAAAGTAATGTTGACATGTTAGTTTTCAAGTTCCAAAAAATGATCTTCTGAGACTTCAAACAGTCATAACTTTGTCAAAACTGATCCGATTTACATTTCCAAAGTCATTTTGAACGTTGTTAATTGTCCTAAATAACTCTGTAATCAAAGTTAAAAAACTTCGAAAATTCGGTTTACTTGTCAAAAGTCATAATGACAAAAAAAATGTCAAATTCCAAAAAATTACCTTCTGAGACTTCAAACCGCCATAACTTTGTCAAAACTGATCCGATTTACATTTCCAAAGTCATTTTGATCGTTGTTTATTGTCCTTAATAATTCTGTAATCAAAGTTGAAAAACTTTACGAATTCGGTTTACTTGTCAATAGTCATAATGTCAAAAAAAATGCAGAATTCCCAAAAATTAAGTTTTGAGACTTCAAACAGCCATAACTTTGTCAAAACTGATCCGATTTACATTTCCAAAGTCATTTTGATCGTTGTTTATTGTCCTTAATAATTCTGTAATCAAAGTTAAAAAACTTCGAAAATTCGGTTTACTTGTCAAAAGTCATAATGACTTAAAAATATCAAATTCCCAAAAATTACCTTCTGAGACTTCAAACAGCCATAACTTTGTCAAAACTGATCCGATTTACATTTCCAAAGTCAATTTGATCGTTGTTTATTGTCCTTAATAATTCTGTAAACAAAGTTGAAAAACTTCAGAAATTCGGTTTACTTGTTAAAAGTCATAATGACAAAATAGTTGCAAAATTCCCAACAATTACCTTCTGAGACTTCAAACAGTCATAACTTTGTCAAAACTGATCCGATTTACATTTCCAAAGTCATTTTGATCGTTGTTTATTGTCCCTAATAATTCTGTAATCAAATTTGAAAAACTTCGGAAATTCGGTTTTCTTGTCAAAAGTCATGTTGACAAGTAAGTTTCCAAATTCCCAAAAATTACCTTCTGAGACTTCAAACAGCCATAACTTTGTCAAAACTGATCCGATTTACATTTCCAAAGTCATTTTGATCGTTGTTTATTGTCCTTAATAATTCTGTAATCAAAGTTGAAAAACTTCGGAAATTCGGTTTACTTGTCAAAAGTCATAATGACAAAATAGATGCCAAATTCCCAAAAATTACCTTCTGAGACTTCAAACAGCCATAACTTTGTCAAAACTTATCCGATTTACATTTCCAAAGTCATTTTGATCGTTGTTTATTGTCCTTAATAATTCTGTAATCAAAGTTGAGAAACTTCAGAAATTCGGTTTAATTGGTTAAAGTCATAATAAAAAATAGTTGCCAAATTCTCAAAAATTACCTTCTGATACTTCAAACAGGCATAACTTTGTAAAAACTGATCCGATTTACATTTGCAAAGTCATTTTGATCGTTGTTTGTTGTCCTGAATATTTCTGTAATCAAAGTTAAAAAACTTTGAAAATTTGGTTTTCTTGTCAATAGTCATAATGACTTAATAGTTGCCCAATTTCCAAAAATTATCTTCTGAGACTTCAATTAGCCATAACTTTGTCAAAACTGATCCGATTTACATTTCCAAAGTCATTTTGATCGTTATTATTGTCCTTAATAATTCTGTAATCAAAGTTAAAAAATTTCGGAAATTCGGTTTACTTGTCAAAAGTCATAATGACAAAAATAAATGTCAAATTCCCAAAAATTACCTTCTGAGACTTCAAACAGGCATAACTTTGTCAAAACTGATCCGATTTACATTTCCAAAGTCATTTTGATCGTGGTTTATTGTCCTTAATAATTCTGTAAACAAAGTTGAAAAACTTCAGAAATTCGGTTTACTTGTTAAAAGTCATAATGACAAAATAGTTTCAAATTTCCAAAAAATTACCTTCTGGGACTTCAAACAGCCATAACTTTGTCAACACTGATCCGATTTACATTTGCAAAGTCATTTTGATCGTTGTTTATTGTCCTTAATAATTCTGTAATCAAAGTTGAAAAACTTCGGAATTTCGGTTTTCTTGTCAAAAGTAATGTTGACATGTTAGTTTTCAAGTTCCAAAAAATGATCTTCTGAGACTTCAAACAGCCATAACATTGTCAAAACTGATCCGATTTAAATTTCCAAAGTCATTTTGATCGTTGTTTATTGTCCTTAATAATTCTGTAATCAAAGTTGAATAACTTCACAAATTCGGTTTACTTGTCAAAAGTAATGTTGACATGTTAGTTTCCAAGTTCCAAAAAATTACCTTCTGAGACTTCAAACAGTCATAGCTTTGTCAAAACTGATCCGATTTACATTTCCAAAGTCATTTTGAACGTTGTTAATTGTCCTTAATAATTCTGTAATCAAAGTTAAAAAACTTTGAAAATTTGGTTTTCTTGTCAAAAGTCATAATGACATAATAAGTTGCCAAATTCCCAAAAATTACCTTCTGAGACTTCAAATAGCCATAACTTTGTCAAAACTGATACGATTTACATTTCCAAAGTCATTTTGATCGTTATTATTGTCCTTAATAATTCTGTAATCAAAGTTGAAAAACTTCGGAATTTCGGTTTTCTTGTCAAAAGTAATGTTGACATGTTAGTTTTCAAGTTCCAAAAAATGATCTTCTGAGACTTCAAACAGCCATAACTTTGTCAAAACTGATCCGATTTACATTTCCAAAGTCATTTTGATCGTTGTTTATTGTCCTTAATAATTCTGTAATCAAAGTTGAAAAACTTCGAAAATTCGGTTTTCTTGTCAAAAGTCATAATGACATAATAGTTGCCAAATTCCCAAAAATTACCTTCTGAGACTTCAAATAGCCATAACTTTGTCAAAACTGATCCGATTTACATTTCCAAAGTCATTTTGATCGTTATTTATTGTCCTTAATAATTCTGTAATCAAAGTGGAAAAACTTCGGAATTTCGGTTTTCTTGTCAAAAGTAATGTTGACATGTTAGTTTTCAAGTTCCAAAAAATGATCTTCTGAGACTTCAAACAGCCATAACTTTGTCAAAACTGATCCGATTTAAATTTCCAAAGTCATTTTGATCGTTGTTTATTGTCCTTAATAATTCTGTAATCAAAGTTGAAAAACTTCACAAATTCGGTTTACTTGTCAAAAGTAATGTTGACATGTTAGTTTCCAAGTTCCAAAAAATTACCTTCTGAGACTTCAAACAGTCATAACTTTGTCAAAACTGATCCGATTTACATTTCCAAAGTCATTTTGAACGTTGTTAATTGTCCTTAATAATTCTGTAATCAAAGTTAAAAAACTTCGAAAATTCGGTTTACTTGTCAAAAGTCATATTGACAAAACTAAATGTCAAATTCCCAAAAATTACCTTCTGAGACTTCAAACAGCCATAACTTTGTCAAAACTGATCCGATTTACATTTCCAAAGTCATTTTGATCGTTGTTTATTGTCCTTAATAATTCTGTAATCAAAGTTGAAAAACTTCAGAAATTCGGTTTACTTGTTAAAAGTCATAATGACAAAATAGTTGCAAAATTCCCAAAAATTAGCTTCTGAGACTTCAAACAGTCATAACTTTGTCAAAACTGATCCGATTTACATTTCCAAAGTCATTTTGATCGTTGTTTATTGTCCCTAATAATTCTGTAATCAAAGTTGAAAAACTTCGGAATTTCGGTTTTCTTGTCAAAAGTAATGTTGACATGTTAGTTTTCAAGTTCCAAAAAATGATCTTCTGAGACTTCAAACAGCCATAACTTTGTCAAAACTGATCCGATTTACATTTCCAAAGTCATTTTGATCGTTGTTTATTGTCCTTAATAATTCTGTAATCAAAGTGGAAAAACTTCGGAATTTCGGTTTTCTTGTCAAAAGTAATGTTGACATGTTAGTTTTCAAGTTCCAAAAAATGATCTTCTGAGACTTCAAACAGCCATAACTTTGTCAAAACTGATCCGATTTAAATTTCCAAAGTCATTTTGATCGTTGTTTATTGTCCTTAATAATTCTGTAATCAAAGTTGAAAAACTTCACAAATTCGGTTTACTTGTCAAAAGTAATGTTGACATGTTAGTTTTCAAGTTCCAAAAAATGATCTTCTGAGACTTCAAACAGCCATAACTTTGTCAAAACTGATCCGATTTAAATTTCCAAAGTCATTTTGATCGTTGTTTATTGTACTTAATAATTCTGTAATCAAAGTTGAAAAACTTCACAAATTCGGTTTACTTGTCAAAAGTAATGTTGACCAAAAAAAAAATGTCAAATTCCCAAAAATTACCTTCTGAGCCTTCAAACAGCCATAACTTTGTCAAAACTGATCCGATTTAAATTTCCAAAGTCATTTTGATCGTTGTTTATTGTCCTTAATAATTCTGTAATCAAAGTTAAAAAACTTCGAAAATTCGGTTAACTTGTCAAAAGTCATAATGACAAAAAAAAATGTCAAATTTCCAAAAATTACCTTCTGAGACTTCAAACAGCCATAACTTTGTCAAAACTGATCCGATTTACATTTCCAAAGTCATTTTGATCGTTGTTAATTGTCCTTAATAATTCTGTTATCAAAGTTGAAAAACTTTATAAATTCGGTTTACTTGTCAAAAGTCATAATGTCAAAAAAAATGCTGAATTCCCAAAAATTAAGTTTTAAGACTTCAAACAGCCATAACTTTGTCAAAAC
The DNA here is from genome assembly GCA_035045305.1 of Drosophila maculinotata. NCBI lineage: Eukaryota > Metazoa > Arthropoda > Insecta > Diptera > Drosophilidae > Drosophila > Drosophila maculinotata. The sequence goes on along the minus strand of JAWNPD010000602.1, from coordinate 36,977 downwards.
TTATCCGATTTACATTTGCAAAGTCTTTTTGATCGTTGTTTATTGTCCTTAATAATTCTGTAATCAAAGTTAAAAAACTTTGAAAATTTGGTTTTCTTGTCAAAAAACATAATGACAAAAAAGTTGCCCAATTCCCAAAAATTTCCTTCTGAGACTTCAATTAGCCATACCTTTGTCAAAACTGATCCGATTTACATTTCCAAAGTCATTTTGATCGTTGTTTATTGTCCTTAATAATTCAGTAATCAAAGTTAAAAAACTTTGGAAATTAAATTTTCTTGTCAAAAGTCATGTTGACATGTTAGTTTCCAACTTCCAAAAAATTATCTTCTGAGACTTCAAACAGCCATAACTTTGTCAAAACTGATCCGATTTACATTTCCAAAGTCAATTTGATCATTGTTTATTGTCCTTAAAATTCTGTACTCAAAGTTGAGAAACTTCAGAAATTCGGTTTAATTGGTTAAAGTCATAATAAACAAGTAAGAGTGCTCTAGTCGAGAGTGCCCGACTGGGACATACCCTGATCCAAGGTCTTACATTCATTGAAGTTATTAATCTGCATTCATACATAGAAGCACACACACATATACAAACAAAAACTGCTGGCTACGCGCGTCATACATTTGCTTTGCTTCTTCTTCTTCTTTTGGCCCCAAACTATGTTACATTGAATCGTTAATAACTTCTTTGTTTATTGTCCGATCGTAATCAAATTTGTAGGACACAAAGATGGCATACAAATGTGAGCCTATGTCATACCTCTTAAAATACGTATTTTTTGATTTCTTGGAGACCGGGGAGGGGTATCCAAAAAGTAAAACGCATTAAGCCTTTGTATGCTATTGGAGAGTATATTTACCAAATTTGGTGACTCTACGTCTTATAACTTTTAAGCTATACCTTAAAAACACTGTTCTGGAATCTTAATTTATCGATAACTTTTGAAAGGATTGAGATATCGATCAAAAAATGATGAGTTTGTGTCGAATCAGCAGTACAGTAACTTAAACATAAATATAAATTTGCTAGCTTTTATGACTTTCAAGTTATGCACGAAAAACACTTGACTGGAATCGAAATTTATCGATAACTTTTAAACGGGACGAGATATCGAAAACTTGTATCGTCCCGCCGCTACAAAAACTTATAATTTAAATATGAAGTCTCCAGCTTTTGTAGTCTCTGAGAAACACGCGTTCATACAGACGGACAGACGGACATGGCTATATCGACTCGGCTATTGATACTGATCAAGAATATATATACTTTATGGGGTCGGAGATGCTTCCTTATGCCTGTTACATACTTTTGAACAAAACCATAATACCCCTTTTTCCCATTTTTAATGGGATCAGGGTATAAAAATAGTTGCCAAATTCCCAAAAATTACCTTCTGAGACTTCAAACAGCCATAAATTTGTCAAAACTGATCCGATTTACATTTCCAAAGTCATTTTGATCGTTGTTTATTGTCCTTAATAATTCTGTTATCAAAGTTGAGAAACTTCAGAAATTCGGTATAGTTGGTTAAAGTCATAATGACAAAATAGTTGCCAAATTCCCAAAAATTACCTTCTGAGACTTCAAACAGCCATAAATTTGTCAAAACTGATCCGATTTACATTTCCAAAGTCATTTTGATCGTTGTTTATTCTCCTTAATAACTCTGTAATCGAAGTTGAAAAACTTCGGAAATTCAGTTTTCTTGTCAAAAGTCATGTTGACAAGTAAGTTTCCAAATTCCAAAAAAATACCTTTTGAGACTTCAAACAGCCATAACTTTGTCAAAACTGATCCGATTTACATTTCCAAAGTCATTTTGATCGTTGTTTATTGTCCTTAATAATTCAGTAATCAAAGTTGAGAAACTTCAGAAATTCGGTATAGTTGGTTAAAGTCATAATGACAAAATAGTTGCCAAATTCCCAAAAATTATCTTCTGAGACTTCAAACTTTGTCAAAACTGATCCGATTTACATTTCCAAAGTCATTTTGATCGTTGTTTATTCTCCTTAATAACTCTGTAATCGAAGTTGAAAAACTTCGGAAATTCAGTTTTCTTGTCAAAAGTCATGTTGACAAGTAAGTTTCCAAATTCCAAAAAAATACCTTTTGAGACTTCAAACAGCCATAACTTTGTCAAAACTGATCCGATTTACATTTCCAAAGTCATTTTGATCGTTGTTTATTGTCCTGAATAATTCTGTAATCAAAGTTAAAAAACTTCGGAAATTCGGTTTACTTGTCTAAAAGTCATAATGACAAAAAAATAGCCAAATTCCCAAAAATTACCTTCTGAGACTTCAACCAGCCATAACTTTGTCAAAACTTATCCGATTTACATTTCCAAAGTCAAATTGATCGTTGTTTATTGTCCTTAATCATTCTGTAAACAAAGTTGAAAAACTTCAGAAATTCTGTTTACTTGTTAAAAGTCATAATGACAAAATAGTTGCAAAATTCCCAAAAATTACCTTCTGAGACTTCAAACAGCCATAACTTTGTCAAAACTGATCCGATTTACATTTCCAAAGTCATTTTGATCGTTGTTAATTGTCCTTAATAATTCTGTAATCAAAGTTGAAAAACTTCGGAAATTCAGTTTTCTTGTCAAAAGTCATGTTGACAACCATCCACCACCCACTCAAATCCCTTTTTCTATATAAAACTCAAACTAACTTAAAAAAATGCCAAATTCCTAAAAATTAACTTCTGAGACTTCAAACAGACATAACTTTGTCAAAACTGATCCGATTTACATTTCCAAAGTCATTTTGATCGTTGTTTATTGTCCTTAATAATTCAGTAATCAAAGTTGAAAAACTTCGGAAATTCAGTTTTCTTGTGAAAAGTCATGTTGACATGTTAGTTTTTAAGTTCCAAAAAATTATCTTCTGAGACTTCAAACAGCCATAACTTTGTCAAAACTGATCCGATTTACATTTCCAAAGTCATTTTGAACGTTGTTAATTGTCCTTAATAATTCTGTATTCAAAGATGAAAAACTTCTGAAATTTGGTTTTCTTTTCGAAAGTCATGTTGACATGTAAGTTGCCAAATTCCCAAAAATTACCTTCTGAGACTTTAAACAGCCATAACTTTGTCAAAACTGATCCGATTTACATTTCCAAAGTCATTTTGATCGTTGTTTATTGTCCTTAATAATTCTGTAATCAAAGTTGAAAAACTTCGGAAACTCAGTTTTCTTGTCAAAAGTCATGTTGACAAGTAAGTTTCCAAATCCCCAAAAATTACCTTCTGAGACTTTAAACAGCCATAACTTTGTCAAAACTGATCCGATTTACATTTCCAAAGTCAATTTGATCGTTGTTTATTGTCCTTAATCATTCTGTAATCAAAGTTAAAAAACTTCGAAAATTCGGTTTACTTGTCAAAAGTCATAATGACAAAAACAAATGTCAAATTCCCAAAAATTACCTTCTGAGACTTCAAACAGACATAACTTTGTCAAAACTGATCCGATTTACATTTCCAAAGTCATTTTGATCGTTGTTTATTGTCCTTAATAATTCAGTAATCAAAGTTGAAAAACTTCGGAAATTCAGTTTTCTTGACATAAGTCATTATGACAAAATAGTTGCAAAATTCCCAAAAATTACCTTCTGAGACTTCAAACAGCCATAACTTTGTCAAAACTTATCCGATTTACATTTCCAAAGTCATTTTGATCGTTGTTTATTGTCCTTAATAATTCTGTAATCAAAGTTAAAAAACTTCGAAAATTCGGTTTACTTGTCAAAAGTCATAATGACAAAAAAAATGTCAAATTCCCAAAAATTACCTTCTGAGACTTCAAACAGCCATAATTTTGTCAAAACTGATCCGATTTACATTTCCAAAGTCAATTTGATCGTTGTTTATTGTCCTTAATAATTCTGTAATCAAAGTTAAAATACTTCGAAAGTTCGGTTTACTTGCCAAAAGTCATGTTGACAAAAAAAATGTCAAATTCCCAAAAATTACCTTCTGAGACTTCAAACAGACATAACTTTGTCAAAACTGATCCGATTTACATTTCCAAAGTCAATTTGATCGTTGTTTATTGTCCTTAATAATTCTGTAATCAAAGTTAAAAAACTTCGAAAGTTCGGTTTACTTGCCAAAAGTCATGTTGACAAAAAAAATGTCAAATTCCCAAAAATTACCTTCTGAGACTTCAAACAGCCATAACTTTGTCAAAACTGATCAGATTTACATTTCCAAAGTCAATTTGATCGTTGTTTATTGTCCTTAATAATTCTGTAATCAAAGTTAAAAAACTTCAAAAGTTCGGTTTACTTGCCAAAAGTCATGTTGACAAAAAAAATGTCAAATTCCCAAAAATTACCTTCTGAGACTTCAAACAGCCATAACTTTGTCAAAACTGATCCGATTTACATTTCCAAAGTCAATTTGATCGTTGTTTATTGTCCTTAATAATTCTGTAATCAAAGTTAAAAAACTTCGAAAGTTCGGTTTACTTGCCAAAAGTCATGTTGACAAAAAAAATGTCAAATTCCCAAAAATTACCTTCTGAGACTTCAAACAGCCATAACATTGTTAAAACTGATCCGATTTACATTTGCAAAGTCATTTTGATCGTTGTTTATTGTCCTTAATAATTCTGTAATCAAAGTTTAAAAACTTTGAAAATTTTAATTTCTTGTCAAAAGTCATAATGACAAAATAGTTGCCCAATTCCCAAAAATAACCTTCTGAGACTTCAATTAGCCATAACTTTGTCAAAACTGATCCGATTTACATTTCCAAAGTCATTTTGATCGTTGTTTATTGTCCTTAATAATTATGTAATCAAAGTTAAAAAACTTCGAAAATTCGGTTTACTTGTCAAAAGTCATAATGACAAAAAAAATGTCAAATTCCCAAAAATTACCTTCTGAGACTTCAAAAAGCCATAACTTTGTCAAAACTGATCCGATTTACATTTCCAAAGTCAATTTGATCGTTGTTTATTGTCCTTAATAATTCTGTAATCAAAGTTAAAAAACTTCGAAAATTCGGTTTACTTGTCAAAAGTCATGTTGACAAAAAAATTGTCAAATTCCCAAAAATTACCTTCTGAGACTTCAAACAGACATAACTTTGTCAAAACTGATCCGATTTACATTTCCAAAGTCATTTTGATCGTTGTTTATTGTCCTTAATAATTCAGTAATCAAAGTTGAAAAACTTCGGAAATTCAGTTTTCTTGTGAAAAGTCATGTTGACATGTTAGTTTCCAAGTTCCAAAAAATTATCTTCTGAGACTTCAAACAGCCATAACTTTGTCAAAACTGATCCGATTTACATTTCCAAAGTCATTTTGAACGTTGTTAATTGTCCTTAATAATTCTGTAATCAAAGATGAAAAACTTCTGAAATTTGGTTTTCTTTTCGAAAGTCATGTTGACATGTAAGTTGCCAAATTCCCAAAAATTACCTTCTGAGACTTCAAACAGCCATAACTTTGTCAAAACTGATCCGATTTACATTTCCAAAGTCATTTTGATCGTTGTTTATTGTCCTTAATAATTCTGTAATCAAAGTTGAAAAACTTCGGAAATTCAGTTTTCTTGTCAAAAGTCATGTTGACAAGTAAGTTGCCAAATTCCCAAAAATTACCTTCTGAGACTTCAAACAGCCATAACTTTGTCAAAACTGATCCGATTTACATTTCCAAAGTCATTTTGATCGTTGTTTATTGTCCTTAATAATTCTGTAATCAAAGTTGAAAAACTTCGAAAATTCTGATTTCTTGTCAAAAGTCATAATGACAAAATAGTTGCCAAATTCCCAAAAATAACCTTCTGAGACTTCAAATAGCCATAACTTTGTCAAAACTGATCCGATTTACATTTCCAAAGTCATTTTGATCGTTGTTTATTGTCCTTAATAATTCTGTAATCAAAGTTAAAAAACTTCGAAAATTCGGTTTACTTGTCAAAAGTCATAATGACAAAAAAAATGTCAAATTCCCAAAAATTACCTTCTGAGACTTCAAACAGCCATAATTTTGTCAAAACTGATCCGATTTACATTTCCAAAGTCAATTTGATCGTTGTTTATTGTCCTTAATAATTCTGTAATCAAAGTTAAAAAACTTCGAAAGTTCGGTTTACTTGCCAAAAGTCATGTTGACAAAAAAAATGCCAAATTCCCAAAAATTACCTTCTGAGACTTCAAACAGACATAACTTTGTCAAAACTGATCCGATTTACATTTCCAAAGTCAATTTGATCGTTGTTTATTGTCCTTAATAATTCTGTAATCAAAGTTAAAAAACTTCGAAAGTTCGGTTTACTTGCCAAAAGTCATGTTGACAAAAAAAATGTCAAATTCCCAAAAATTACCTTCTGAGACTTCAAACAGCCATAACTTTGTCAAAACTGATCCGATTTACATTTCCAAAGTCAATTTGATCGTTGTTTATTGTCCTTAATAATTCTGTAATCAAAGTTAAAAAACTTCAAAAGTTCGGTTTACTTGCCAAAAGTCATGTTGACAAAAAAAATGTCAAATTCCCAAAAATTACCTTCTGAGACTTCAAACAGCCATAACTTTGTCAAAACTGATCCGATTTACATTTCCAAAGTCAATTTGATCGTTGTTTATTGTCCTTAATAATTCTGTAATCAAAGTTAAAAAACTTCGAAAGTTCGGTTTACTTGCCAAAAGTCATGTTGACAAAAAAAATGTCAAATTCCCAAAAATTACCTTCTGAGACTTCAAACAGCCATAACATTGTTAAAACTGATCCGATTTACATTTGCAAAGTCATTTTGATCGTTGTTTATTGTCCTTAATAATTCTGTAATCAAAGTTTAAAAACTTTGAAAATTTTGTTTTCTTGTCAAAAGTCATAATGACAAAATAGTTGCCCAATTCCCAAAAATTACCTTCTGAGACTTCAATTAGCCATAACTTTGTCAAAACTGATCCGATTTACATTTCCAAAGTCATTTTGATCGTTGTTTATTGTCCTTAATAATTCTGTAATCAAAGTTAAAAAACTTCGAAAATTCGGTTTACTTGTCAAAAGTCATAATGACAAAAAAAATGTCAAATTCCCAAAAATTACAAAGTCAATTTGATCGTTGTTTATTGTCCTTAATAATTCTGTAATCAAAGTTAAAAAACTTCGAAAGTTCGGTTTACTTGCCAAAAGTCATGTTGACAAAAAAAATGTCAAATTCCCAAAAATTACCTTCTGAGACTTCAAACAGACATAACTTTGTCAAAACTGATCCGATTTACATTTCCAAAGTCATTTTGATCGTTGTTTATTGTCCTTAATAATTCAGTAATCAAAGTTGAAAAACTTCGGAAATTCAGTTTTCTTGTGAAAAGTCATGTTGACATGTTAGTTTCCAAGTTCCAAAAAATTATCTTCTGAGACTTCAAACAGCCATAACTTTGTCAAAACTGATCCGATTTACATTTCCAAAGTCATTTTGAACGTTGTTAATTGTCCTTAATAATTCTGTAATCAAAGATGAAAAACTTCTGAAATTTGGTTTTCTTTTCGAAAGTCATGTTGACATGTAAGTTGCCAAATTCCCAAAAATTAACTTTTGAGACTTCAAACAGCCATAACTTTGTCAAAACTGATCCGATTTACATTTCCAAAGTCATTTTGATCGTTGTTTATTGTCCTTAATAATTCTGTAATCAAAGTTGAAAAACTTCGGAAATTCAGTTTTCTTGTCAAAAGTCATGTTGACAAGTAAGTTTCCAAATCCCCAAAAATTACCTTCTGAGACTTTAAACAGCCATAACTTTGTCAAAACTGATCCGATTTACATTTCCAAAGTCATTTTGATCGTTGTTTATTGTCCTTAATAATTCTGTAATCAAAGTTAAAAAACTTCGAAAATTCGGTTTACTTGTCAAAAGTCATAATGACAAAATAAATGTCAAATTCCCAAAAATTACCTTCTGAGACTTCAAACAGCCATAACTTTGTCAAAACTGATCCGATTTACATTTCCAAAGTCATTTTGATCGTTGTTTATTGTCCTTAATAATTCTGTAATCAAAGTTGAAAAACTTCGGAAATTCAGTTTTCTTGTCAAAAGTCATGTTGACAAGTTAGTTTCCAAATTCCCAAAAATTATCTTCTGAGACTTCAAACAGCCATAACTTTGTCAAAACTGATCCGATTTACATTTCCAAAGTCATTTTGAACGTTGTTTATTGTCCTTAATAATTCTGTAATCAAAGTTGAAAAACTTCTGAAATTCGGTTTTCTTGTTCAAAAGTCATGTTGACATAGTAAGTTGCCAAATTCCCAAAAATTAACTTCTGAGACTTCAAACAGCCATAACTTTGTCAAAACTGATCCGATTTACATTTCCAAAGTCATTTTGATCGTTGTTTATTGTCCTTAATAATTCTGTTATCAAAGTTGAAAAACTTCGGAATTTCGGTTTTCTTGTCAAAAGTAATGTTGACATGTTAGTTTTCATGTTCCAAAAAATGATCTTCTGAGACTTCAAACAGCCATAACTTTGTCAAAACTGATCCGATTTAAATTTCCAAAGTCATTTTGATCGTTGTTTATTGTCCTTAATAATTCTGTAATCAAAGTTGAAAAACTTCACAAATTCGGTTTACTTGTCAAAAGTAATGTTGACATGTTAGTTTCCAAGTTCCAAAAAATTACCTTCTGAGACTTCAAACAGTCATAACTTTGTCAAAACTGATCCGATTTACATTTCCAAAGTCATTTTGAACGTTGTTAATTGTCCTTAATAATTCTGTAATCAAAGTTAAAAAACTTCGAAAATTCGGTTTACTTGTCAAAAGTCATAATGACAAAAATAAATGTCAATTTTCCAAAAATTACCTTCTGAGACTTCAAACAGCCATAACTTTGTCAAAACTTATCCGATTTACATTTCCAAAGTCATTTTGATCGTGGTTTATTGTCCTTAATAATTCTGTAAACAAAGTTGAAAAACTTCAGAAATTCGGTTTACTTGTTAAAAGTCATAATGTCAAAATAGTTGCAAAATTCCCAACAATTACCTTCTGAGACTTCAAACAGTCATAACTTTGTCAAAACTGATCCGATTTACATTTCCAAAGTCATTTTGATCGTTGTTTATTGTCCCTAATAATTCTGTAATCAAAGTTGAAAAACTTCGGAATTTCGGTTTTCTTGTCAAAAGTAATGTTGACATGTTAGTTTTCAAGTTCCAAAAAATGATCTTCTGAGACTTCAAACAGCCATAACTTTGTCAAAACTGATCCGATTTACATTTTCAAAGTCATTTTGATCTTTGTTTATTGTCCTTAATAATTCTGTAATCAAAGTGGAAAAACTTCGGAATTTCGGTTTTCTTGTCAAAAGTAATGTTGACATGTTAGTTTTCAAGTTCCAAAAAATGATCTTCTGAGACTTCAAACAGCCATAACTTTGTCAAAACTGATCCGATTTAAATTTCCAAAGTCATTTTGATCGTTGTTTATTGTCCTTAATAATTCTGTAATCAAAGTTGAAAAACTTCACAAATTCGGTTGACTTGTCAAAAGTAATGTTGACATGTTAGTTTTCAAGTTCCAAAAAATGATCTTCTGAGACTTCAAACAGCCATAACTTTGTCAAAACTGATCCGATTTAAATATCCAAAGTCATTTTGATCGTTGTTTATTGTCCTTAATAATTCTGTAATCAAAGTTGAAAAACTTCACAAATTCGGTTTACTTGTCAAAAGTAATGTTGACCGAAAAAAAAATGTCAAATTCCCAAAAATTACCTTCTGAGACTTCAAACAGCCATAACTTTGTCAAAACTGATCCGATTTAAATTTCCAAAGTCATTTTGATCGTTGTTTATTGTCCTTAATAATTCTGTAATCAAAGTTAAAAAACTTCGAAAATTCGTTTAACTTGTCAAAAGTCATAATGACAAAAAAAAATGTCAAATTTACAAAAATTACCTTCTGAGACTTCAAACAGCCATAACTTTGTCAAAACTGATCCGATTTACATTTCCAAAGTCATTTTGATCGTTGTTAATTGTCCTTAATAATTCTGTAATCAAAGTTGAAAAACTTTATAAATTCGGTTTACTTGTCAAAAGTCATAATGTCAAAAAAAATGATGAATTCCCAAAAATTAAGTTTTAAGACTTCAAACAGCCATAACTTTGTCAAAACTTATCCGATTTACATTTGCAAAGTCTTTTTGATCGTTGTTTATTGTCCTTAATAATTCTGAAATCAAAGTTAAAAAACTTTGAAAATTTGGTTTTCTTGTCAAAAAACATAATGACAAAAAAGTTGCCCAATTCCCAAAAATTTCCTTCTGAGACTTCAATTAGCCATACCTTTGTCAAAACTGATCCGATTTACATTTCCAAAGTCATTTTGATCGTTGTTTATTGTCCTTAATAATTCAGTAATCAAAGTTAAAAAACTTTGGAAATTAAATTTTCTTGTCAAAAGTCATGTTGACATGTTAGTTTCCAACTTCCAAAAAATTATCTTCTGAGACTTCAAACAGCCATAACTTTGTCAAAACTGATCCGATTTACATTTCCAAAGTCAATTTGATCATTGTTTATTGTCCTTAAAATTCTGTACTCAAAGTTGAGAAACTTCAGAAATTCGGTTTAATTGGTTAAAGTCATAATAAACAAGTAAGAGTGCTCTAGTCGAGAGTGCCCGACTGGGACATACCCTGATCCAAGGTCTTACATTCATTGAAGTTATTAATCTGCATTCATACATAGAAGCACACACACATATACAAACAAAAGCTGCTGGCTACGCGCGTCATACATTTGCTTTGCTTCTTCTTCTTCTTTTGGCACCAAACTATGTTACATTGAATCGTTAATAACTTCTTTGTTTATTGTCCGATCGTAATCAAATTTGTAGGACACAAAGATGGCATACAAATGTGAGCCTATGTCATACCTCTTAAAATACGTATTTCTTGGTGACCGGGGAGGGGTATCCAAAAAGTAAAACGCATTAAGCCTTTGTATGCTATTGGAGAGTATATTTACCAAATTTGGTGACTCTACGTCTTATAACTTTTAAGCTATACCTTAAAAACACTGTTCTGGAATCTTAATTTATCGATAACTTTTGAAAGGGTTGAGATATCGATCAAAAAATGATGAGTTTGTGTCGAATCAGCAGTACAGTAACTTAAACATAAATATAAATTTGCTAGCTTTTATGACTTTCAAGTTATGCACGAAAAACACTTGACTGGAATCGAAATTTATCGATAACTTTTAAACGGGACGAGATATCGAAAACTTGTATCGTCCCGCCGCTACGAAAACTTATAATTTAAATATGAAGTCTCCAGCTTTTGTAGTCTCTGAGAAACACGCGTTCATACAGACGGACAGACGGACATGGCTATATCGACTCGGCTATTGATACTGATCAAGATTATATATACTTTTTGGGGTCGGAGATGCTTCCTTATGCCTGTTACATACTTTTGAACAAAACCATAATACCCCTTTTTCCCATTTTTAATGGGATCAGGGTATAAAAATAGTTGCCAAATTCCCAAAAATTACCTTCTGAGACTTCAAACAGCCATAAATTTGTCAAAACTGATCCGATTTACATTTCCAAAGTCATTTTGATCGTTGTTTATTGTCCTTAATAATTCTGTAATCAAAGTTGAGAAACTTCAGAAATTCGGTATAGTTGGTTAAAGTCATAATGACAAAATAGTTGCCAAATTCCCAAAAATTACCTTCTGAGACTTCAAACAGCCATAAATTTGTCAAAACTGATCCGATTTACATTTCCAAAGTCATTTTGATCGTTGTTTATTCTCCTTAATAACTCTGTAATCGAAGTTGAAAAACTTCGGAAATTCAGTTTTCTTGTCAAAAGTCATGTTGACAAGTAAGTTTCCAAATTCCAAAAAAATACCTTTTGAGACTTCAAACAGCCATAACTTTGTCAAAACTGATCCGATTTACATTTCCAAAGTCATTTTGATCGTTGTTTATTGTCCTTAATAATTCTGTAATCAAAGTTGAGAAACTTCAGAAATTCGGTTTAGTTGGTTAAAGTCATAATGACAAAATAGTTGCCAAATTCCCAAAAATTACCTTCTGAGACTTCAAACAGCCATAAATTTGTCAAAACTGATCCGATTTACATTTCCAAAGTCATTTTGATCGTTGTTTATTGTCCTGAATATTTCTGTAATCAAAGATAAAAAACTTCGGAAATTCGGTTTTCTTGCTAAAAATCATGTTGACATGTAAGTTTCCAAATTCACAAAAATTACCTTCTGAGACTTCAAACAGCCATAACTTTGTCAAAACTGATCCGATTTACATTTCCAAAGTCAATTTGATCGTTGTTTATTGTCCTGAATAATTCTGTAATCAAAGTTAAAAAACTTCGAAAATTCGGTTTACTTGTCAAAAGTCATAATGACAAAAAAAAAGCCAAATTCCCAAAAATTACCTTCTGAGACTTCAACCAGCCATAACTTTGTCAAAACTTATCCGATTTACATTTCCAAAGTCAAATTGATCGTTGTTTATTGTCCTTAATCATTCTGTAAACAAAGTTGAAAAACTTCAGAAATTCTGTTTACTTGTTAAAAGTCATAATGACAAAATAGTTGCAAAATTCCCAAAAATTACCTTCTGAGACTTCAAACAGCCATAACTTTGTCAAAACTGATCCGATTTACATTTCCAAAGTCATTTTGATCGTTGTTAATTGTCCTTAATAATTCTGTAATCAAAGTTGAAAAACTTCGGAAATTCAGTTTTCTTGTCAAAAGTCATGTTGACAAAAAAAATGCCAAATTCCTAAAAATTAACTTCTGAGACTTCAAACAGACATAACTTTGTCAAAACTGATCCGATTTACATTTCCAAAGTCATTTTGATCGTTGTTTATTGTCCTTAATAATTCAGTAATCAAAGTTGAAAAACTTCGGAAATTCAGTTTTCTTGTGAAAAGTCATGTTGACATGTTAGTTTTTAAGTTCCAAAAAATTATCTTCTGAGACTTCAAACAGCCATAACTTTGTCAAAACTGATCCGATTTACATTTCCAAAGTCATTTTGAACGTTGTTAATTGTCCTTAATAATTCTGTATTCAAAGATGAAAAACTTCTGAAATTTGGTTTTCTTTTCGAAAGTCATGTTGACATGTAAGTTGCCAAATTCCCAAAAATTACCTTCTGAGACTTTAAACAGCCATAACTTTGTCAAAACTGATCCGATTTACATTTCCAAAGTCATTTTGATCGTTGTTTATTGTCCTTAATAATTCTGTAATCAAAGTTGAAAAACTTCGGAAACTCAGTTTTCTTGTCAAAAGTCATGTTGACAAGTAAGTTTCCAAATCCCCAAAAATTACCTTCTGAGACTTTAAACAGCCATAACTTTGTCAAAACTGATCCGATTTACATTTCCAAAGTCAATTTGATCGTTGTTTATTGTCCTTAATCATTCTGTAATCAAAGTTAAAAAACTTCGAAAATTCGGTTTACTTGTCAAAAGTCATGTCGACAAAAACAAATGTCAAATTCCCAAAAATTACCTTCTGAGACTTCAAACAGACATAACTTTGTCAAAACTGATCCGATTTACATTTCCAAAGTCATTTTGATCGTTGTTTATTGTCCTTAATAATTCTGTAATCAAAGTTGAAAAACTTCGGAAACTCAGTTTTCTTGTCAAAAGTCATTATGACAAAATAGTTGCAAAATTCCCAAAAATTACCTTCTGAGACTTCAAACAGCCATAACTTTGTCAAAACTTATCCGATTTACATTTCCAAAGTCATTTTGATCGTTGTTTATTGTCCTTAATAATTCTGTAATCAAAGTTAAAAAACTTCGAAAATTCGGTTTACTTGTCAAAAGTCATAATGACAAAAAAAATGTCAAATTCCCAAAAATTACCTTCTGAGACTTCAAACAGCCATAATTTTGTCAAAACTGATCCGATTTACATTTCCAAAGTCATTTTGATCGTTGTTTATTGTCCTTAATAATTCTGTAATCAAAGTTAAAAAACTTCGAAAATTCGGTTTACTTGTCAAAAGTCATGTTGACAAAAAAAATGTCAAATTCCCAAAAATTACCTTCTGAGACTTCAAACAGACATAACTTTGTCAAAACTGATCCGATTTACATTTCCAAAGTCAATTTGATCGTTGTTTATTGTCCTTAATAATTCTGTAATCAAAGTTAAAAAACTTCGAAAGTTCGGTTTACTTGCCAAAAGTCATGTTGACAAAAAAAATGTCAAATTCCCAAAAATTACCTTCTGAGACTTCAAACAGCCATAACTTTGTCAAAACTGATCCGATTTACATTTCCAAAGTCAATTTGATCGTTGTTTATTGTCCTTAATAATTCTGTAATCAAAGTTAAAAAACTTCAAAAGTTCGGTTTACTTGCCAAAAGTCATGTTGACAAAAAAAATGTCAAATTCCCAAAAATTACCTTCTGAGACTTCAAACAGCCATAACTTTGTCAAAACTGATCCGATTTACATTTCCAAAGTCAATTTGATCGTTGTTTATTGTCCTTAATAATTCTGTAATCAAAGTTAAAAAACTTCGAAAGTTCGGTTTACTTGCCAAAAGTCATGTTGACAAAAAAAATGTCAAATTCCCAAAAATTACCTTCTGAGACTTCAAACAGCCATAACTTTGTCAAAACTGATCCGATTTACATTTCCAAAGTCATTTTGATCGTTGTTTATTGTCCTTAATAATTCTGTAATCAAAGTTAAAAAACTTTGAAAATTTTAATTTCTTGTCAAAAGTCATAATGACAAAATAGTTGCCCAATTCCCAAAAATAACCTTCTGAGACTTCAAACAGCCATAACTTTGTCAAAACTGATCCGATTTACATTTCCAAAGTCATTTTGATCGTTGTTTATTGTCCTTAATAATTCTGTAATCAAAGTTAAAAAACTTCGAAAATTCGGTTTACTTGTCAAAAGTCATAATGACAAAAAAAATGTCAAATTCCCAAAAATTACCTTCTGAGACTTCAAACAGCCATAACTTTGTCAAAACTGATCCGATTTACATTTCCAAAGTCATTTTGATCGTTGTTTATTGTCCTTAATAATTCTGTAATCAAAGTTAAAAAACTTCGAAAGTTCGGTTTACTTGCCAAAAGTCATGTTGACAAAAAAAATGTCAAATTCCCAAAAATTACCTTCTGAGACTTCAAACAGACATAACTTTGTCAAAACTGATCCGATTTACATTTCCAAAGTCATTTTGATCGTTGTTTATTGTCCTTAATAATTCAGTAATCAAAGTTGAAAAACTTCGGAAATTCAGTTTTCTTGTGAAAAGTCATGTTGACATGTTAGTTTCCAAGTTCCCAAAAATTACCTTCTGAGACTTCAAACAGCCATAACTTTGTCAAAACTGATCCGATTTACATTTCCAAAGTCATTTTGAACGTTGTTAATTGTCCTTAATAATTCTGTAATCAAAGATGAAAAACTTCTGAAATTTGGTTTTCTTTTCGAAAGTCATGTTGACATGTAAGTTGCCAAATTCCCAAAAATTAACTTTTGAGACTTCAAACAGCCATAACTTTGTCAAAACTGATCCGATTTACATTTCCAAAGTCATTTTGATCGTTGTTTATTGTCCTTAATAATTCTGTTATCAAAGTTGAAAAACTTCGGAAATTCAGTTTTCTTGTCAAAAGTCATGTTGACAAGTTAGTTTCCAAATCCCCAAAAATTACCTTCTGAGACTTTAAACAGCCATAACTTTGTCAAAACTGATCCGATTTACATTTCCAAAGTCATTTTGATCGTAGTTTATTGTCCTTAATAATTCTGTAATCAAAGTTAAAAAACTTCGAAAATTCGGTTTACTTGTCAAAAGTCAGAATGACAAAATAAATGTCAAATTCCCAAAAATTACCTTCTGAGACTTCAAACAGCCATAACTTTGTCAAAACTGATCCGATTTACATTTCCAAAGTCATTTTGATCCTTGTTTATTGTCCTTAATAATTCTGTTATCAAAGTTGAAAAACTTCACAAATTCGGTTTACTTGTCAAAAGTCATAATGTCAAAAAAAAATTGCTAAATTCGCAAAAATCAAATTCTTAGACTTCAAACAGCCATAACTTTGTCAAAACTGATCCGATTTACATTTCCAAAGTCAATTTGATCGTTGTTTATTGTCCTTAATAATTCTGTAATCAAAGTTGAAAAACTTCAGAAATTCGGTTTACTTGTTAAAAGTCATAATGACAAAATAGTTGCCCAATTCCCAAAAATTACCTTCTGAGACTTCAAACAGCCATAACTTTGTCAAAACTGATTCGATTTACATTTCCAAAGTCATTTTGATCCTTGTTTATTGTCCTTAACAATTCTGTAATCAAAGTTGAAAAACTTCAGAAATTCGGTTTACTTGTTAAAAGTCATAATGACAAAATAGTTGCCAAATTCCCAAAAATTACCTTCTGAGACTTCAAAGAGGCATAACTTTGACAAAACTGATTCGATTTACATTTGCAAAGTCATTTTGATCGTTGTTTATTGTCCCTAATAATTCTGTAATCAAAGTTAAAAAACTTTGAAAATTTGGTTTTCTTGTCAAAAGTCATAATGACAAAATAGTTGCCCAATTCCCAAAAATTACCTTCTGAGACTTCAATTAGCCATGACTTTGTCAAAACTGATCCGATTTACATTTCCAAAGTCATTTTGATCGTTGTTTATTGTCCTTAATAATTCAGTAATCAAAGTTAAAAAACTTTGGAAATTAAATTTTCTTGTCAAAAGTCATGTTGACATGTTAGTTTCCAAGTTCCAAAAAATTATCTTCTGAGACTTTTAACAGCCATAACTTTGTCAAAACTGATCCGATTTACATTTCCAAAGTCGTTTTGAACGTTGTTAATTGTCCTTAATAATTCTGTAATCAAAGATGAAAAACTTCTGAAACTTGGTTTTCTTGACTAAAGTCATTATGACAAAATAGTTGCCAAATTCCCAAAAATTACCTTCTGAGACTTCAAACAGCCATAACTTTGTCAAAACTGATCCGATTTACATTTCCAAAGTCATTTTGATCGTTGTTTATTGTCCCTAATAATTCTGTAATCAAAGTTGAAAAACTTCGGAAATTCGGTTTTCTTGTCAAAAGTCATGTTGACAAGTTACTTTCCAAATCCCCAAAAATTACCTTCTAAGACTTCAAACAACCATAACTTTGTCAAAACTGATCCGATTTACATATCCAGAGTCATTTTGATCGTTGTTTATTGTCCTTAATAATTCTGTAATCAAAGATGAAAAACTTCTGGAATTTGGTTTTGTTGACAAAAGTTATTATGACAAAATAGTTGCCAAATTCCCAAAAATTACCTTCTGAGACTTCAAACAGCCATAACTTTGTCAAAACTGATTCGATTTACATTTCCAAAGTCATTTTGATCCTTGTTTATTGTCCTTAATAATTCTGTAATCAAAGATGAAAAACTTCTGAAATTTGGTTTTCTTGACTAAAGTCATTATGACAAAATAGTTGCCAATTTCCCAAAAATTACCTTCTGAGACTTCAAACAGCCATAACTTTGTCTAAACTGATCCGATTTACATTTCCAAAGTCATTTTGATCGTTGTTTATTGTCCCTAATAATTCTGTAATCAAAGTTGAAAAACTTCGGAAATTCGGTTTTCTTGTCAAAAGTCATGTTGACAAGTTACTTTCCAAATCCCCAAAAATGACCTTCTGTGACTTCAAACAACCATAAATTTGTCAAAACTGATCCGATTTACATATCCAAAGTCATTTTGATCGTTGTTTATTGTCCCTAATAATTCTGTAATCAAAGTTGAAAAACTTCAGAAATTCGGTTTTCTTGTCAATAGTCATGTTGACAAGTTACTTTCCAAATCCCCAAAAATTATCTTCTGAGACTTCAAACAGCCATAACTTTGTCAAAACTGATCCGATTTACATTTCCAAAGTCATTTTGAACGTTGTTAATTGTCCTTAATAATTCTGTAATCAAAGTTGAAAAACTTCAGAAATTCGGTTTAGTTGGTTAAAGTCATAATGACAAAATAGTTGCCAAATTCCCAAAAATTACCTTCTGAGACTTCAAACAGGCATAACTTTGTCAACACTGATCCGATTTACATTTCCAAAGTCATTTTGATCGTTGTTTATTCTCCTTAATAACTCTGTAATCGATGTTGAAAAACTTCGGAAATTCAGTTTTCTTGTCAAAAGTCATGTTGACATGTTAGTTTCCAATTCCAAAAAATTATCTTCTGAGACTTCAAACAGCCATAACTTTGTCAAAAATTGATCCGATTTACATTTCCAAAGTCATTTTGAACGTTGTTAATTGTCCTTATTAATTCTGTAAACAAAGTTTTCTTGTCAAAAGTCATGTTGACAAGTAAGTTTCCAAATCCCCAAAAATTACCCTCTGTGACTTCAAACAACCATAACTTTGTCAAATCTGATGCGATTAACATATCCAAAGTCATTTTGATCGTTGTTTATTGTCCTTAATAATTCTGTTATCAAAGATGAAAAACTTCTGGAATTTAGTTTTCTTGACAAAAGTCATTATGACAAAATAGTTGCCAAATTCCCAAAAATCACCTTCTGAGACTTCAAACAGCCATAACTTTGTCAAAACTTATCCGATTTACATTTCCAAAGTCATTTTGATCGTTGTTTATTGTCCTTTATAATTCTGTAATCAAAGTTGAGAAACTTCAGAAATTCGGTTTAATTGTTTAAAGTCGTAATAAAAAATAGTTCCCAAATTCCCAAAAATTACCTTCTGAGACTTCAAACAGGCATAACATTGTCAAAACTGATCCGATTTACATATCCAGAGTCATTTTGATCGTTGTTTATTGTCCTTAATAATTCTGTAATCAAAGATGAAAAACTTCTGGAAATTTGGTTTTGTTGACAAAAGTTATTATGACAAAATAGTTGCCAAATTCCCAAAAATTACCTTCTGAGACTTCAAACAGCCATAACTTTGTCAAAACTGATCCGATTTACATTTCCAAAGTCATTTTGATCGTTGTTTATTGTCCCTAATAATTCTGTAATCAAAGTTGAAAAACTTCGGAAATTCGGTTTTCTTGTCAAAAGTCATGTTGACAAGTTACTTTCCAAATCCCCAAAAATTATCTTCTGAGACTTCAAACAGCCATAACTTTGTCAAAACTGATCCGATTTACATTTCCAAAGTCATTTTGAACGTTGTTAATTGTCCTTAATAATTCTGTAATCAAAGATGAAAAACTTCTGAAATTTGGTTTTCTTGTCGAAAGTCATGTTGACAAGTAAGTTGCCAAATTCCCAAAAATTAACTTCTGAGACTTCAAACAGCCATAACTTTGTCAAAACTGATCCGATTTACATTTCCAAAGTCATTTTGATCGTTGTTTATTGTCCTGAATAATTCTGTTATCAAAGTTGAAAAACTTCGGAAATTCAGTTTTCTTGTCAAAAGTCATGATGACAAGTTAGTTGCCAAATCCCCAAAAATTACCTTCTGAGACTTCAAACAGCCATAACTTTGTCAAAACTGATCCGATTTACATTTCCAAAGTCATTTTGATCGTAGTTTATTGTCCTTAATAATTCTGTAATCAAAGTTAAAAAACTTCGAAAATTCGGTTTTCTTGTCAAAAGTCATGTTGACATGTTAGTTTCCAATTCCAAAAAATTATCTTCTGAGACTTCAAACAGCCATAACTTTGTCAAAAATTGATCCGATTTACATTTCCAAAGTCATTTTGAACGTTGTTAATTGTCCTTATTAATTCTGTAAACAAAGTTTTCTTGTCAAAAGTCATGTTGACAAGTAAGTTTCCAAATCCCCAAAAATTACCCTCTGTGACTTCAAACAACCATAACTTTGTCAAATCTGATGCGATTAAGTCATTTTGATCGTTGTTTATTGTCCTTAATAATTCTGTAATCAAAGATGAAAAACTTCTGGAATTTAGTTTTCTTGACAAAAGTCATTATGACAAAATAGTTGCCAAATTCCCAAAAATCACCTTCTGAGACTTCAAACAGCCATAACTTTGTCAAAACTTATCCGATTTACATTTCCAAAGTCATTTTGATCGTTGTTTATTGTCCTTAATAATTCTGTAATCAAAGTTGAGAAACTTCAGAAATTCGGTTTAATTGTTTAAAGTCGTAATAAAAAATAGTTCCCAAATTCCCAAAAATTACCTTCTGAGACTTCAAACAGGCATAACATTGTCAAAACTGATCCGATTTACATTTGCAAAGTCATTTTGATCGTTGTTTATTGTCCTTAATAATTCTGTAATCAAAAATAAAAAACTTTGAAAATTTGGTTTTCTTGTCAAAAGTCATAATGACAAAATAGTTGCCCAATTCCCAAAAATTACCTTCTGAGACTTCAATTAGCCATAACTTTGTCAAAACTGATCCGATTTACATTTCCATAGTCATTTTGATCGTAGTTTATTGTCCTTAATAATTCTGTAATCAAAGTTAAAAAACTTCGAAAATTCGGTTTACTTGTCAAAAGTCGTAATAACCAAATAGTTGCCAAATTCCCAAAAATTACCTTCTGAGACTTCAAAGAGGCATAACTTTGACAAAACTGATCCGATTTACATTTGCAAAGTCATTTTGATCGTTGTTTATTGTCGCTAATAATTCTGTAATCAAAGTTAAAAAACTTTGAAAATTTGGTTTTCTTGTCAAAAGTCATGTTGACAAGTAACTTTCCAAATCCCCAAAAATTATCTTCTGAGACTTCAAACAGCCATAACTTTGTCAAAACTGATCCGATTTACATTTCCAAAGTCATTTTGATCGTTGTTTATTGTCCTTAATAATTCTGTAATCAAAGTTGAAAAACTTCTGAAATTTGGTTTTCTTGTCAAAAGTCATGATGACAAAATAGTTGCCAAATTCCCAAAAATTACCTTCTGAGACTTCAAACAGCCATAACTTTGTCAAAACTGATCCGATTTACATTTCCAAAGTCATTTTGATCGTTGTTTATTGTCCCTAATAATTCTGTAATCAAAGTTGAAAAACTTCGGAAATTCGGTTTTCTTGTCAAAAGTCATGTTGACATGTTAGTTTCCAAGTTCCAAAAAATTATCTTCTGAGACTTCAAACAGCCATAACGTTGTCAAAAATTGATCCGATTTACATTTCCAAAGTCATTTTGAACGTTGTTAATTGTCCTTAATAATTCTGTATAAATCAAAGTTTTTCTTGTCAAAAGTCATGTTGACAAGTAAGTTTCCAAATCCCCAAAAATTACCTTCTGAGACTTCAAACAACCATAACTTTGTCAAAACTGATCCGATTTACATATCCAAAGTCATTTTGATCGTTGTTTATTGTCCTTAATAATTCTGTAATCAAAGATGAAAAACTTCGGAAATTTGGTTTTCTTGTCAAAAGTCATGTATGACAAAATAAATGCCAAATTCCCAAAAATTACCTTCTGAGACTTCAAACAGCCATAACTTTGTCAAAACTGATCCGATTTACATTTCCAAAGTCATTTTGATCGTTGTTTATTGTCCTTAATAATTCTGTAATCAAAGTTGAGAAACTTCAGAAATTCGGTTTAATTGTTTAAAGTCGTAATAAAAAATAGTTGCCAAATTCCCAAAAATTACCTTCTGAGACTTCAAACAGGCATAACATTGTCAAAACTGATCCGATTTACATTTGCAAAGTCATTTTGATCGTTGTTTATTGTCCTTAATAATTCTGTAATCAAAGTTAAAAAACTTTGAAAATTTGGTTTTCTTGTCAAAAGTCATAATGACAAAAAAAATGCCCAATTCCCAAAAATTACCTTCTGAGACTTCAAATAGCCATAACTTTGTCAAAACTGATCCGATTTACATTTCCAAAGTCAATTTGATCGTTGTTTATTGTCCTTAATAATTCTGTAATCAAAGTTAAAAAACTTCGAAAATTCGGTTTACTTGTCAAAAGTCATGTTGACATGTCAAATTCCCAAAAATAACCTTCTGAGACTTCAAACAGACATAACTTTGTCAAAACTGATCCGATTTACATTTCCAAAGTCATTTTGATCGTTGTTTATTGTCCTTAATAATTCAGTAATCAAAGTTGAAAAACTTCGGAAATTCAGTTTTCTTGTTAAAAGTCATGTTAAGAAATTTAGTTTCCAAATCCCCAAAAATTACCTTCTGAGACTTCAAACAGCCATAACTTTGTCGAAACTGATCCGATTTACATTTCCAAAGTCATTTTGATCGTTGTTTATTGTCCCTAATAATTCTGTAATCAAAGATGAAAAACTTCTGAAATTTGATTTTCTTTTCGAAAGTCATGTTGACATGTAAGTTGCCAAATTCCCAAAAATTAACTTTTGAGACTTCAAACAGCCATAACTTTGTCAAAACTGATCCGATTTACATTTCCAAAGTCATTTTGATCGTTGTTTATTGTCCTTAATAATTCTGTTATCAAAGTTGAAAAACTTCGGAAATTCAGTTTTCTTGTCAAAAGTCATGTTGACAAGTAAGTTTCCAAATCCCCAAAAATTACCTTCTGAGACTTCAAACAGCCATAACTTTGTCGAAACTGGTCCGATTTACATTTCCAAAGTCATTTTGATCGTTGTTTATTGTCCTTAATAATTCAGTAATCAAAGTTGAAAAACTTCGGAAATTCAGTTTTCTTGTCAAAAGTCATGTTGACATGTTAGTTTCCAAATTCCAAAAAATTATCTTCTGAGACTTCAAACAGCCATAACTTTGTCAAAACTGATCCGATTTACATTTCCAAAGTCATTTTGATCGTTGTTTATTGTCCTTAATAATTCTGTAATTAAAGTTGAGAAACTTCAGAAATTCGGTTTAATTGTTTAAAGTCGTAATAAGAAATAGTTGCCAAATTCCCAAAAATTACCTTCTGAGACTTTAAACAGGCATAACATTGTCAAAACTGATCCGATTTACATTTCCAAAGTCATTTTGATCGTTGTTTATTGTCCTTAATAATTCTGTTATCAAAGTTGAAAAACTTCGGAAATTCAGTTTTCTTGTCAAAAGTCATGTTGACAAGTAAGTTTCCAAATCCCCAAAAATTACCTTCTGAGACTTCAAACAGCCATAACTTTGTCGAAACTGGTCCGATTTACATTTCCAAAGTCATTTTGATCGTTGTTTATTGTCCTTAATAATTCAGTAATCAAAGTTGAAAAACTTCGGAAATTCAGTTTTCTTGTCAAAAGTCATGTTGACATGTTAGTTTCCAAGTTCCAAAAAATTAACTTCTGAGACTTCAAACAGCCATAACTTTGTCAAAACTGATCCGATTTACATTTCCAAAGTCAATTTGATCGTTGTTTATTGTCCTTAATAATTCTGTAATCAAAGTTAAAAAACTTCGAAAATTCGGTTTACTTGTCAAAAGTCAAGTTGACAAAAAAAATGTCAAATTCCCAAAAATTACCTTCTGAGACTTCAAACAGACATAACTTTGTCAAAACTGATCCGATTTACATTTCCAAAGTCATTTTGATCGTTGTTTATTGTCCTTAATAATTCAGTAATCAAAGTTGAAAAACTTCGGAAATTCAGTTTTCTTGTCAAAAGTCATGTTGACAAGTTAGTTTCCAAATTCCCAAAAATTACCTTCTGAGACTTCAAACAGCCATAACTTTGTCAAAACTGATCCGATTTACATTTCCAAAGTCATTTTGATCGTTGTTTATTGTCCCTAATAATTCTGTAATCAAAGATGAAAAACTTCTGAAATTTGATTTTCTTTTCGAAAGTCATGTTGACATGTAAGTTGCCAAATTCCCAAAAATTAACTTATGAGACTTCAAACAGCCATAACTTTGTCGAAACTGATCCGATTTACATTTCCAAAGTCATTTTGATCGTTGTTTATTGTCCCTAATAATTCTGTAATCAAAGATGAAAAACTTCTGAAATTTGGTTTTCTTTTCGAAAGTCATGTTGACATGTAAGTTGCCGAATTCCCAAAAATTAACTTTTGAGACTTCAAACAGCTATAACTTTGTCAAAACTGATCCGATTTACATTTCCAAAGTCATTTTGAACGTTGTTAATTGTCCTTAATAATTCTGTAATCAAAGTTCAAAAACTTCAGAAATTCGGTTTAGTTGGTTAAAGTCATAATGACAAAATAGTTGCCAAATTCCCAAAAATTACCTTCTGAGACTTCAAACAGCCATAACTTTGTCAAAACTGATCCGATTTACATTTCCAAAGTCATTTTGATCGTTGTTTATTGTCCTTAATAATTCTGTAATCGAAGTTGAAAAACTTCGGAAATTCAGTTTTCTTGTCAAAAGTCATGTTGACATGTTAGTTTCCAAGTTCCCAAAAATTAACTTTTGAGACTTCAAACAGCCATAACTTTGTCAAAACTGATCCGATTTACATTTCCAAAGTCATTTTGAACGTTGTTAATTGTCCTTAATAATTCTGTAATCAAAGATGAAAAATTTCTGAAATTTGGTTTTCTTGACTAAAGTCATAATGACAAAATAGTTGCCAAATTCCCAAAAATTACCTTCTGAGACTTCAAACAGCCATAACTTTGTCAAAACTGATCCGATTTACATTTCCAAAGTCATTTTGATCGTTGTTTATTGTCCCTAATAATTCTGTAATCAAAGTTGAAAAACTTCGGAAATTCGGTTTTCTTGTCAAAAGTCATGTTGACAAGTTACTTTCCAAATCCCCAAAAATTACCTTCTGAGACTTCAAACAACCATAAATTTGTCAAAACTGATCCGATTTACATATCCAAAGTCATTTTGATCGTTGTTTATTGTCCCTAATAATTCTGTAATCAAAGTTGAAAAACTTCGGAAATTCGGTTTTCTTGTCAAAAGTCATGTTGACAAGTAACTTTCCAAATCCCCAAAAATTACCTTCTGAGACTTCAATTAGCCATAACTTTGTCAAAAATTGATCCGATTTACATTTCCAAAGTCATTTTGAACGTTATTAATTGTCCTTAATAATTCTGTAAACAAAGTTTTCTTGTCAAAAGTCATGTTGACAAGTTAGTTTCCAAATCCCCAAAAATTACCCTCTGTGACTTCAAACAACCATAACTTTGTCAAAACTGATCCGATTAACATATCCAAAGTCATTTTGATCGTTGTTTATTGTCCTTAATAATTCTGTAATCAAAGATGAAAAACTTCTGGAATTTGGTTTTCTTGACAAAAGTCATTATGACAAAATAGTTGCCAAATTCCCAAAAATTACCTTCTGAGACTTCAAACAGCCATAACTTTGTCAAAACTTATCCGATTTACATTTCCAAAGTCATTTTGATCGTTGTTTATTGTCCTTAATAATTCTGTAATCAAAGTTGAGAAACTTCAGAAATTCGGTTTAATTGTTTAAAGTCGTAATAACAAATAGTTGCCAAATTCCCAAAAATTACCTTCTGAGACTTCAAACAGGCATAACATTGTCAAAACTGATCCGATTTACATTTGCAAAGTCATTTTGATCGTTGTTTATTGTCCTTAATAATTCTGTAATCAAAGATAAAAAACTTCGAAAATTCGGTTTACTTGTCAAAAGTCATAATGACAAAATAGTTGCCAAATTCCCAAAAATTACCTATCTGAGACTTCAAACAGCCATAACTTTGTCAAAACTGATCCGATTTACATTTCCAAAGTCAATTTGATCG
Source organism: Drosophila maculinotata (assembly GCA_035045305.1). Classification (NCBI taxonomy): domain Eukaryota; kingdom Metazoa; phylum Arthropoda; class Insecta; order Diptera; family Drosophilidae; genus Drosophila; species Drosophila maculinotata. Next base: position 11,258 of record JAWNPD010000602.1, on the reverse strand, counting down.
TTGTTTATTTTCCTTAATAATTCTGTAATCAAAGTTAAAAAACTTCGAAAATTCGGTTTACTTGTCAAAAGTCATAATAACAAAAAAATTGCCAAATTCCCAAAAATTACCTTCTGAGACTTCAAACAGACATAACTTTGTCAAAACTGATCCGATTTACATTTCCAAAGTCATTTTGAACGTTGTTTATTGTCCTTAATAATTCTGTAATCAAAGTTGAAAAACTTCGGAAATTCAGTTTTCTTGTCAAAAGTCATGTTGACATGTTAGTTTCCAAGTTCCAAAAAATTATCTTCTGAGACTTCAAACAGCCATAACTTTGTCAAAACTGATCCGATTTACATTTCCAAAGTTATTTTTGAACGTTGTTAATTGTCCTTAATAAATCTGCAATTAAAGATGAAAAACTTCTGAAATTTGGTTTTCTTTTCGAAAGTCATGTTGACATGTAAGTTGCCAAATTCCCAAAAATTAACTTTTGAGACTTCAAACAGCCATAACTTTGTCAAAACTGATCCGATTTACATTTCCAAGGTCATTTTGATCGTTGTTTATTGTCCTTAATAATTCTGTAATCAAAGTTGAAAAACTTCGGAAATTCAGTTTTCTTGTCAAAAGTCATGTTGACAAGTTAGTTTCCAAATCCCCAAAAATTACCTTCTGAGACTTCAAACAGCCATAACTTTGTCAAAACTGATCCGATTTACATTTCCAAAGTCAATTTGATCGTTGTTTATTGTCCTTAATAATTCTGTAATTAAAGTTAAAAAACTTCGAAAATTCGGTTTACTTGTCAAAAGTCATGTTGACAAAAAAAATGTCAAATTCCCAAAAATTACCTTCTGAGACTTCAAACAGACATAACTTTGTCAAAACTGAGCCGATTTACATTTCCAAAGTCATTTTGATCGTTGTTTATTGTCCTTAATAATTCAGTAATCAAAGTTGAAAAACTTCGGAAATTCAGTTTTCTTGTCAAAAGTCATGTTGACATGTTAGTTTCCAAGTTCCCAAAAAATTATCTTCTGAGACTTCAAACAGCCATAACTTTGTCAAAACTGATCCGATTGACATTTCCAAAGTCATTTTGAACGTTGTTAATTGTCCTTAGTAATTCTGTAAACAAAGTTGAAAAACTTCGGAAATTCGGTTTTCCTGTCTAAAGTCATGTTGACAAGTTAGTTTCCAAATCCCCAAAAATTACCTTCTGAGACTTCAAACAGCCATAACTTTGTCAAAACTGATCCGATTTACATTTCCAAAGTCATTTTGAACGTTGTTAATTGTCCTTAATAATTCTGCAATCAACGATGAAAAACTTCTGAAATTTGGTTTTCTTTTCAAAAGTCATGTTGACATGTAAGTTGCCTTATTCCCAAAAATTAACTTTTGAGACTTCAAACAGCCATAACTTTGTCAAAACTGATCCGATTTACATTTCCAAAGTCATTTTGATCGTTGTTTATTGTCCTTAATAATTCTGCAATTAAAGTTAAAAAACTTCGAAAATTCGGTTTACTTGTCAAAAGTCATGTTGACAAAAAAAATGTCAAATTCCCAAAAATTACCTTCTGAGACTTCAAACAGACATAACTTTGTCAAAACTGATCCGATTTACATTTCCAAAGTCATTTTGATCGTTGTTTATTGTCCTTAATAATTCAGTAATCAAAGTTGAAATACTTCGGAAATTCAGTTTTCTTGTCAAAAGTCATGTTGACATGTAAGTTTCCAAGTTCCCAAAAAATTATCTTCTGAGACTTCAAACAGCCATAACTTTGTCAAAACTGATCCGATTGACATTTCCAAAGTCATTTTGAACGTTGTTAATTGTCCTTAGTAATTCTGTAAACAAAGTTGAAAAACTTCGGAAATTCGGTTTTCCTGTCTAAAGTCATGTTGACAAGTTAGTTTCCAAATCCCCAAAAATTACCTTCTGAGACTTCAAACAGCCATAACTTTGTCAAAACTGATCCGATTTACATTTCCAAAGTCATTTTGAACGTTGTTAATTGTCCTTAATAATTCTGCAATCAACGATGAAAAACTTCTGAAATTTGGTTTTCTTTTCAAAAGTCATGTTGACATGTAAGTTGCCTTATTCCCAAAAATTAACTTTTGAGACTTCAAACAGATATAACTTTGTCAAAACTGATCCGATTTACATTTCCAAAGTCATTTTGATCGTTGTTTGTTGTCCTTAATAATTCTGTAATCAAAGTTGAAAAACTTCGGAAATTCAGTTTTCTTGTCAAAAGTCATGTTGACAAGTTAGTTTCCAAATCCCCAAAAATTACCTTCTGAGACTTCAAACAGCCATAACTTTGTCAAAACTGATCCGATTTACATTTCCAAAGTCAATTTGATCGTTGTTTATTGTCCTTAATAATTCTGTAATCAAAGTTAAAAAACTTCGAAAATTCGGTTTACTTGTCAAAAGTCATGTTGACAAAAAAAATGTCAAATTCCCAAAAATTACCTTCTGAGACTTCAAACAGCCATTACTTTGTCAAAACTTATCCGATTTACATTTCCAAAGTCATTTTGATCGTTGTTTATTCTCCTTAATAATTCTGTTATCAAAGTTGAGAAACTTCAGAAATTCGGTTTAATTGTTTAAAGTCGTAATAACAAAATAGTTGCCTAATTCCCAAAAATTACCTTTTGAGACTTCAATTAGCCATAACTTTGTCAAAACTGATCCGATTTACATTTCCAAAGTCATTTTGAATCGTAGTTTATTGTCCTTAATAATTCTATAATCAAAGATAAAAAACTTCGAAAATTCGGTTTACTTGTCAAAAGTCATGTTGACAAAAAAATGTCAAATTCCCAAAAATAACCTTCTGAGACTTCAAACAGACATAACTTTGACAAAACTGATCCGATTTACATTTCCAAAGTCATTTTGAACGTTGTTTATTGTCCTTAATAATTCAGTAATCAAAGTTGAAAAACGTCGGAAATTCAGTTTTCTTGTCAAAAGTCATGTTGACATGTTAGTTTCCAAGTTCCCAAAAAATTATCTTCTGAGACTTCAAACAGCCATAACTTTGTCAAAACTGATGCGATTTACATTTCCAAAGTCATTTTGAACGTTGTTAATTGTCCTTAGTAATTCTGTAAACAAAGTTGAAAAACTTCGGAAATTCGGTTTTCCTGTCAAAAGTCATGTTGACAAGTTAGTTTTCAAATCCCCAAAAATTACCTTCTGAGACTTCAAACAGCCATAACTTTGTCAAAACTGATCCGATTGACATTTCCAAAGTCATTTTGAACGTTGTTAATTGTCCTTAGTAATTCTGTAAACAAAGTTGAAAAACTTCGGAAATTCGGTTTTCCTGTCTAAAGTCATGTTGACAAGTTAGTTTCCAAATCCCCAAAAATTACCTTCTGAGACTTCAAACAGCCATAACTTTGTCAAAACTGATCCGATTTACATTTCCAAAGTCAATTTGATCGTTGTTTATTGTCCTTAATAATTCTGTAATTAAAGTTAAAAAACTTCGAAAATTCGGTTTACTTGTCAAAAGTCATGTTGACAAAAAAAAATGTCAAATTCCCAAAAATTACCTTCTGAGACTTCAAACAGACATAACTTTGTCAAAACTGATCCGATTTACATTTCCAAAGTCATTTTGATCGTTGTTTATTGTCCTTAATAATTCAGTAATCAAAGTTGAAAAACTTCGGAAATTCAGTTTTCTTGTCAAAAGTCATGTTGACATGTTAGTTTCCAAGTTCCCAAAAAATTATCTTCTGAGACTTCAAACAGCCATAACTTTGTCAAAACTGATCCGATTGACATTTCCAAAGTCATTTTGAACGTTGTTAATTGTCCTTAGTAATTCTGTAAACAACGATGAAAAACTTCTGAAATTTGGTTTTCTTTTCAAAAGTCATGTTGACATGTAAGTTGCCTTATTCCCAAAAATTAACTTTTGAGACTTCAAACATATATAACTTTGTCAAAACTGATCCGATTTACATTTCCAAAGTCATTTTGATCGTTGTTTGTTGTCCTTAATAATTCTGTAATCAAAGTTGAAAAACTTCGGAAATTCAGTTTTCTTGTCAAAAGTCATGTTGACAAGTTAGTTTCCAAATCCCCAAAAATTACCTTCTGAGACTTCAAACAGCCATAACTTTGTCAAAACTGATCCGATTTACATTTCCAAAGTCAATTTAATCGTTGTTTATTGTCCTTAATAATTCTGTAATCAAAGTTAAAAAACTTCGAAAATTCGGTTTACTTGTCAAAAGTCATGTTGACAAAAAAAATGTCAAATTCCCAAAAATTACCTTCTGAGACTTCAAACAGCCATTACTTTGTCAAAACTTATCCGATTTACATTTCCAAAGTCATTTTGATCGTTGTTTATTCTCCTTAATAATTCTGTTATCAAAGTTGAGAAACTTCAGAAATTCGGTTTAATTGTTTAAAGTCGTAATAACAAAATAGTTGCCTAATTCCCAAAAATTACCTTTTGAGACTTCAATTAGCCATAACTTTGTCAAAACTGATCCGATTTACATTTCCAAAGTCATTTTAATCGTAGTTTATTGTCCTTAATAATTCTATAATCAAAGATAAAAAACTTCGAAAATTCGGTTTACTTGTCAAAAGTCATGTTGACAAAAAAATGTCAAATTCCCAAAAATAACCTTCTGAGACTTCAAACAGACATAACTTTGACAAAACTGATCCGATTTACATTTCCAAAGTCATTTTGAACGTTGTTTATTGTCCTTAATAATTCAGTAATCAAAGTTGAAAAACGTCGGAAATTCAGTTTTCTTGTCAAAAGTCATGTTGACATGTTAGTTTCCAAGTTCCCAAAAAATTATCTTCTGAGACTTCAAACAGCCATAACTTTGTCAAAACTGATGCGATTTACATTTCCAAAGTCATTTTGAACGTTGTTAATTGTCCTTAGTAATTCTGTAAACAAAGTTGAAAAACTTCGGAAATTCGGTTTTCCTGTCAAAAGTCATGTTGACAAGTTAGTTTTCAAATCCCCAAAAATTACCTTCTGAGACTTCAAACAGCCATAACTTTGTCAAAACTGATCCGATTGACATTTCCAAAGTCATTTTGAACGTTGTTAATTGTCCTTAGTAATTCTGTAAACAAAGTTGAAAAACTTCGGAAATTCGGTTTTCCTGTCTAAAGTCATGTTGACAAGTTAGTTTCCAAATCCCCAAAAATTACCTTCTGAGACTTCAAACAGCCATAACTTTGTCAAAACTGATCCGATTTACATTTCCAAAGTCAATTTGATCGTTGTTTATTGTCCTTAATAATTCTGTAATTAAAGTTAAAAAACTTCGAAAACTCGGTTTACTTGTCAAAAGTCATGTTGACAAAAAAAATGTCAAATTCCCAAAAATTACCTTCTGAGACTTCAAACAGACATAACTTTGTCAAAACTGATCCGATTTACATTTCCAAAGTCATTTTGATCGTTGTTTATTGTCCTTAATAATTCAGTAATCAAAGTTGAAAAACTTCGGAAATTCAGTTTTCTTGTCAAAAGTCATGTTGACATGTTAGTTTCCAAGTTCCCAAAAAATTATCTTCTGAGACTTCAAACAGCCATAACTTTGTCAAAACTGATCCGATTGACATTTCCAAAGTCATTTTGAACGTTGTTAATTGTCCTTAGTAATTCTGTAAACAAAGTTGAAAAACTTCGGAAATTCGGTTTTCCTGTCTAAAGTCATGTTGACAAGTTAGTTTCCAAATCCCCAAAAATTACCTTCTGAGACTTCAAACAGCCATAACTTTGTCAAAACTGATCCGATTTACATTTCCAAAGTCATTTTGAACGTTGTTAATTGTCCTTAATAATTCTGCAATCAACGATGAAAAACTTCTGAAATTTGGTTTTCTTTTCAAAAGTCATGTTGACATGTAAGTTGCCTTATTCCCAAAAATTAACTTTTGAGACTTCAAACAGCCATAACTTTGTCAAAACTGATCCGATTTACATTTCCAAAGTCATTTTGATCGTTGTTTGTTGTCCTTAATAATTCTGTAATCAAAGTTGAAAAACTTCGGAAATTCAGTTTTCTTGTCAAAAGTCATGTTGACAAGTTAGTTTCCAAATCCCCAAAAATTACCTTCTGAGACTTCAAACAGCCATAGCTTTGTCAAAACTGATCCGATTTACATTTCCAAAGTCAATTTGATCGTTGTTTATTGTCCTTAATAATTCTGTAATCAAAGTTAAAAAACTTCGAAAATTCGGTTTACTTGTCAAAAGTCATGTTGACAAAAAAAATGTCAAATTCCCAAAAATTACCTTCTGAGACTTCAAACAGCCATTACTTTGTCAAAACTTATCCGATTTACATTTCCAAAGTCATTTTGATCGTTGTTTATTGTCCTTAATAATTCTGTTATCAAAGTTGAGAAACTTCAGAAATTCGGTTTAATTGTTTAAAGTCGTAATAACAAATAGTTGCCAAATTCCCAAAAATTACCTTCTGAGACTTCAAACAGGCATAACATTGTCAAAACTGATCCGATTTACATTTGCAAAGTCATTTTGATCGTTGTTTATTGTCCTTAATAATTCTGTAATCAAAAATAAAAAACTTTGAAAATTTGGTTTTCTTGTCAAAAGTCATAATGACAAAATAGTTGCCTAATTCCCAAAAATTACCTTCTGAGACTTCAAACAGCCATAACTTTGTCAAAACTGATCCGATTTACATTTCCAAAGTCATTTTGAACGTTGTTTATTGTCCTTAATAATTCAGTAATCAAAGTTGAAAAACGTCGGAAATTCAGTTTTCTTGTCAAAAGTCATGTTGACATGTTAGTTTCCAAGTTCCCAAAAAATTATCTTCTGAGACTTCAAACAGCCATAACTTTGTCAAAACTGATCCGATTTACATTTCCAAAGTTATTTTTGAACGTTGTTAATTGTCCTTAATAAATCTGCAATTAAAGATGAAAAACTTCTGAAATTTGGTTTTCTTTTCGAAAGTCATGTTGACATGTAAGTTGCCAAATTCCCAAAAATTAACTTTTTGAGACTTCAAACAGCCATAACTTTGTCAAAACTGATCCGATTTACATTTCCAAGGTCATTTTGATCGTTGTTTGTTGTCCTTAATAATTCTGTAATCAAAGTTGAAAAACTTCGGAAATTCAGTTTTCTTGTCAAAAGTCATGTTGACTAGTTAGTTTCCAAATCCCCAAAAATTACCTTCTGAGACTTCAAACAGCCATAACTTTGTCAAAACTGATCCGATTTACATTTCCAAAGTCAATTTGATCGTTGTTTATTGTCCTTAATAATTCTGTAATTAAAGTTAAAAAACTTCGAAAATTCGGTTTACTTGTCAAAAGTCATGTTGACAAAAAAAATGTCAAATTCCCAAAAATTACCTTCTGAGACTTCAAACAGACATAACTTTGTCAAAACTGAGCCGATTTACATTTCCAAAGTCATTTTGGTCGTTGTTTATTGTCCTTAATAATTCAGTAATCAAAGTTGAAAAACTTCGGAAATTCAGTTTTCTTGTCAAAAGTCATGTTGACATGTTAGTTTCCAAGTTCCCAAAAAATTATCTTCTGAGACTTCAAACAGCCATAACTTTGTCAAAACTGATCCGATTGACATTTCCAAAGTCATTTTGAACGTTGTTAATTGTCCTTAGTAATTCTGTAAACAAAGTTGAAAAACTTCGGAAATTCGGTTTTCCTGTCTAAAGTCATGTTGACAAGTTAGTTTCCAAATCCCCAAAAATTACCTTCTGAGACTTCAAACAGCCATAACTTTGTCAAAACTGATCCGATTTACATTTCCAAAGTCATTTTGAACGTTGTTAATTGTCCTTAATAATTCTGCAATCAACGATGAAAAACTTCTGAAATTTGGTTTTCTTTTCAAAAGTCATGTTGACATGTAAGTTGCCTTATTCCCAAAAATTAACTTTTGAGACTTCAAACAGCCATAACTTTGTCAAAACTGATCCGATTTACATTTCCAAAGTCATTTTGATCGTTGTTTATTGTTCTTAATAATTCTGCAATTAAAGTTAAAAAACTTCGAAAATTCGGTTTACTTGTCAAAAGTCATGTTGACAAAAAAAATGTCAAATTCCCAAAAATTACCTTCTGAGACTTCAAACAGACATAACTTTGTCAAAACTGATCCGATTTACATTTCCAAAGTCATTTTGATCGTTGTTTATTGTCCTTAATAATTCAGTAATCAAAGTTGAAATACTTCGGAAATTCAGTTTTCTTGTCAAAAGTCATGTTGACATGTTAGTTTCCAAGTTCCCAAAAAATTACCTTCTGAGACTTCAAACAGCCATAACTTTGTCAAAACTGATCCGATTGACATTTCCAAAGTCATTTTGAACGTTGTTAATTGTCCTTAGTAATTCTGTAAACAAAGTTGAAAAACTTCGGAAATTCGGTTTTCCTGTCTAAAGTCATGTTGACAAGTTAGTTTCCAAATCCCCAAAAATTACCTTCTGAGACTTCAAACAGCCATAACTTTGTCAAAACTGATCCGATTTACATTTCCAAAGTCATTTTGAACGTTGTTAATTGTCCTTAATAATTCTGCAATCAACGATGAAAAACTTCTGAAATTTGGTTTTCTTTTCAAAAGTCATGTTGACATGTAAGTTGCCTTATTCCCAAAAATTAACTTTTGAGACTTCAAACAGATATAACTTTGTCAAAACTGATCCGATTTACATTTCCAAAGTCATTTTGATCGTTGTTTGTTGTCCTTAATAATTCTGTAATCAAAGTTGAAAAACTTCGGAAATTCAGTTTTCTTGTCAAAAGTCATGTTGACAAGTTAGTTTCCAAATCCCCAAAAATTACCTTCTGAGACTTCAAACAGCCATAACTTTGTCAAAACTGATCCGATTTACATTTCCAAAGTCAATTTGATCGTTGTTTATTGTCCTTAATAATTCTGTAATCAAAGATAAAAAACTTCGAAAATTCGGTTTACTTGTCAAAAGTCATGTTGACAAAAAAAATGTCAAATTCCCAAAAATTACCTTCTGAGACTTCAAACAGCCATTACTTTGTCAAAACTTATCCGATTTACATTTCCAAAGTCATTTTGATCGTTGTTTATTCTCCTTTAATAATTCTGTTATCAAAGTTGAGAAACTTCAGAAATTCGGTTTAATTGTTTAAAGTCGTAATAACAAAATAGTTGCCTAATTCCCAAAAATTACCTTTTGAGACTTCAATTAGCCATAACTTTGTCAAAACTGATCCGATTTACATTTCCAAAGTCATTTTGATCGTAGTTTATTGTCCTTAATAATTCTATAATCAAAGATAAAAAACTTCGAAAATTCGGTTTACTTGTCAAAAGTCATGTTGACAAAAAAATGTCAAATTCCCAAAAATAACCTTCTGAGACTTCAAACAGACATAACTTTGACAAAACTGATCCGATTTACATTTCCAAAGTCATTTTGAACGTTGTTTATTGTCCTTAATAATTCAGTAATCAAAGTTGAAAAACGTCGGAAATTCAGTTTTCTTGTCAAAAGTCATGTTGACATGTTAGTTTCCAAGTTCCCAAAAAATTATCTTCTGAGACTTCAAACAGCCATAACTTTGTCAAAACTGATGCGATTTACATTTCCAAAGTCATTTTGAACGTTGTTAATTGTCCTTAGTAATTCTGTAAACAAAGTTGAAAAACTTCGGAAATTCGGTTTTCCTGTCAAAAGTCATGTTGACAAGTTAGTTTCCAAATCCCCAAAAATTACCTTCTGAGACTTCAAACAGCCATAACTTTGTCAAAACTGATCCGATTTACATTTCCAAAGTCATTTTGAACGTTGTTAATTGTCCTTAATAATTCTGCAATCAACGATGAAAAACTTCTGAAATTTGGTTTTCTTTTCAAAAGTCATGTTGACATGTAAGTTGCCTTATTCCCAAAAATTAACTTTTTGAGACTTCAAACAGATATAACTTTGTCAAAACTGATCCGATTTACATTTCCAAAGTCATTTTGATCGTTGTTTGTTGTCCTTAATAATTCTGTAATCAAAGTTGAAAAACTTCGGAAATTCAGTTTTCTTGTCAAAAGTCATGTTGACAAGTTAGTTTCCAAATCCCCAAAAATTACCTTCTGAGACTTCAAACAGCCATAACTTTGTCAAAACTGATCCGATTTACATTTCCAAAGTCAATTTGATCGTTGTTTATTGTCCTTAATAATTCTGTAATCAAAGTTAAAAAACTTCGAAAATTCGGTTTACTTGTCAAAAGTCATGTTGACAAAAAAAATGTCAAATTCCCAAAAATTACCTTCTGAGACTTCAAACAGCCATTACTTTGTCAAAACTTATCCGATTTACATTTCCAAAGTCATTTTGATCGTTGTTTATTCTCCTTAATAATTCTGTTATCAAAGTTGAGAAACTTCAGAAATTCGGTTTAATTGTTTAAAGTCGTAATAACAAAATAGTTGCCTAATTCCCAAAAATTACCTTTTGAGACTTCAATTAGCCATAACTTTGTCAAAACTGATCCGATTTACATTTCCAAAGTCATTTTGATCGTAGTTTATTGTCCTTAATAATTCTATAATCAAAGATAAAAAACTTCGAAAATTCGGTTTACTTGTCAAAAACAAAACCACCACATCCCACGTCATGTTGACAAAAAAATGTCAAATTCCCAAAAATAACCTTCTGAGACTTCAAACAGACATAACTTTGACAAAACTGATCCCCCCCCCCCTCCTCGATTTACATTTCCAAAGTCATTTTGAACGTTGTTTATTGTCCTTAATAATTCAGTAATCAAAGTTGAAAAACGTCGGAAATTCAGTTTTCTTGTCAAAAGTCATGTTGACATGTTAGTTTCCAAGTTCAAAAAAATTATCTTCTGAGACTTCAAACAGCCATAACTTTGTCAAAACTGATGCGATTTACATTTCCAAAGTCATTTTGAACGTTGTTAATTGTCCTTAGTAATTCTGTAAACAAAGTTGAAAAACTTCGGAAATTCGGTTTTCCTGTCAAAAGTCATGTTGACAAGTTAGTTTTCAAATCCCCAAAAATTACCTTCTGAGACTTCAAACAGCCATAACTTTGTCAAAACTGATCCGATTTACATTTCCAAAGTCATTTTGAACGTTGTTAATTGTTCTTAATAATTCTGCAATCAACGATGAAAAACTTCTGGAATTTGGTTTTCTTTTCAAAAGTCATGTTGACATGTAAGTTGCCTTATTCCCAAAAATTAA